>JACBWV010000839.1:1076110-1338610 GCA_013435795.1 Chlamydomonas sp. ICE-L
CGAAAACTAAATAACATACACCACCACACCACCCAACCAAACCACACCAACACCCCACCACCACCCCACCCCACCCCAAACCCCCGACCCTTACCCCCTCCCAGCCCCCCCCTCGGACTCTTTCATGTAGTGTAGTCCTTACATGCCCCTTGATGCGTTACAAAGCAAGTTACTTATTTGATGAAAGTTTGTGCGCCCACAACGTCCTCCCCGATAATATTAATCATAGATTTAATTCCATTTATTATTTTAAATTATTTATAAAATTTTTAAACTTGAAGTACCCACACCCACGGCAACCCACCCACCCTTAGCCACCCAGCCCCCAACCCCGAACACCCCCAACCCCACCATATTATCCTTCAGGTTAGTGTGGTCCTACATGTCCCTTGACATGCACAGGCATGAGCCCCCCCCCCCCCCCCCCCCCCCCCCCTCCCCCCCCCCCCCGACCCTACCCCCCCCCCCCCCCAGCCCTTCCCTCTCAACAAAATTAAAACTATCCCCACCCCCTAACCCCACACCCCACACCCCACCACCACCCCCTCTGATCTTCAGTTAGTGTGGTCCTAAATGTCCCTTGACATTGTACAAGCGTTGCCCTATTTGAGGAGTGCGGCGTCCCCTCAGCAAGGAAAGGGCATCTGAATGGACCCCTGGCTTGAGCAAGTGGTGTGGCGTATGCCACAGCACGCACGTCAGGTGAGTTAGAGGGTAGGGTAGGTGGGTAGTAGGGTGGGTGAGTGTTTGTCAGTTAGATAGAGTGGGTGGGTGGATAGTAGGGTATGTGCGTTCCTAATGTCAGGTAAAGCATCTGAACTAGCGTCCCAGGCTCTGAGCAATGTGGTGTGGGCGTATGCCACAGCACGCACGTCAGGTAGGCTAGAGGGGTGGTGGGTGGGTATGTGCGTTCCTAATGCAAGGCAAGGCATCTGAACTGGCACCCCAGGCTCTGAGCAATGTGGTGTGGGCGTATGCCACAGCACGCACGTCAGGTGAGGTAGATGGTTAGGCGGTAGTGCGGTAGTAGGGTGGGGGTGAGTGGGTGGTCGGAGGCTGGTGAGTGTTTATTATCAGTTTAGATAGAGTGGGTGGGTGGATAGTAGGGTATGTGCGTTCTAGCAAGCCAAGGATCTGAAAGACGTCCCAGGCATCTGAGCATGTGGTGGCGTATGACACAGCACGACGTCAGGCGAGGAGAGAGGGTGAGGGGATGGTGGGAGGGGGGAGGGGGAGTGGTGGGGTTTGAGAGGGCCGCTTGAGGGGGGGTGGCGTGATGGAAGTGTGTCCTAAGTAACTTACTTATGGATGATGTCCAACTACCCCCCCCCCCCCCCCCCCCCCCCCCCCCCCCCCCCCCCCACCCCCCCCCCCCACCCCCCCCCCCCCCCACACACACAAACACACACACCCCCCACCCACCTAACCCTTCCACCACCCTACACACCTCCCCCAGCCCCACTCCACATCCGGACACCCAAACACAGCTCAATTGCGAAGTCAACTTGATGGATGGCCTGTCAAACTCACCACCCCCCCCACCCCCACCCCCCCACCCCCACGACAAACCACCTATCCCCCCCCCCCTCCTCACCTCCCCCCACTCCATCTACTCCCCCCCCCCCCCCCCAACCCCCTTCAGCCTACCCCCCCTCCTCACCCTACACCCCTCCCCCTACCCACACCCAGAAAACCCAACCACCGCTCCGTTTTCCAAAAACATCAACGTCATGGATGGCATATCCAACTACCCCCCCTTCCCAACCAACCACCCTCCCCCCCCCCCCCCCCCACCACACACCACCACAACAACACAACACCGGCCACACCCCCCACACACCCCCCACTCCACCACTCCACCCTCACACTTTACACCCCACCCAACACCCACCCAACCCCACACCCCAACACCCAACATCCAACACAGCTCAATTTGTCACGTTTACCTAACGGAATGACCTGTCAGGAAATACCTTAAGCAAAAAGAAAAAAGAAAAAAAAAGAAAAAAAAAAAAACAAAAAACAAAAAAACAAAAAAAAAAAAAAGAAACCACAACCACCCACACCCCCCCTCACAACCCCCCCCCCCCCCCCCCCACCCCCCCCCACCCCACACCACCCCCCCCACACACACACACACACACACACACACACACACACACACACCACACACAACCTCCCCCCCCCCTCCCCCCCCTTTTCCCCCCCTCCTACCCCAAACCCCATCAACAACCTCACCCCAACCCTCCTCACCCCTAACACCTACACCCCACCCCACCCCGGACGCCAAACACCGCTCTGTTTCAACGTAAACTTCATGGATGGCATGTCCAACTACCCAACAACACCACCCCCACCTCACACACACCTTAACCCCACCCCACCCTCCCGGACGCCCAAACACCGCTATGTTTCCAACGTAAACTTCATGGATGGCATGTCCCAACTACCCACCCCCCCCACACCCACCACACACCCCCACCACAAACACACACACCTTACCACCCCACCCCCACCCCAGACCGCCCAGCACCGCTCCGGTTTCAACGCCACTAATGGTAGGCCTGTCCAACTACAACCGCCCCCCACACAAACCCTCACACACACACACACACCTTACACCCCCACCCACACCGATCCGTTTTTCAACGTCAACTTCCATGGATGGCCTGTCCAATAACCCCCCCCCCCCCCCCACAACACACACACACACCACACCCACACACCTTACACCCCACCCCACCCCTGGGACGCCCAAACCACCGGCTCTGTTTCAACGTCAACTTAAGGAGGCCTGTCCAACTACCCCCCCCACCCCACCACACACCACACAAAACTTACACCCCACCCACCCGGCCGCCCAGCACCCCCCTTTCTTGGTTTCCAACGTAAACTTCATGGATGCCTGTCCAACTACCCCCCCGCCCCCCACCCCACCCCCACCCCAAAACACACACACCTTACCACCCCAACCCACCCCGGACATACAAACACCGGCCTCCGTTTTCAATCAACTTTCATGGATGGACGTCCAACCTAACCCCCCCCCACAACACACACACACACCGTCCACACACACACACACACCTTACACCCCACCACCCACCAAAAGGACGCACAACACGCTCGGTGTCCAACGGCAACTTAAGGGAGGGCAGGGCCAAACGACCCAACCAAACCCAAAACAAACCAAAAAAAAAAACAAAAAAAACAAAAAAAAACCCCCCCCACCCCCCCCCCCCCACACAACCCACCCCCCCCCCCCCCCCAAAAAACACACACCACACACCACACACTTACACCCAACCCCCGGACGCCCGACACAGCTCCGTTTTCAACACAACTTATGGAGAATGTCCAAATATTACCGCAACACCACACACCCTCACACACACACACACACCTTACACCCCACCCCACACCCGGACACCCAACACCGCTCCGTTTTCAACGTCAACTTGATGGATGCCTGTCCAACTACCCCCCCCCCACCCCCCCCCCCCCCCCCACACACACACCTTACACCCCACCCCACCCCCGGACGCCCAACACCGCTCTGTTTCCAACGTCAACTTCATGGATGGCTGTCCAAAAATACCCCCCCCCCAACCCACACCCCCCCCCCACACACCACACACCACACTTACACCCAACCCCACCCCGGACGCCCACACACCGCTCTGTTTCCAACGTCAAACTTCAGGATGGCTGTCCAACTACCCACACCCCACCCACCCCCAACCCCCCACCCCCCCCCCCACCACACACACACCTTACACCCACCCCACCCCCGGACGCCAAACCACCGCTTGTTCAACGTCAAACTTCATGGTGGCCTGTCCAAACTACCCCCCCCACCCCCACCCCAACACCACACACACCTACACCCCACCCCCCACAGGACGCCCCAACCCCCGCTCATGTTTCCAACGTTCAACTTCATGGATGGGATGTCCAACTACCCACCCCACCCCCACCCCACCCCACACAACCTTAACCCCACCCCGTACCCCGGACGGCCAACACCGCTCTGTTTCCACGTCAACTCATGGATGAGCCTGTCAATACCACACCCCCCCACCCCCCCCCACCCCAACCCACCCACACACACACAATTACACCCCACCCCCACCCCAAGACGCCCATACCGCTACGTTTTCAACGCCAACTTTCTGGTAGCCTGTACCAACTACACCGACCACACACCACCCTCACAAACACACACACACCTATACACCCCACCAAACACCGCTCGTTTTCAACTCAACTTCAGGGATGGCCTCGCGCCTCGGGGTCACAACTAAACCCAACAAAAAAAAAAAATCACAAACAAAACAACAGCGCACAACCACCTTAAACACAACCCCACCATGAACGCACAACACTGCATTCGTTTCCAACGTACAACTTCATGGATGCCGAACCCTGTAACAACGACCCCCCCCCACCCCACCACACACACACACACACCTTACACCCCACCCACCCCCGGAAGCCCCAGCACGCTCTGTTTCAAACGTCAACTCATGGATGGCCTGCCACTACCCCACGCCCCCAACCCCCACCCCCACCCCCACACACACACACACACCCTTTACACCCCACCCAACCCTGGGCACCCAAACACCGCTCAGTTTTCAACGTCAACCTTCATGGATGGCCTGTCCAACTAACCCCCCCCCCCCCCCAAACACACACACCCTCAACACACACCACCACACCTTTACACCCCACCCCACCCCCGGACGACAACACCGCTTTGGTTCCAACGTCAACTCATGGATGGCTTGTCCAACCTACCACCCCCCCCCCACCCCCCACCACACACACCAACACACACACGTACACCCCACCACCGACGCCCAACACCTGCTCCGTTTTCAACACCAACTCATGGTACCCTGTCCAATACTACAGCCCCACCCACACCACACACACAACACACACCTTACCACCCACACAACACACCCCGCACCAACACCGCTCCGTTCAACGTCAAATTGATGGATTGGCCTGTCACAACTAATCCCCACCCCCCCCACACACACACACCACACACCACACACACCTTACACCCCACCCCACCCCTGGACGCCCAACACCGCTCTGTTTCCAACGTCAACTTCATGGATGGCCTGTCCAACTACCCCACCCCCACCCCCCACCCCTACCCCCCCACACACACACACCTTACACCCCACCCACCCCCGGACGCCCAGCACCGCTCTGTTTCCAACGTCAACTTCATGGATGGCCTGTCCAACTATCCCCCCCCCCCCCACCCCACCCCACCCCCCACCCCCCCACACACACACCTTACACCCCACCCCATCCCCGGACGCCCAACACCGCTCCGTTTTCAACGCCAACTTCATGGTAGCCTGTCCAACTACTACCGCCCCACACACACCCTCACACACACACACACACCTTACACCCCACCCCACACCCGGACACCCAACACCGCTCCGCTTTTCAACGTCAACTTGATGGATGGCCTGTCCAACTAACCCCCCCCCCCCCCCCCCCACACACACACACACACACACACACACACACACCTTACACCCCACCCCACCCCCGGACGCCCAACACCGCTCTGTTTCCAACGTCAACTTCATGGATGGCCTGTCCAACTACCCCCCCCCCCCACACACCCCACCCCTACCCCCAACCCCACCCCACACACACACACACCTTACACCCCACCCCACCCCCGGACGCCCAACACCCGCTCTGTTTCCAACGTCAACTTCATGGATGGCGTGTCCAACTCCCTTCCACCCCCCCCACCCCCCCCACCCCCCCCCACACACACACACCTTACACCCCACCCCACCCCCGGACGCCCAACACCGCTCCGTTTTCAACGCCAACTTCATGGTAGCCTGTCCAACTACTACCGCCCCACACACACCCTCACACACACACACACACCTTACACCCCACCCCACACCCGGACACCCAACACCACTCCGTTTTCAACGTCAACTTGATGGATGGCCTGTCCAACTAACCCCCCCCCCCCCCACACACACACACACACACACACACACACACACACACACACTCACCACCCTCACCACCCCACACTCTCCTCACCCTACACCCCCACACCCTACCCCCGCACCCCTCCCCCCAGACACCCAACACCGCTCCGTTTTCGACGTCAACCTAATGGAAGACCTCTTCAACTCAGCTCGACTGCACATGGACTCCAGAAACATTGAGGAAGACCCCAGCTATGGCTTTGCCAGCTCCTCCCTGGTCACCATGGCAGTGGCTCTCTCCCGTGCCCCTCACTATGATGCATCCTTTTACAGGTGTGCATGCACTATATTATGTATATAATATATATAATCGTATATATATTAAAAAGAAACGAATAAAAGCTAAGGCTTTGCCAGCTCCTCCCTGGTCACCATGGCAGTGGCTCTCTCCCGTGCTCCTCACTATGACTCATCCTTCTATAGGTGTGCATGCACTATATTATGTATATAATATATATATTCGTATATATATTAAAAAGAAACGAAGAAAAGCTATGGCTTTGCCAGCTCCTCCCTGGTCACCATGGCAGTGGCTCTCTCCCGTGCCCCTCACTATGACTCATCCTTCTACAGGTTAGCATGCACTATATTGTGTATATAATATATTGTAAAATATGTATCTTCATAAGTAGGGATAGACAATATGATATCATATGATATCATATGATGCCGGCGGTCTGACTAGCTAACTTTGGCCTGGGGCATCATATCATATGATGCCCCAGGCCAAAGTTATATGATATCATATGATATCATACTCGTCTTTGGTCAGCATCATATGATTTGCCGTTCCCTATTCATAAGTGCCTAAGTCCGACCCTGAGTGGTATATAGGTTTTGTGTATTGTGTATTTTGTGTATAATACATTGTAAAATATATATATTTATGTATGTATTTTTTATACATGTATTTTGTATACATTTATTTTTATACATGTATTTTGTATACATGTATTTTTATGTATGTATTTTTTATACATGTATTTTTTATACATGTTTTTATACATGCATTTTTTATGTATGTATTTTTATGCATGTTTTTATGCATGCATTTTTATGTATGTATTTTTTATACATGTTTTTATACATGCATTTTTTATGTATGTATTTTTTATACATATATTTTTTATACATGTTTTTATACATGCATTTTTTATGTATGTCTTTTTTATACATGTATTTTTTATACATGTTTTTATACATGCATTTTTGATGTATGTATTTTTTATACATGTATTTTTTATACATGTTTTTTATACATGCATTTTTTATGTATGTATTTTTTATACATTTATTTTGTATACATGCATTTTTATACATATATTTTTTATGTATGTATTTTTTATACATGTATTTTGTATACATGTTTTTATGTATGTATTTTTCATACATGTATTTTTATACATGTTTTTATACATGCATTTTTTATATATATCTTTAAGTGCCTAAGTCCGACCCTGAGTGGTACGGATGGTTTTCACCTATTACCTCAAGTCCAAAGAAAACTTTTTTTGCCAATAAGTTACCTAACCACATCAGTTCAATATGAAAATACTCAGAGTTGGGTTCTCACGGGTCGTGGGAAGCTGGCAAATCAAAACATGTGGTTGTTTTCACTATGGGGCTCCCTAAGTCGGTACGGATTTTACGTAGAAGTGGAACGGAGCCTATCGCTATCAAAAACAAGTTTTCGTAAAATAAAAGTAGGTAGCCCTATTGCGCACATCTTTCCTCATAAGAAAATGCTACCTCAGGTTTTGTACATGGGCAGTACGTACGGGTAAATATGGACCCCAAAAATAGATAATCTTACATATTGTGGGTGCCCTAAGTGTGGTGCAACGCTGCACAAGCTGAATTGTTTCATTTTGGTTCTAAGCTTTGCTTCATAGCACGAAGACTAACTTTTTTTTTGAAATTTGAAATTTCAAAATTCACATTTATTTTCAAAATATATACAAAAAATAAGTTTTTTAACTTTTTCAAACATCCACATCTGAAGTTAGTTTTTGATTTGGGAAGGGGGGTGAAATCTCAAGTTGGGAGGTGAGATTGGGAGGTGATCGGGTGAATTTTCGAGTTGTACTGCTATCTCAGTAAACTCCGAGGCCAAGGCTGAAACGCAGACTCCGACCTTGTGGTAGGGGTTTGATAAGCCTTTCGTCCCGCGGTAACATGATTCGGAATAGCTCGCGCGGTCTCGTGTCTGGCGCGATTTGGATTTGTACCACAATTTATCGCACATCTGATGTACTGCCACCGGCCTTCCGTACAAGGCTGCTCGCGACCGCATGCGAATGCGGACTGGAAATACATGTGCGCGTAGCTGACACAATTGCGCGAATGGTGGGCCAGACAGAATTCGATTCCGAGCATTTTGGGACCTGTACGGCTCTGTACCACAACCTTGTACCAACTTAGGGCGTTTTTGGACTTAGGCACCTATGGATAGATAGATAGATAGATAGATAGATAGATAGATAGATAGATAGATAGATAGATAGATAGATAGATAGATAGATACTAGTACGGTAGCCCGTGTGGCCGGTGGCCACACCTACACACACGTAGACAAAGCACCCCCACCCCAATCATAGTACTGTGCCCGTTTTGACTTTGGCCACACCTGTATGGGGCTGGGTAACAGAATGTTTTACGCTTGTTCTCACCCCCACCCCTCACATGAACACACAGCCATGATGTTTCCCCAACTAAAAACACTGTCGCCCCGCGCCCCCCCCCCCCCCACACACACCCCCTCCCTCCCGTTGGCCACAAATGTTTTGGGCTGGGTTACATAAGAGGTCGTTCATACGGGACTGGTTTGGGTTTGGGTTTGGTTTGATGTTAACCTGCCGCGTCAGAGGGGGTTAGCCGAAGATTAGCCGAGGTTAGCCCAAACCCGCCCAAACCCATGAATCTCGTTCGGACGGCATTCCAGAGCTTCTTGTCAGTTGGAAAAGTTTGAACATTTTGAATTGCCGATCTGCAGCAGGAGCGCTCAAATCAAGCAGGCTCTGGCGATAATGTGAGGAAGGCGGAAACTGCGTCTCCTCATACTGCGTATCACGCTGCTACTGCTGCACATCATGCTGGCGTGGATCTGCAGGTGCCCATCCAGATCGGACCCCTCCATACAACGCAGTGAATATTATAGATGGCGCGAAAGGGAGGACGGTTTCGAAAACAAGCGGCTGAAGGAAATGCGGCGCAATTTATCGCAACGGAAACAACGAACAACACGTGTGCGACATAACCATAATCATAACCCAAACGTGGGGGGGGGGGGGGGGGGGGGGGGGGGGGGGCACGATTGGGTTTGGGTTTGGGTTAGCATTTGGTTAACTAATTTGACCCAAACGCGTCAACTTTTTCCCGTGTGAACGAAAAAAGGTTTGGATGTACGACAGAAACGCCCAACTACCCCTTACCCAAACCCAAACCAGTCCCGTGTGAACGACCTCTAACGGTTTCCGCCGGTTTTCTCTGCAGTGCATGCAAACTGAAAACACTGAAGGACGCATCTTGAAAAACAAGTGACCACTTGCACACTTGTCGACTTAACGTACTTTGTAAACCGTCCTTCGTACGTCGTTGCTGAGCTGGCATGCTGCGGATATTCTGTAAAAGGCAATTATGCCTAGGGTCGGTCTCGAGCTCGAGCTTGCGACGTACGGGTGTCATGTTGATGCCTGCCGGTGAGTTATATCGGAGAAGTACTCTTACATTACAAAATTACAGCCTAGTGAGATGTTCTGCCAAGAGATGAACTGCAGTACTGATGTACATTGAGTTACCAAACTGCGAGATTGAAAAACAAGTGACCACTTGCGATTGAACGCGCCACCGAGGCTACCAAAGCCACCAAGGCAAGGCGTACTGATTTGTCTCCATGTACTACCCGTACTTTTGTACCCCGTAACCTGTCTCTAAGTTGTTCGACCGCTCTATTGAAAAACAAGTGCCTTGCGATGGTCTCCCATGTGCGCCCACAAGCACCCACATACTACCGTACTTTTCCCTCCCCCCCCCCCCCCCCCACCCCCTCCCCCCCAGTTATCTCCACCCCCACCCCACCCAGCCATGTGCCCCCACCCACAAATAAACATACTCCCTTGCCCTTCATGTCATATTTCCTGCCCCACCCCTTCCCCAACCCCAGCCATCCCACCAGCCCCCCTCCCTCTCCCCACTCTCATCCTTCCCCTCCCTCCTACATGCACCTACCAGCACACACACACTCCCCTACTTCTTCCTATCTTCCCCCCCTCCACTTCAGCTGAGGGCTTTGCCATAGCTGAGAGGCAAACGGGACGAAGGGCATGCTGCAGATCCAACCCATCAACAACGTGTGTTCTTAATCCGACTCCGCTGATAGCAACGGACCTGCGAAATTTCCAAGCCTGCATCCTCTTTCCTGCCTCCCTGCCACCTCCGCTGCGATCGATAGCCGACCCCACAGAGAAATCTGAAACTGCGCAATCACAATGGTACATACCTAAAGCTTCCTCTTCGCGAGCATGTATACAGTTCGGCCGAAGAGCTATCCTGTTCACCCGAAGTGCTCCCGAAGTGAATTAGCGAACTTGATCTGAGACTTGGTAACATGGCTTGGTTCGACCATTTAACTTTGCCTTATTCTCGCTATGGCACAATGCGCAGCGTCAAGTTTCACAATGCATTAGGAAGAAGTTGCAGTCAAGTTTGTGAAATGGGATGGATGGCATTTGAAAAATTCAGGCAGGTTGGCTGACTGACCACGTCACCTTTCGTTGTGCACAGCGACAGGTGTCTTGATACAAGGGAAAGATTTCGCAGAGAAGCAGGGGGGATAGCTTGTAGGAAGACGGACTGTTGCGCTGCCGAACTCAGGTGGATGAACGCAGGCGGTCTGTCAGGTCGGCTAACTGACCACGTCACCCTCCGTTGTGCGCAGCGACAGGTCTCTTGATGCAAGGGAAAGATCTTGCGGAGATGCAGGGGGGAAAGCTTGTGTGAAGACGGACTATTGCGCTGCCGAAATCAGGTGGATGAACGCAGGCGGGAAAAAGAGAAATCGGGCGGGATGCGCAACAAGAATAATACGCATGAGGCGGAGGTTGCATTAGGCAGAATTCGCAGGAGGCTAAATAAGGCAAAAGTTGAAGAAGGAGATATTAAAAGCGGAAGTCGGCTGGGCGGGAAGTTGGTTAAGTCGGTTACGCGATGACACCACCACGACCGCGACCACGACCGCGACCACTACCACGACCATGATTTCTTTATAGATAGATAGATAGATAGATAGATAGATAGATAGATAGATGGATAGATGGATATAGATAGATAGATAGATAGATATAGATAGATAGATAGATAGATAGATAGATAGATAGATAGATAGATATGTTGAGGTACAAAAAAGTACATACCTCTATATTGAGAAGGGAAAAAGAAAAGAAAAAGCTTTGCTTGGCTTTGCTAGCTTCTCCCTCGTCACCATGGCAGTGGCCCAACCAAACCTCAAACCAACCTCAACCTCAAACCAACCTCAACCCCAACCCAGTCCTTACAGCGACATTGCACAGCAACCCAACCTCAACCTCAAACCAACCTCAACCCCAACCCAGTCCTTACAGCGACATTGCACAGTAACTCAACCCAACCTCAACCCAACCTTAAACCAACATCAAACCAACCTTAAACCAACCTCAAACCAACCAACCTCAAACCAACTCAACCCAAACCAACCTACACCCCAACCCAGTCCTTACAGCAACATTGCACGGTCACTCAACCCAACCTCAAACCAACCTCAAACCAACCTCAAACCAAACCAACTCAACCAGCACCCAACAAACCTCAACCCAACTCAACCCAATTCAAGCTAACCTCGACCTCAACCTCAAACCAACCTGAAACCAACACGCAACCTCAACTCAACTCAGCCCAAGCCAACCCAACCCCAACCCCAACCCTCTCCTTCCAGCGACATTGCACGCTCACTGCTGCCCCGAGTTCAAACCAACCTCAAACCAACCAACACCCAACCCAACCCCAACCCTCTCCATACAGCGACATTGCACGCTCACTACTGCCCCGAGTTCAAACCAACCTCAAACCAACCAACACCCAACCCAACCCCAACCCTGTCCTTCCAGCGACATTGCACGCTCACTACTGCCCCGAGTTCAAACCAACCTCAAACCAACCAACACCCAACCCAACCCCAACCCTGTCCTTCCAGCGACATTGCACGCTCACTACTGCCCCGAGCTCAAACCAACCTCAAACCAACCAACACCCAACCCAACCCCAACCCTCTCCATACAGCGACATTGCACGCTCACTACTGCCCCGAGTTCAAACCAACCTCAAACCAACCAACACCCAACCCAACCCCAACCCTCTCCATACAGCGACATTGCACGCTCACTACTTGCCCCGAGTTCAAACCAACCTCAAACCAACCAACACCCAACCCAACCCCAACCCTGTCCTTCCAGCGACATTGCACGCTCACTACTGCCCAGAGTTCGAACCAACCTCAAACCAACCAACACCCAACCCAACCCCAACCCTGTCCATACAGCGACATTGCACGCTCACTACTGCCCAGAGTTCAAACCAACCTCAAACCAACCAACACCCAACCCAACCCCAACCCTCTCCATACAGCGACATTGCACGCTCACTACTGCCCAGAGTTCAAACCAACCTCAAACCAACCAACACCCAACCCAACCCCAACCCTGTCCTTCCAGCGACATTGCATGCTCACTACTGCCCCGAGTTCAAACCAACCTCAAACCAACCAACACCCAACCCAACCCCAACCCTGTCCTTCCAGCGACATTGCACGCTCACTACTGCCCCGAGTTCAAACCAACCTCAAACCAACCAACACCCAACCCAACCCCAACCCTCTCCATACAGCGACATTGCACGCTCACTACTGCCCCGAGTTCAAACCAACCTCAAACCGACCAACACCCAACCCAACCCCAACCCTGTCCTTCCAGCGACATTGCACGCTCACTACTGCCCCGAGTTCAAACCAACCTCAAACCAACCAACACCCAACCCAACCCCAACCCTGTCCTTCCAGCGACATTGCACGCTCACTACTGCCCCGAGTTCAAACCAACCTCAAACCAACCAACACCCAACCCAACCCCAACCCTCTCCATACAGCGACATTGCACGCTCACTGCTGCCCCGAGTTCAAACCAACCTCAAACCGACCAACACCCAACCCAACCCCAACCCTCTCCATACAGCGACATTGCACGCTCACTACTGCCCCGAGTTCAAACCAACCTCAAACCAACCAACACCCAACCCAACCCCAACCCTCTCCATACAGCGACATTGCACTCTCACTACTGCCCTGAGTTCCCACCTTGGGTTAGGGGAACCCAACTCAAGCTAACCAAACCTCAACCAAACCTCAACCTCACCCCGACCTCACCCCCAACCTCAATCCAACCCTGTCCTTCCAGCGGCATAGCACGCTCACTGCTGCACCGAGTTCAAACCAACCTCATCCCCCTAACCCAAACTCAACCCAACCAACACCCAACCCAACCTCAACCCAAACTCAACCTCAAACCAAGCCAAGCCAACCTCAACCCAACCTCAACCTCAACCTCAAACCAAGCCAAGCCAACCTCAACCCCAACCCTCTCCATTCAGCGACATTGCACGCTCACTGCTGCCCCGAGTTCCCGCCTTGGGTGAGGAGAACCCCGTGTCACTAGTTATGGCCATGTGGGCGTTTGCTCGCATGTCCCACAGGAGCTCCCCCAAGTGCATGCATGCATTGTGTGAGGAGGCTGCTAAGGTGGGTGCGTGTGTGGTGGTGGTGGTGGGGGGGGGGGGGGAGAAAAGGGAGGGGGGAGGGGGGGGAATGCTAGGTGTGTCTGGGGGGGGGGGGGGGTTGGGGGGGATTGGGGGGGGGGGGAGGAGACTGGGGAAGGCTAGTGTGTGGGTGTGTGTGGGTGTGTGGCGGTGGTGGGGGGCGCGGGGGGGGAATGATGAGTGTGGGTGGGGGGGGGGGGGGGGGGGGGGGGGGGGGGGCGGGGGTAGATCGAGGGAGTAGTGGGTGTTGTGTGTGTGGGGGCGGGCGGGGGGGGGGGTGGGGGGGAAGGCGAGGGGGTGGGGTGGGGGAGGGGGGTGTGGGGGGGGATGATAGTGTGGTGTGTGGGGGGGGGGGGGGTGGGGGGGGGGGTGCTTGTGGGGGGGTCGTGGGGGGGCCTGTGGAGCGGGAAGGCTTAGTGGCGGTGTGTGTGTGTGCGTGTGGTGGGGGTGTGTGTGGGGGGGGGGCAGGAAATGCTAGTGGGGGGGTGGGGGGGTGGGGGGGTACATGGAGGCAACACTCCTCCTGCCCTGCGCACTATTTATTTATGTATGTATCTCCTGCCCTGACAGTACATGTCCATGTGCGGCAGTGAGGACATGATCCACCTGGCCTCAGCTATGGCCACCACTGGGGTGTACCAGGCCCCCTCAACCGCACACTTAGCAATAAGGCGTACTATTGATTGATTTGTCTATCTCCTGCCCTGCGCAGTACATGTCGATGTATGACAGTGAGGACATGATCCACCTGGCCTCAGCTATGGCCACCACTGGGGTGTACCACGATAACCTGATGCGCACCGTCACTGGGACTGCCACCTCAGCACCGGACAAGTTTGACTCGACACAGTTGTTGGACCTTGTGCGCATCATCGCAGCTGTACAGGTGCGTGTGTGTGTGTGTGTGTGTGTGAGTGTGTGTGTATGTGTGTGTGTGTGCAGGTACATGAGTGAGTGTGCAGGTACATAAGGGTGTGGTGCAGGTAAGTGGAGGTGGGTTGGGTGTGGGAGCGTTGCAGGTGCGGGCGTGGGGTGGTGTTGGTGGTGTGGTGTGGGTGGGCAGGTAAGGAGTGTGGTTTGCAGTATGTGTGTGTGGCTGTACCTGTGAAGTGTAGATGGTGAGTTGGTGTGGGTGTTTGTGCGGGTGTGGGTGCTGCAGGTAAGAGTGAGTGTCTGGTTGCACGCGTCTGTGTGTGTGCAATGTGTGTTGGTTTGTGTGGTGTGTGTTGTGCAGGTACGTGTTGTGGGTGCTGTGTTGTGACAGGTTACGTTGTGTGGCAGGTTACGTGTTTTGTGTGTTGTATGGGTGTTGGTGTGTGTGTGCCAGGTACGTTGTTTGTGTGTGTTTGTGTTGCAGGTACACGTGTGTGGCAGGTACGTGTTGGGGGGTGGTGGGGGGGGGGGGGTGTGGGTGTGAAGGAAGTGGTTGCTCAGGGTCTGTGGTGTCGAGGGTGGGAGTGGGTGTGGGTGTGAAGGTAAGCGGTTTGTGTGTTGTGTGGGGTGGTGGGTGAATGTGTGTGGGTTTGAAAGGTAAGGGTGTTTGTGTGGTGGTGTCGATACGTGTGTGTGTGTAGTGGGGAAGGTAAGTGTTTGTAGGTTTTGTGTTTGTGAGTTTTTGTTGGTTGATGTTGGTGTGTGTGTGTGTTGTGTGGAAGTAGGAAATGTTTGTGTTGGGTTGATTGTGAGAGTGGTGTGTGTGTTGCTGTGCTGCTGTGGTCTGTGGCTGTGTGGAAGGGTGGCGTTTTTGTGCCTCATCTTCCTTTAACTCGTGTTGTGTGGTGTTGGGAAGGTAACGTGTTTTGTGTGTTGTGGTTGTGTGGGGTGTGTGCAGTAAGTGTTGTGGTTGTGTCGTGTGTTAGTTCTTTGTGGTGAGTGTGTGAAGGGTTAAGTTGTTGGTGTGTGTGTGTGGAGCTGGTTAAGTGTAGTGTGATGTGTGTGAAAGGGTAAGGTTAAGGTAAGTGTTTTTGGTGATTGTTTTGGTTGTTGTGTGTGTTGTGTTGTGTTGTGTGTGTGAAGGTTAAGTGTTTGTGTGTGTGTGTGGAAGGTAAGTGTGGTGGAAGGTAAGTGTCTTTTGTGTGTGTGTGGTGTTGTGGTGTGTTGCTGTTGGCTGGTGGGTGTGTTGGTGCAGGGATTACGTGTGTGTGGGTTGGGTGGGGGTGTGGCAGGTACGTGGGTTGTTGTTCGGGGGTGTGTGTGTGGGGTGGTGTGTGGTGGGGTGGCAGGTACGTGTTTGTGTGTCGGGTGGGCAGGTACGTGTGTGAGGTACGTGTTGTTTTTTGTGTGTTGTTGTGTGGTGTGGTGTGGTGCAGGTTTACGTGTTTGTGTGTGTTGTGTGTGTGTGCAGTGTACGTGTTTGTGGGGGGTGGGGTGTGTGTGGGGGCGGTGGGGGGAAGGGACGGGTTGGGGGGGGGGGGCGGGGGGTGGTGGGGGGGGGTGAAGGGGAAGTGTTTGGGGGTTGTGTTGTGTGCGGGGGGGGTGGATTTGCAAGGGAAGGTGTGTGGGTATGGGTGTGTTGTGGTTGCTATGGGTGTGTGTGAAGGTACAATGTTGTGTGATTTGTGTTGTGTTGCTGTGTATGTGTTGTGTGTGTGGTGTTGTGCAGGTTTCGTAGTTTTGTTTTGTGGCTAGTGATGTGTCGTGAGGTACGTGTTTTTGTGTGTGGATGTGGCTTGATGGAGCTGGTGTGGACAGGTTACGTGTTTGTGTGTCTGATATTTGTGTGAGTGTGTGCAGGTACGTGTTTTTGTTTGTTGTGTGCAGGGACGTGTGCTTGTGTGTCGTGTGAAGGAAGGTAAGTGTTTGTGTGTGTGTGTGTGTGTGTGTGTGTGTGTGTGGGAAGGGGGGGAAGTGTTTGTTGAATTGTTGTGTGTCGAAGGTTAAGTGTGTGAAGGGAAGTGTGTTTGTGATGTGTGGTGTGTGGTGGAAGGTAGTGGTTGTGTGGTGTGTGTCGTTGTGGATGCACTTGTTGTTTGTTGTGTGTGTGTGTGATGTAGGTGTGCAGGGTGTGGGAAAGGGGAACGGTGTTGTTATCTGTGGTGTGTGGGTCGTGGTGGGGGGGGTGAAGGTACGGGGGGGACTGGGGGCGGGTGGGAGGTGGGTGTGTTGTGTGGCAGTAACGTGTTTGTTAGTGTGTGTGTGTTGTGTTGTGTGTGCGGGTACGGTTGTTTGTGTGGTTGTTTGTGTCTTGTTGGTGCAAAGTACGTGTGTTGTGTGTGTGTATACGCTGTGGGGGGGGGCGGGCGGGGGGGGGGGGGGGGGGGGGGGGGGGGGGGGGGGGGGGGGGGGGGGGGGGGCAGGGTACTGGTTCTGTGTGTGTGTGTGCAGGTACGTGTTTGTGTTTTGTGTTAGTGCAGGGTACGTTTCGTGAGTGTTGTGTGGTGCGGGTACGTGTGTGTGTGTGTGTTGTGTTTGCATGGTACGTGTTTGTGTGATGTGTGTTTGCAGGGTACGTGTTTGTTGTGTGGTGTGCAGGTACGGTGTGTGCAGGTTACCGTTGTTTTGTAGTTTTTGTGTTGTTCGTTTGTGTGTGGCAGGTCGTGTTTGTGTGTGTTGTGCTGTGTGTTTGTGTGTGTGTGTTGTGTGTGGTGTGTAGTGCAGGTACATTGTTTTGTGTGTGTGTGTGCAGGTACGTGTTGTGTTGTGTTTGTGTGTTGTGGTGCAGGTACGGTGGTTGTGTGTGGGTGTGCAGGGGGTAAATGTTGGTGTGTTGTGTTTGGTGTTGTGTGTGTGTGTAGCAGTGGTACGTGTTTTTTGTGCTTTGTGTGGTGTGTGGTGATCTGGGTGTAGTGAGCAGGCTACGTTTTTATGTGTAGAGTGTGTGCAGGTACGTGTTTGGGTTTGTGATGTGTGTGTGTGTTGGTTTGTGATGGTACGTGATTGTGTGTGATGTGTGGGGCAGGGTACGTGGTTTGTGTTTGTGTGTGTGGCAGGTAGTGTGCCTATTGGTTGTGTTTGGTGTGTGTGCTGTGTGTGTGCAGGGGACGTGTTTGTGTGGGTTGTGGTTGTGTGTCGTGTGTGTGCAGGTAAGTGTTTTGTGGGTGTCTGTTGTGTGTTGTAGTGGTGAGTGTGCAGGTACGTGTTTGTTGAGTGTGTGTGTGTTGTTTGGTGTGTGTGTGTGCAGAAGATAACGTGTTTGTGTGTGTGTGTTGCAGGTTATGAGGGTATGTGTTTGTTGGTGTGTGTTGCCGGGTAGTTGTTTGTGTTGTGTGATGTGTTGTGGCTGTGTGCAGGTTACGTGTTTGTGTTTGTGTGTGTGCAGGAGGGTTCCGTGTTTTTGTGTGGGTGGCGTTGAAGGACGAGTTTGTGGAGGTTGGGGGGGGGTGGGTGTGGTGGGGGGTGTGATGTGTGGGTTGGCGGTACGTGTTTGTGGCTGTGTGTGTGTGGGGGGGGGCTTGGGTCGTGAGTGTGATCGCTCTGTGTGCAGGTTAGTGTTGTTTGTTTGGTGTTTAGTGTTTTGTAGGGTTGTGTGTGTGTGCAGATACGTGTTGTTTGTGGTGTGTGTGTGCAGGTATCGTTGTTTCGTGTGGTGTGTGGGAAGGTAAGTGTTGTTGTGGCTTGTGTGCTGGGTGTGATTGTGTGTGTGTTGAAAGGTAAGGTGGTTTGTGTGGGTGGTGTCGTGTGATTGTGGGGATAGTGGTTGTGAGGTTTAAGTGTTGTATGTGTGTGTTGTAGGTGTGTGTTGTGTGTGTGGGGTTTGTGATGTGTGTTTGTGTGTGTGTTTATGTGTGCAGGTACGTGTGTTGTGTTGTGTGTGTGCCAGATCGTGTGTTGGTGTGTGTCGTGGGCGTAGGTGTGGGGTGGGTGTGGTGTTGTGTGTTGGATGTGTGCAGGTACGTGTTTGTGTGTTGGGTTGTGTGCAGGTTTACGTGTTGTGTGTTGTTGTTGTGCTTGTGTGTGGCAGGTACGGTTTGTTGATTGTGTGTATGCAGGTAGTGTTGGGTGTTGTGGTGTGCAGGTACGTGGTTTTGATTGTGTTGTGTGTGGTGTGTGTGTTGGCAGGTCCGGGTTTTTGTGTGTGTGTGTGCAGTAGTGTTAAGGTACGTGTGGTGGTATGTTGTGCTTGTGTTGTGTGTGTGTTTGAGTGTGTTTGTGGTGTGTTGTGTGTGTGGTGATGTGTGTTGTGTGTGGTGTGTGTGGTGGCTGTGTGTTTGTGTGTGTGGGTGGTGTGGTGTTGCAGGTACGTGTTTGTGTGTGTGAGTGTGTTTGCAGGTAAAGGGTGTGGGGGGGGGCATGTGTGTGTGTGGAGTGGTGAGGGTGTGTGTGTGTGGTGCAGGTAATGGTGTTGCTGGGTGTTGTGGGCAGGTACGTCTTGGCTGGTGTGTTGTGAAGGTGTGGACAGTTACGTGTTCGTGTGACAGGGGGGGGCGGCAGGGAAGGGGGCGGGGGGGGGGGGGGGGGGGGGCAGTGGACCTGGAGGGGGGGTGGGTGTGGTGTTTTGTGGGTGGGGACAGGGAAGGAGATGTGGGGGCGGTCCATTGGGTGGGGGGTGGGGGGGGGGGGGGTGGGGGGAGGGGAAGGGGTGGGGGTGGGGGTGGGTGCTGGGTGTGTGTAGTGTGAGGTACTCGTTTGGGATGGGTGGTGTGGGTGAGGTACGGGGGTGCTGTGGGTGCAGGTACGCGTGTGTGTGTGTGAATTGGGGTGTAGTGTGGTGTGTTAGGTTTGTGTTTGTGGCTGTGTGTGGCAGGTAAGCGTGGTTTGTGTGTGGTGTGTGCAGGTAAGTGTTTGTTTGTGTGTGTTGCATGGTACGTGTTTTGAGTGTTTGGTGTTTGTGTGCAGGTACGAGTGTTCGAGTGTTGTTGTGTGTGTGTTGGTGTGTGGGCAGGTGGGGGTACTTATGCCGTTCGCCGATGAATAGGCTTTATCTGTTATAATGTATAAATTATATAATCATGTATTAGTAAAGTAAGCAGCCCGTTCCCTAACCGGCCGTTTATTAAAGGGGACAGGGGTCCCTTCATTACATTTTGCCCCACCAGGCGTCAATCATTTAACGTTTTTAGTTAGCTTTTATTTGTTAGCACGCCGTCACTACCGCCGGAAGACGGGGCTCCCTTCATTACAATGCCCACCAAAGGCACCGGTTGTCATTACGTTTTTTGTTTGGGACATGGACCAACATTTACTGATGGGTGTTCAAAAACGATTGAAACAAGCTTATAAATTAATACAAACCCTTTTATAAAAAATGTATAACCTCCACCCCAACCATAACTAATTCTAACAAGTTGTAACCAACTAGTTACCACCTCTACCTCCTGTTGCAGCACCATGAGCCAGTGCACTACGGGAGGAGTGCACCCAGAAAACCCTTGTAAACCAAAACTTGTAAACCATTTTGTCATTTTGTAATTTGTAAACCACCACCACCACCACCTCCACTACCTCCTCGTGTAGCAACCATGAGGGCCAGAGCAAAAACGGGGAAGGTGTGCCCCCAGACCCTTGTATCCAACTTGTAACCACCTCCCCCCCACACACACACCACCACCACCACCTCCACCTCCACCTCCACCTCCTCTTGCAGCTGCATGAGCCAGAGCACTACAGAGTGCCCAGACCTTGTATCCAACTTGTAACCACCTCCCCCACCACCTCCACCTCCTCTTGGAGCACCATGAGTACTATGGAGTGCCCAGACCTTGTAACCACCTTGTAATCAACTTGTAACCACCTCCCCCACCAACCTCCCACCCTCCTTATTGGCAGCACCACATGATTACTAACGGAGAATTGCCCAGACCTTTAGGTAACAACTTGTAACCAACTTTGTAACCACTCCCCCAACACACCTCCACTCTTCTTGGAAGCACATGAGTTACTACGGGAGTGCCCAGACCTTTTTGTAACCCCCACCTTTTTAAACAAACTGTTAAACACTCCCTCACCCACCCCACCTCCTCTGTAGCACCATGCGTAACTATTGGAGTTGGCCCAGGGGGGACCCCTTGTAACCAACTTGTAACCACCTCCCCCACCACCTCCACCTCCTTCTTGTGGGAGCACCATGGAGTTACTACGGTTAGAGTTGGCCCAGACCTTGTATAACCACCTTGTAAACCAAACTTGTAAACCACCTTCCTACACCTCCACCTCCTCCTAGGTAAGCACCATGAGTACTACGGGGAGTGCCCAACCTGTAAAAAACCAAACTTGTAACCACCCTCCCCCAAACCTCCACCACCCGTCTTGTAGCCACAATTGAGGCCGGAAGTTACTAGTATACGAAGATGCCCAGACCTCCATATTGGCACATGTGAACGAGAAGTACAGGAACACAAATATCGATGCCCTGGACGATCACTGTGGGGCCCAGGGGGGGAACTGAAGTGTGTGCAGTACACATGGCGTACAAGCAGGGCGCGCATGAGTCAGAGTCAGAGTCAGAGTCATGAAAAAGATTTGAAAGGAAATTTTTATTAAATATTATCAAATCTCTCAGTTTTAGCTATATTTCAGAGTCAGAGAAGAATGGCAGATGGCAGCATGCTTATATGATGTACATCCTGAGAATGATGAGTGCAGTGCCCTGGAGTGATGTATGATTGTAGACACAGTACACATGAAGTACAACAATGCTGATGTAGTGTACTGGATATTTACAGGGCAGGTGGTGCGGTAGGTGGTATTATTGGAGGTCTGTACAGTGGCACTGAAATTTTTACTGTGATTGGGCCTAAGGTACGGTTATTTGCAGTGAGGTAGGTTTCATATGATTTTGTTTTTTTATTAATTTTTTTTTTTTGTTTTTTTTTTTTTTAAAGCACAGAGGTCTCAAACACCCTCGCGGTGTCAAAGTAGACTTTAACATGTGAATGTAATTAATTTGTAATGTAATTATAAAATTAATGATAGGTGGAAGGTAAGGTAAAGTCATACAGGCAGGATTTACTACTACATGGATGGGGCGCTATACGGCAACTAGCGCGCAAGGGCATTGATCTGGGCGCAGCGCGCGGTGTTATGTTTTTCAGTGATTTTTTTTTAAAGCGGCAACACAAAAAACAAAGAGGCAGATCCAGTAGTGCGTTCACAGAAGCGCATTCAAAAAATGACAAAAAATTGTTAGGACATCTTGTACAGGTGTTGATGTTGTCTACAGGAGTCCAGTTTATTGGAACGACACGGGGCTGACAGCACTGCGAGGTACATTACCTTACATTACATTACATCATTACATGTTAAGCTAACTTGGGACACCGGCGGAAGAGGTGTATGAGAACTCGTGCTTTTTTTATTCTTTTTTTTTTAAACAAAAAGAAAAAAAAAACAAAAAAAAGAGAAAACAAAAAAAAAAAAAAAAAAAAAAAAAAGCAACCCAGAAAAAGGCACCAACGAAGCAAAAAACCCCATTACATTCAGGGGTTTGTGTCGGAGGGACGCAAACAAAAACAAAAACTCCCAAAACCACAGTTTTGGTGGCGGTAGGTATCAAAACCCCTTAGGGGAAGCAGGACCCAGATCTCAACACTTAACAGAGTGGGCGGGAGGTGGTAAGAAGAAGATAAAACAAATGAGAACGTTCAAAAGAAGAAAAAAACAAAAAAAAAGGGGGGAGGATATTGGAGATAATAAAAGTTACGGTGTGCATTGTCTGCCACTAAGCAGGTCCAGGGCCCTTCCTGTCTTGGCTCTTCTACAAGTAGAAAGATAGTTCGGCTAGGGACGCTATGTGCTCCAAAAAGACTCCCTTAAGTGCCATTTCCATTCATATAAAGGGTTCTGAATTTGTGGAAATCAGCAGAATTCCCCCCCCACATTTCACATCGGTTTAAAGTCGGTATCCTCAGGAACATTTGGCCTATAAAATTATCTGGGTAAAACAAGATTCTGGTCTTAGAGGGAGGCGAATGAGGCGAATGAATATCTTATTAAAAAAGGGGCACTCACAACATATGCATTTCATTCCTCAGTTTTTTGGAACCCACACATTTGAGTTTGAACAGGTGCAGTGTTCATTTGAGGCGCGAGGGAGTGTGCTCTATCCACACCCTCATTCTTTCTGTGTTCAGCCAAATGGGAAAACCCTCTAAATGTTTGATATAGAACGAACTGATTCCTGCTTATGTAAGGCGGGATGATGTATTAAAAAAGGAATCAAAATCAACGCCTTTTCATCAATTGTGTTGGATGCGAAACCATTTTTGGTATGGAGGCGTTTTTTTAAAGCCAACCTTTCTCCTCATCAGGGAGATATGTATCTAACTGCATTAATTGGTGTCACTTGGGTTGGGTACTAAAAAACCTTCCAGACTCAAAAAACTTAGGACATTAACAACCTCGACATCACAGCCTCCAAAATGTTGATTGGTTTTTATTTTTACTGGAGATCCTAGCTTGTTGAGAGACAAAACGCAAGTCATTGAACCAGCCAAGTGGTTAAGTGCCAGTGTTGGAAGTCAAAATGTCAGAAAAGATTCCTCAAAGAGGCCATTCTAATGAGTCCTTCAGGGTTTCTTTATGTATGGTTCATTGTTCCAGAAGCGCCAAAGCCTTGTTTTGAAGCCAAGGCAAAACACAAACGGGGTTCTACCCCAGCTCTCCATGATAATATAATTAGGATGTAGGTAGATTGGCAAACACCCAACATTTGTTAAAGTACTTTACCTCTATTGCCATTTCTCACAAGCATGGTTCATTTTTGAGGGGCATAAAGATAAGGTTGTGTGTTCCGGAAATTAGAGAAGGAAGGGCCCACACTCACAGCCAAAATTCAGGATAGGGATAGGTTGTACAAGAGAATTCAAACAGGTGGGGGTAAGAATTATCAAGATTGTATATCTCCATAGTTATTGGCGCATCGCCTCTAACGAAGCATCGGTGGTGTGGCGCTTTTGGGCCTTAGTGAGGCATCCTAGGAAAAAAGCAAGCTTCAGCTTTTGCATAGGATTTGCTTGAGTACCCATACAACAGAGGGATCCAAAGTGCATAATATAAAAATATAAAAATATTAAACTTTGTAGAAAGTTGTGCTCCCCCATATAGACAAAAATTTGTAATCAGGATCCATGGCGGGCCTGGCCTCCCTCATCACAGGAATTGGTTGTTGAAAAAACGACAATCTTCAGTTTTGTTTTCTTTATATCACAGCCAATCTTAGTAGCCTCGGCAAGGAAATATCTTCAGGCAGTCAAGCATCGGGCTTGCATATCTGCCGGGGAATTCTGCCCATTTCAATTAAGATAGGTCCATTCAGCATATTTAAAGTAAACAGTTGCCCTAAGCTTCAGGGCCCTACCATTTGGGAGCTTGGATTGGAGGGAACGATTTCAATTCTATCAATGAACAGACCGAATAGGAGGGGGGGGAAGGGGGGGCTCCTTGTTTAAACTCCTACAAGGGATGAAAGGAGGATCCAATGTCCCCCATGTAGGCGAACTTGGAGAAACAACATTGAGTATACATGGACTCAGAATACTGAGATAGGGGGTCCTTGACTCCTAGCCTTGACTACAGCAATCCCATAGCACAGTCTGTTGACCATCATAAGCCTTCTTGAAATCAACAAAACCCAAAGGGAGTGGTTTCTTTCTTTTCTCTATTATTATCTACAATTATGGTAAAGTAGAATGAATGATGCATCTGGCAGTAACCCTACACTCTAAATCCTATTGGCCAGCGGCTCTGAGGTGAATTCTTTTGACCAACATCTAGTCTACGAGCATGCCCCCAAAGGGAGAGATCTTCTAGGAGTTGCTCCCGCAAGACTCGATAGTGTCTTGGTCTACACACTGCCTTTAGATTTGGGTCGGGACCAAGGCAGCTGCAGCCCATTGGCTAGGGTAAGAAGTCTTACAGATGAGATTAAACGGGAGTCATTAGCTTGTACAACGGGGAGTTGGCCTCATGGGAAGCAAAATCTGTCCCATTCTCAGGGATAGATCCCATCTACCCCGGGGGCGAGTCGTTCGTAGGGATTGGAGAACAGAAACACCCTCGGGTGGTAAAAGTCTTGACATAACCATGTTGGTTGCGCCTCTATTGAGGGCAATCAGCTTGAGGGGGACAAAAGTCCCTAGCATCCAGACTTGGATCAAGACCTACTTGCACATTCAAAGAGGTCTGCAAAATCATCAGTCCCTCCTGGAATTGGGAGATTGCGCCCCCCATAGGGGCCTGTTGGCATCCGCAACGTCTTTTCCAAAAAATTTCGGATTATGCCGAGATTCGTTAATGAAGTTCTCCCTTGGTGTTTCTAGCCATTCGCTTCTTTTTTGGAATCTTCTTGTACCCTTGTGCTCAGAACCAGCCAAGTAAGTAGCGCCATGTGATGTTCGATTGGCTGCTGCCCTGTCTAGCACGATTGCAGTCTCTCATACCATGCGTTCACGGGCCCGTTGTTTCCGATTAGCTACGGTTGTGACATGGTGTGCATTGTTCTGGCTTAGTTCAATAGCAACTAGCAATCCCCTTCTCTGAATCTTCCATAGCTGAGCTATGGAGTGCATTGTCAAGTAATCGGTTAACTCGGGATCAGCTTAATTGTGTGTGCAAAATCTGGAAATAGTGTCTTTCCATTTCAGTTTGGGGCGAAGGTTTTACCCCCGCAGTGACTACTAGTACTTGAGAAGGCCTAAAGGGCAGCATTCTGGTATGTGGAGTGTGATAGGCATGTGGTAAAACTTTCCAACCCCGGGCCTGAGAGGGGGCAGTCATGCTTGGGAGCCCACACTACACTTGACTCTGTGGTGTTGAGAAGGATTATGGGGCGGCTAGGCATATCAATGACAGATTCCTCTGAGTTTGAATAGTCTAGAAATGGAAGGATTATATGTGATGAGGTGGGGGGTAGCCCGATGCCAGATAGGTGGTGGGACGTTCCACTCCGAACACCATGATAAATAAAAGCTTATTATCGAGCTATAGCAACCCCGGGGGCGTGAATTGCAGGAGTACTACTTTGCCCCCATTGGTCAGCGTGAAAGCGCACAAAACGTCATTGGCCAGGCGCTTTTTCTAGAGCAAAAAGCGCAAAAACTGCGCGCTGCGCCCACTGGGGGTTGAAATAACTGCGCGAAACGCGCATAGAGGCTAAAAAAGGCAACGCGGCACAGGGCTGCCGCACGCGCTTATTAGTGCCCTGGTGAATTGTATTTTAGCTAGGGACCGGTATGTCATTTGATATTGACCAAAGGCGAGTATGGTATGATATCATATAATATCATACAAACTGCATCATATGATATTGTCAGGATTGGATATTGTATATAAATTGTAACTTTAGCCTTGGCCGACGCTGGTTAACGATCCATACTCTGATGGCCCTCATTACTTTCATCCATGCCCTGGCCTTCACGTTCCCTTCACACCACGAATGTGACGGGCCTCTGGCTTAACCAGCAATCAAAACGCACCCACCAAAAGAAGCACCCCATTAAGAACAGGGGTGGCGAGGAAACCCCCTTCCCTCCAAAACCCCCCCCGTTTGGTGGCGCGTGTCGGTGTCCAAAACCCTCGAGCAGGACCCAGGTCTCACCCCCCTAGAGTGGCGGAGTAGTACGAAGCTCCCAAATGCCCCCCCCGTCCAACCAGAAACAAGGGAGACTGACTTCCCCGATTGCCACTAAGTTAGTCCGGGGTTCCGGTTCTTGCTTCTACAAGTAGACAGCATCAAGGCGCGGGACCACGCTCTACGAAATAATATCGTTGGTCACACCTGCAATATACATACCACAACTTCCACTCTACAAGATCACTTAGACTACACCAAAAGGCAAGTGCTGCAAGCAATCTGGGAGGCCGCGAATCTGCTAGATGCGGTACACATAGCTGAGCGGCCAGGCCAGGCAGCTGCTGGCAGTCCAAAGATCATTGATTCCGGGTTGGCTTTGGTGTTCAATGCACAGTGCAGGGTAATTCAAAGTGCGCGTATTGCGCTTTTGAGCGCTGCCTTTTTTGTCCCCCTCGGCGCTGTAAAAGCGCAGTTTTTTTTTGCAACCCCCTGTGGGCGCAGCAAGCAATTTTGCGCTTTTTGCACTACAAAGCGCAGTTTTTTTGTTTTCGAGTGCGCTTAAGCGCTGGCCAATTTGGCCATTTGAAGTACAATGCACAGCTGCCCAGACCTACGCGCGGGAAAGCTTCTACGGCAGATACATATCGTTGGTCACACCTGCAATATAAATTCAATACCGTACTTCAACTCTACATATCACTAGACTAAAAAAAGCGGTTGGGCCTGCAAGGACTCTGAAATTGCGCAATTCAGCAGACTTGCTGATGTTACATTACATTAATTACATTACATTCCATTAAATTAATTACATCCCTTGTTAAAGTATACTGGACACGCGAGGTGTGTGGGCTCGTGCTTAAGACAAAAAGAAACACGCACCCACAAAGGCACAAAACCCCAGTACCTTTCAGGGTGTGTCGAGGAACAAAAACAAACCCAAAACTCCCCAAACCCCCGTTTTGGTGGGTCGGTTTAACCCCTAGAGCAGGAATAAAAATTCAATACTTCAATCTACAACCACTAGACCAAAAGGCGTTGCCGCAGGAATCTGAACCTGCGCACATCCAGCTGACTAATGTTACACCCCATAAACATTGCTGAGCGCCAGGCTAGGCAGCTGCCTGGCAGCTCCACAGATCATCTGATCAGGTTGCTGCCTGCAATGCAAACACAGTAAGCGCGGGGGACGCTCTACATATTGTCGATCACACCTGCAGTGTAAATACAACACTTCAACTATACAGATCACTAGACTGGAAAGGCAGTTGCCTGCTGAACACGCCGCTAATTCAGCTGGAGTGCTGTACAAATAGCCGAGCGCCAGGCTATTTATTTTATACCCAGGTGTGGGCGGTATTCGTTTTGTAGGCAGTGTGCTTTGCGTGTGGGACCAAGAGGGGGGTGCGGGTTGGTATGGAGTGAGTTTGGGCTGCCTTGGCGCTGGTGGATGCCTATCTGACTACATTGGCATCCTTGGCATCCTGCATGGAGTGTATCACTGATGCTCGTGTCCGTCCATGGGTGAGAGCATGGGTCTGGGCTTGCCCCTAATAGGTGGGTGAGGTACTGAGGTGGTCATGAGGGTGGGGGGGAGGAGAAGTGGGCGAGAGATGGGTGGCATACGAGTGCCCCTGTTGACTGTTGTCTGTTTGGGCCCCCACCAACGTGAGAGGGCTCGAAGGAGGGTGGGGTGAGGAGCGGTGTGGGTGGTGTCCTTCACGACCTTCAGACGGTGGAATAGGCTGGCTAGGTCTCCAGCAGAGGACCCTTGGGAGTGTGACTGTGTGCGCCCCCAGGGGTACGCAGACGCATTGTCCCGAACAACCCTGCCCTGGACCTGCGCGTTTTGCAGGATGTATTGTCGTATGTAGAAATGTAGGAAATCTTGTTATCGCGATTCTAGAGTAGGAAATATCTAATCCTAGAGTAGGAAGTATCCGACAAATCCCACTGGTACAAATTCCCCTCATTCACTTCATCGTGCAGGAGTACGGTCTTGTCTCCTTTGCAGGCCAAGGTGGGTAACCCCTCATGTTCGCTGCTGCTGGCTGGACGCCCCCCCCCCCCCCCCCCCCCCCCCCCCCCCCCCCCCCCCCCCCCCCCCCCCCCCCCCCCCCTCCCCCCCCCCACTCCCCCCCCCCCCCCCCCCCCCCCCCCCCCCCCCCCCCCCCCCACCCCCCCCCCCCCCCCCCCCCCCCCCCCCCCCCCCCCCCCCCCCCTGAGCACCCTGCTTTATTTTTCGCATTCTCGGCTTCTGAATTGGAGTGCGCCTGGACGAGAGTAGAAGCGACTTCGGAGTTTCGATAGAGGGTGGATCGCCTCGTGAATTCTCACGACCCCATTGCCACCAGCCAGATCGAAGTCTTGCTGTTCATGGCAAACAAAACAGCCTTGCGCAGCCTGCATTACGATTGTGAATGGCCCGTCATCAAAAACAACAACGTAATCAGTCTAATGGCACTCCAGGTTACCCCCTTGCGTGCCTGGCGCTGGACGAGGGGGCGCTTCCGTCAGCTTGGCTGACACGTCGGTATGAGAGTCGAAGCATTCTTGTACCCAATTGTACCGGTAGGTCAGGCAATCAAACAGGGGTTGCATACATGATACATGTTGGTTTGGCACCGCATCTGGGGGTACCGCCCCCCCCGGCCATAGCCTGCCCCCCCCCCCCCCCCCCCCCCCCCCCCCCCCCCCCCCCCCCCCCCCCCCCCCCCCCCCCCCCCCCTCCGGTTGTTTGATGGTGTTGCCCGAGAACCCTTTGGCCCGCTTCCTTAATCACGCTGACTTGGCATACTGCTGTTAGCTCAGCTTAGGCTGTTATATTAGCTTTCGCTAATCATAGATTGTGTTCAACCTTTCTTTTTCTTTTCTTTGGACGCGCCCCCCCACACTACCTGCTCCCCCTTATTTCTTTCGCCACTCAACGAACTCAACCCCACCCCCCGCACAAGAACTCACCTAAGCAACTCGCCAACTCACATCACCCATTGCCACTTTAGCAATGCGCAAACTGGCCACTCACATTCCACAGATCACACGTCATTCCCTCGCACCCTGCCCCCTCAACACGCGCAACTCGAACAACTCAACCTTCGCAAACCTCGCAACTCAATGCAACCATCAGTCAATAATCGCAACCGGCACCTCCACAAATGTGGTGCCTCAATAACTCATCACCTCGCACACGGCCCCTCAACAACTGGGACTCAGAACTCAATAAACTAGCAACACACGGCACCTCACCCCAACCTAGGTGACTCCACAACTCAATAACTCGCACACGGCCCCTAACAACTGGTTGACTCATACCTCAATAACTCGAACACGGCACCCTCAACACATGGTGATCTCAATAACTAATAACTCGCACACGGGCACCCTCAACCAATGGTGATCAATAATCAAATAACTCGCAACACGCACCTCACAACAATCTGGGGATCAATAACTCAATAACTCGCAACACGGCACCTCAACAACTGGTGACTCAATAACTCAATAACTCGCAACACGGCACCTCAACAACTGGTGACTCAATAACTCAATAACTCGCAACACGGCACCTCAATAACTGGTGACTCAATAACTCAACAGCAATTAAACATCCCGCAAGTCAACAACAAGCAACTCAACTCGCAACTTGCTACATGTACCTGCAGCTGATGTGCGCACGTCAGTCAAAATCCCTAGCTGCAGGCGCTCCGGATTTCGGCAGAGGATTTTCAACACCTGGTGCCATACCTTCTATCATCAACCCCCGTCACACTTATCACTCGGCCCATTCTGAACAATGTGCGATTAAAAAAACCCAGACAAAGCATGGAGATTAACTAATCAATTAATCTATATAATATTGTGTTATGGGCCAAGAATTCGACGAGTCAGGCACAAGCCACGATGAAAGTTACACGATGCGCCATGGGTCCCCCCCCCCCCCCACCCCCCCCACCCCCCACCCCCCCCACCCCCCCCTTCCCCCTTCCCCCCTGAACGCGTAATAACCTCCGCACTAAGTGCCACCTGTCTTATCTTTTCCTGTCTCCGACCTCACCCTGCTCTCCATCGCAGGAACCTATGGATCAGTGTGGAAATGCGTCGTACATGCTACACAAGAGCTTGTGGCACTGAAGAGATTTGATGGAGGACAAAGTAAGAATCTGAGTATGCTATATGTTGTATGTGGGGAGAATCTCCAGGCATGTTCTGTATCTAGGGAGAATCTCCAGGCATGTATCTGGGGAGAATCTGCAGTCATGTTGGATCTGGGGAGAATCTCCAGGCATGTTGGATCTGGGGAGAATCTTCAGGCAGGTTGTGTCTAGGGAGAATCTCCAAGCATGTTGGATCTGGGGATAATCTCCAGGCAGGTTGTATCTAGGGAGAATCTGCAGTCATGTTGGATCTTGGGAGATATTCCGGGCCGTTGTACCTCGGAGGATCTCCAAGATGGGGATCTGGGAGACTCTCTAGGCATGTGGATCTAGGGAGAATCGCCCCCGCATGTTGGATCGGGGGGATAATCTCCAGGCAGGTTGTATCTAGGGAGAATCGCACATGCAGGTGTATCTGGGCGACTCTGCAGTCCGTTGGATCTGGGGCGAAATCTCCAGGCTGTGGATTAGGGGAGAATCTTCAGGCAGGTTGTACCTAGGGAGGATCTCCAAGCATGTTGTATCTAGGGAGAATCTCCAGGCAGGTTGTATCTGGGGAGGGACTCTCATTGCGGTGTATGGGGAGAATCAGGTTGTATCTGGGGGACATCTCCAGGCCAGGTGATTTGGGGAGGAATCTCCGGCAGGTTGTGATCTGGGGGAACAGGTTGTATCTGGGGAGAATCTCCAGGCAGGTTGTATCTGGGGAGAATCAGGTTGTATCTGGGGAGAATCTCCAGGCAGGTTGTATCTGGGGAGAATCTCTAGGCATGTTGGATCTGGGGAGAATCTTCAGGCATGTTGGATCTGGGGAGAATCTGCAGTCATGTTGTACATCCATACACCCATGTTGTACATCCATACACCCATGTTGCACATCCATACACCCATGTTGTACATCCATACACCCATGTTGTACATCCATACACCCATGTTGTACATCCATACACCCATGTTGTACATCCATACACCCATGTTGTACACAAAATAACCCATGTTGTACACCATACACCCAGTTGTATCATTATACCCATGTGTACATCATACACCATGTTGTACATCCCTACACCCGGTGTACATTCCATACACCATGTGTAATCCATCACCCATGTTGTTACATCCATACACCCATGTGTTCATCCATACCACCCATGGGCACAGCCATCACACCATGTGCAATCAATACACCCATGTTGCACATCCTAAACCCCATGTATGTACATCCTACCACCATGGGTACATCATTACAACCCATGGTGTACCACCCATACACCCATGTGCAACATCATACCCCCATGTTGCACATCCATACACCATGTTGTACTCCATACACCCAGTTGCATCCATTCACCCAAGTTGCACATCCATTACCATGTTGTACATCCATACTCCAGTGTACATATACACCCATGTTGCACCAGCAAACACCAAGTTTGAACCACCCATACACCCATGTGACATCCGTCCCACCATGTTGCACATCCATTACACCAGGTGTAATGTGCAGGTTCAAACAATTTCAAAGCCCTGGTTGTACACACACACACACATATTATACACTTATACACCCATGTTGCACATCCATACACCCATGTCGTACTGTGTTGTACTGTGCAGCTTCATGCAAACCCCAAAACTTTAATTCTGTACACCCATTTCCCAATCCAACACATTTTGAACTGATGTGCAGGTTCAAACAATTTCAGATCCCTGGTTGTACACACACAAACCCATGTTATACACCTAAACACACATATTGTACTGTGTTGTACTGTGCAGGTTCAAGCAAATCCTAAAACCTAAACCCTGTACACCCATTCTCCCAATCCAACACACGTTGCGCTGATGTGCAGGTTCAAGCAATATCGGAGCTCTGGTGTAGACCAACACCAGTTGGGCATTATACAGCAATGTGATCATCATACATCATGTTGCGCATCCATACGACACATGTGATATGTGCCCGATTCAAGCCGTTTTTCTAATCCCTGGTCATGCGCGAAATCAAGTTGCTAGGAGCTTTGGACCACCCTAACATTGTGAAAAAGATCAGGGCCTTCAAAACTCCCAAAGGCGACATTTACCTAGTCATGGAGTACATTGAGAAGTCTCTGTCTGATGTGCTAAAGGCAGGCAAGGTGTTTGATGCGGACGAGCTAAAGCTGGTCATGTGGGAGCTAATAGAAGCCACAGCATACATGCACAAGAGAGGGGTGAGTGCCAACCGGATGGCTACCAGTAGTACAGGAACCTTTGCTGAACACCTCTGTCGCCCTCACACAACACCACACACCCACACAAACAAACACTCACACACCCACACAACAAACACTCCACACATAGCTCCACATCTCCAACACTTACCTACAAAAAGATAACATCAAACTCGCTCTAACACTTCTTTCAACAACACACATCTACACATGCATACACACCACCAGACATGCAACGATATCGGAGACCCCATGTGTACAAAATGAGCCCCCCTACCTCCTTCCCACTCCAACCACCACACCAGCACAACACCAAAAACCTCGTATTCACCCAGAATGCCCATTAGAAAGCCTTACCACCCCCCCGCCTGCTCCTTATAAGCCTTAAAGTCCTGATACGTGTTGGCGTGGTACTTAAAGGCACCATAGGACGCGGGCCGAGGAACGGTCTACCCCTCCCGGCCTGGCAGCTACCTCGCGGTTGAGAACGGCCCTGCCACGCTCCAGGTGCTCCTGCTGGTTGCCGCGCTTTTGTTTACGGCCTCGACCCCTTGTTCACTGAAACGGGCTCCCGCGTCATCTGCTTGGGGGGGCTGCATGGGAGGGGTGGGGTGGGTAGAGAGCAATGGGGTGGGGTGTGGTCAAAGTGCATTGGAAGAGGAGGTTTGGTTCTGTGCCTGAGCTCAGGATGAGGGAGTGGGATGGAGTGGGCTGGCGGGGATGGCACTGGGTGGGAGGGGGGTGGTGCTGTGGTGGGTGTGGTTCACCACGAAACCAGCGTATCATAAAACGGGCCTACGGCAACCGGAGAAGCCGACTAGAAGGAGGGCCGAAGGACCCCCCGCCCCAGCCCACCACCCACCACCGCACCCGAACCCAACCCCCACCACCCACCCACCAGACGCCACACAAACCACCACACGACCGCCCCCCCCCCCCCCCCCCCCCCCGCGCCCCCTAGCCCGTACCCACACACACCCGCACACACACACCCGCACGACACAACAACAGCCGCACGACAAACACACACACACACCAAAAACACACCTCACACACACACACACACCCACACTAGGTAATGCACAGAGATCTAAAGCCCGCCAATGTGCTTATCAACTCTGAGGGCTCTGTCAAAATATGCGATCTTGGCTTTGCTCGCCCTGTGGAGAGCACCTACCAACCTGCTGACTATACCCCTTACATCACGACCAGGTTTGTCAATTTGATTTTGTGTGTGTGTGTGTCTATGTGTGTGTGTCTGTGTGTGTGTGTCTGTATGTGTGTGAGTGTCTATGTGTGTGTGTGTGTGTGTGTGTGTGTGTATGTTTGTGTGTGTGTGCATGTGCGTGTGTGTGTATGTGCTGGCCAACCTGCCGATTGTACCCCTTACATCACAACCAGGTATGTCAATATGATTTTGTGTGTGTGTGTGTTTGTGTTTGTGAGTTGATTTTATTCAAGGGCTTATCCTCCTTCAATACAACTTTTTATGTTAATATGATTCCGTGTGTGTGTGTTGATTTTATTAAATGGCTTATACTCCTCACAGTACAACTATTTATGTTAATATGATTCTGTGTGTGTGTGTTTGTGTTTGTGACCTGATTTGATTCAAGGGCTTATCCTCCTTCAATACAACTTTTTATGTTAATATGATTCCGTGTGTGTGTGTTGATTTTATTAAATGGCTTATACTCCTCACAGTACAACTATTTATGTTAATATGATTCCGTGTGTGTGTTCGTGTTTGTGAGCTGATTTGATTCAAGGGCTTATCTCCTTCCAATACAATAAGTTAGTTATATTGATTCCATTGTGGTGTGTGATGTTATTAAATGGACTATAATCCTTACAGTACAAAAACTATGTATGGTTAAATATGATTCCGTGGTGTGTGTTGTGTTTGGATCCTGATTTGATGCAAGGGCTTATTCCTCCTCAACAATTTTATTTTGTAATATGATTCATTGTGGGTTGTTGATTTTCTTAATGGCTTATTTACCTCTCCAGTACAACTATTTTTTTACATATGATCCGTGTGTGTGTTGTGGTTTCTGAGGATGGTTTGATTATGCTTAACTCTTTCCAACTTGACATTGCCTTTAAATTGTCATCGTGTCATATTGTTACTCACAGGACGTGAAGTTAAGGACACCATAGCGTAAGACTCCTTTCAATACGACTAGGTACATTACTATGTGTGTTGATTGTTTTCAACAGCTGTTGCTTATTATTTCTTATTTAGGTGCCTACACTTATTGGTATTCTCTTTGTGGAGTACGCCTACCTACCAGCTGATAAGATATGATTTTTGTGTGTTAGTGTGTCAGTGTGTTGAGTGTGTTCAACAGCGTATGCTTATTCTTTTTGTTCAAGTGCTTACACTTATTTGTATTCGCCTTGTGGAGTGCGCCTACCTACCATCTGATAAGAAATGATGTTTGTGTGTTTGTGTTAGTGTGTTGAGTGTGTTCAACAGCGTATGCTTATTTGTATTCAACAGCGTATGCTTATTTGTGTGTTTGTGTAAGTGTGTTGAGTGTGTTCAACAGCGTATGCCTATTCTTTTTGTTCAAGTGCTTACACTTATTTGTATTCGCCTTGTGGAGTGCACCTACCTACCGTCTGATTACATACGATTTTGTGTGTTTGAGTTTGTGTGTTGATGTTATTCAAGGGGACTTATACTCCTTACAATACAACTTTTTATGTTAATATGATTCCATGTGTGTGTTTGTGTTTGTGAGTTGATTTTATTCAAGGGGGCTTGTACTCCGTACACCTGCTTCTATTTGTGTGTGTTGATGTGTTCAAGGGGGCTGGGTACTCCGTACACTGCTTCCATTGCGGGTGCAGTGTTCAAGGGGGCTGTGCTCCGTACACCTGGCTTCTATTTGGTGCGTGATGTGTTCAAAGGGGGATTGTTACTCCGTACACCTGCGCTATTTGTTGTTGATGTTGTTCCCGGGCCGGGGTTTTTTGGGGGGGGGGGGGGGGGGGGGGGGGGGGGGGATTGTTACTACGTACACTGCTTATTGTGTGTGTAGTTGTTCAAGGGGGCTGGACTCCGTTCACCTGCTTCTATTTGTGTGTGTGATGCTGTTCCCCGGGGGCTTGACTCCGTACACTGTTCTATTTGTGTGGTTGATGGTGTCAAGGGGGCTTGTACTCCGTACACCTGCTTTATGGTGTGTGTTGAATGTTGTTCAAGGGCTTGTACTCCGGACACTGCTTCTATTGTGTGTGCGTTGTCAAGGGGGCGTGTGATCCGTCCACCTGCTTCTATTGTGTGTGTGGTGTGTTCAAGGGGGCTTGTACTCCGTACACCTGCTTTATGGGTGTGTGTTGATGTTGTTCAAGGGGGCCTTTGTACTCTGTACACCTGCTTTATTTGTGTGTGTTGAGTTGTTTCAAGGGGGCTGGTACTCCGGACACCTGCTTCTATTGTGGTGTATGTGGTTTCAGGGGGACTGTACTCGTACCACCTGCTTCATTTGTGTGTGTTGATGTTGTTCAAGGGGGGCTGTATCCGTACACCTGCTTCTATTGTGTGTGTTGAGGTTGTCAAGGGGGCTTGGACCCGTACACCTGTTCCTATTGTGTGTGTTGCTGTTGTGTAAGGGGCTGTACTCCGATACACTGCTTCTATTGTGTGTGTTGATGGTTGTTCAACGGAGGGCTGTACTCCGTACACCTGCATTCTATTTGTGTGTGTTGCTGTTGTTAAGGGGGCTTGTATTCCGTACACTGCTGCTATTTGTGTGTGTTGATGTTTTTCAGGGGGCTTGTACTCCGTCACCTGCCTTCTATTTTGTGTGTGTGAGGGTTGTTCAAGGGGGCTGTACTCCGTCACTGCTTCTATTGTGTGTGATGATGTTGTTCAAGGGGGTGTTACTCGTACACCTGCTTCTTTGGTGTGTTGATGTTGTTCAAGGGGGCTTGTACTCCGTACACCTGCTTCTATTGTGTGTGTTGATGTTGTTCAAGGGGGCTTGTACTCCGTACACCTGCTTCTATTTGTGTGTGTTGATGTTGTTCAAGGGGGCTTGTACTCCGTACACCTGCTTCTATTTGTGTGTGTTGATGTTGTTCAAGGGGGCTTGTACTCCGTACACCTGCTTCTATTTGTGTGGTTGATGGTGTTCAAGGGGGCTGTACTCGTACACCTGCTTTATTTGTGTGTGTTGATGTTGTTCTAAGGGGGTTGGTACTCCGTACACGTCTTCTATTGTGTGTGTGATGTGTTCACGGGGGCTTGAACTCGTACACATGCTTCTGAGTTTGTGTGTGTTGGATGTTGTTCAAGGGGGCTTGTATCTCCGTACCCCTGCTTCTATTTGTGTGGTTGCTGTGGTTCAGGGGGCGTGTACTCGTACACCTGCTTCTCTTTGTGTGTGTTGATGTGTTCCAGGGGGTTTGTACTCCGTACACCGGCTTCTATTGTGTGTGTTGAGTTGTTCAAGGGGGCTTGTACCAGTACAAACTTGCTTCGTATTTGTGTGTGTTGATGTGTTCAAGGGGGGCTTTACTCCGTCCCCCTGTTCTATTTGTGTGTGTTGATGTTGTTCACGGGGGCTTGACTCCGTACAAACCTTTTGCTTTGTTTATTTGTGTGTTGATGTTGTTCAAGGGGGCTGATCCGTACACCTGCTTTATTTTGTGTGATGATGTGTTCAAGGGGGCTGTACTCCGTACACCTGTTCTATTGTGTGTGTTGATGTTGGTCAAGGGGGCTGGTACTCCGTACACCTGCGTCTATGGTGTGTGTTGGTGTTGTTCAATGGGGGCTGTACTCAGTACACCGTCTTCTATTTGTGTGTGTTGATGTTGTTCAAGGGGGCTTGTACTCCGTACACCTGCTTCTATTTGTGTGTGTTGATGTTGTTCAAGGGGGCTTGTACTCCGTACACCTGCTTCTATTTGTGTGTGTGATGGTGTTCCAGGGGGCGTGTACTCCGTACACCGGCTCTATTTGTGTGTGTTGATGTTGTTCAAGGGGCTTGTACTCGCTACACCTGCCTTCTATTTTGTGTTGTTGTTGTGTTAAGGGGGCTTGTACTCCGTCCACCTGCTTTATTTGTGGTGTGATGTGTCAAGTGGGATGGTATCCGTACACCTGTTCTATTTGTGGTGTGTGATGGTGTTTCAAGGGGGCTGTAACTCCGTAACCTGTTTACTTGGTGTGGGATGTTGTCAAGGGGCTGTGCTCCGTCCACCTGCTTATTGGTGTGATGATGGTGTTGCAGGGGGCTTGACTCCCGGACACCTGCTGTTAGTTGTGGTGTTGATGTTGTTCAAGGGGGCTGTAACTCGTACACTGCTTATTGTGGTTTGTGTTGTTCAAAGGGGGCTGTACTCCGTACACCTGCTTCTATGGGTGTGTGTTGATGTTGTGCAAGGGGGCTTGTACTCCGTTACCCTGCTTCATTTGTGTGTGTTGATGGTTCACAGGGGCTTTACTCCGTACCACCTGCTTCTATGGTGTGTGGTGCTGTTGTTCAAGGGGGCGGGTACTCCGGTACACCTGCTTCTATTTGGTGTGTTGAGGTTGTGCAAGGGGGGCTTTACTCCGTACACTGCTTTCTATTGTGTGTGTTGATATTGTTCAAGGGGGCCTTGTACTCCGACACTGCTTATATTGTGGTGTTGAGGTTGTTCAAGGGGGCTTGTACTCCGTACACCTGCTTCTCTTGGTGTTTTTTTTTTTTTTTTTTTTTTTTATGTTGATGTTGTTCAGAACGGCTTGTAACTCGTACACCTGCTTCGATTTGTGTGTGTTGATGTTGTCAAGGGGGCTTGAACTCCGTACACCTGCTTCTAACTGGGTGTGTTGAGTGTTGTTCAAGGGGGCTGTACTCCGTACCCGGTCTATTTGTGTAGTGATGATGGTTGTTTGTTCAAGGGGGCTTGTACTCCGTACACCTGCTTCTATTTGTGTGTGTTGATGTTGTTCAAGGGGGCTTGTACTCCGTACACCTGCTTCTATTTGTGTGTGTTGATGTTGTTCAAGGGGGCTTGTACTCCGTACACCTGCTTCTATTTGTGTGTGTTGATGTTGTTCAAGGGGGCTGTACTCGTACACCTGCTTCTAGGTGTGTGTGTTGATGTTGTCACGGGGGCTTGTTACTCCGTACACTCTCTATTTGTGTGTTGATGTTTTTCAAGGGGGCTTGTACTCCGTTCCACCCTGCTTCTCTTGGGGTGTTGAGTAAATGTCCATGGTGTTGGCCTGCCCGGAGTGCAGGGGGGTGGGGAGGTTAGCCTTGATACCCTTGGTGAGATTGTTGGCTGGGTGCCGGGGGCTGGTCCCCGTTAATGGACTTGGGGGGCTGGACTGACGGCCGGCAGTGCATGTTTAGGTGTGCATGCTCCCCTGTTTCCACTGGTCCAGCTCCGGCTGGTGCTTAAAGACAAAGAGGGCAGTTATCATCAGAGGGGGGGCTGGTGCTTGTACCTTGGGGGCGTTTGTATCTGCGTTTGTATATCGTGTGTAAACACGCACGTCCCAGATACACAGACCCCCAGTGCATGTTGCACGCACGTCCCAGCCCCCCCGTGCGTGTCTGCGTGACATTGCTTGGGAAGCCGGGTACAACAATTTTTAATTTTGGGTTGCGCTTATGACGCAGCTTGTTACCAGTTCATTCAGGGGAGGTTAGTAGAAGCTTTGCACACCACTATATGCAATAGCCGAACTCACACACCACTACCACCACCCACACCCACACACCACTGCCACCACACACACACCACTACCACCACATACCAAAACAACTACCACCAAACACAAGCACACACCAATACAACCACACACGCCCACAAAACCAACGACCACCAACACCCACCCACCACACCACCCACCACAAACATGAAGAAGTCAGCTTCTCACCTGTATGGACCAAGTTTCCTCCCGAGTAGTAGAGGGACTTAATGCGCTCTTGTCGAATCTCGTAAAGCCTCTGTAACTTATGTCTGTGTCAGGGTACTAAACACGCCGTGATAAACGTGCTAGCAAGCGAGGCTTTGGCAAACACGAGAGCCCCCCCCCCCCCCCCGCCCCCCTCCCCCATCCCCCCACTAAATACAAATACACCACGAGACCCCCCCCCACCCCCCCACCCCTCCCCCCCCCTATACCACCAAGAGCCCCCCCCCCCCCCCCCCCCTGCAACCCGTGGAAACGTGCTAGTAAGTAAGCTTTTGGAACCCATATACTTGAATCACGAGGAGAAAAGAAACCTGCGAAGCCTGGAGACCCGAAGTTACGTGGCAAGCACTACCAGCAAGTGAATTAAAGCAGCTGGCTACAAGGTCCTGAAAAACGTGCGTAATTACACTGTATATACGGTATGTATGTTACAGTCCAGGAGTAGGCAAGATAGGCTAAAAGGACTTGCCCAACTGTATAGGAAGGGCTTAAAAAGAAAAAGCAATTATGAACTGAACCCCAAACAACCGTTTAACCAACGGGGGGCCTGATTTCGTGCTGCAGTGATAATCCAATTCTACATGATTATTAAATAATCATCTCAGCTGGGATGATAATTTAATTGTGCGATTATTAACGCATTTTTTATAAGTTGAATTAAGTATTTCCATCCTTCACAGGATTCAGGATTCACGACCAGCTTCACAGTTCACACTGGAGTTTTTATCTATTCTATTTACACTACAGCACGAAAGCTGTTTGATCCCAATATGCAATAGCCCATCCACGTGAATAAGTAAAGACAACTCTGGTAAAAGCCTGGAGGCCCAAGGTGTCAGTGTCAGCGTATACTACTAGAACACGAGTGCCATACATGTATCTGATTCAGATACCTGTATGGCACTCGTGTGTTAGTAGTACACGCTGATAATAATGCCTGACTCGGGAGGAAAACGGGGGGGTTCGATCCTCCCCAGCATGTCGCGGTACACAGGCGAGTTGCGGGTCTGATCAGTACTAAGTTGCCCCCAGCGTAAGACCATAGCTGAAAATAGCCTAATTTTTTTCACTGCCAGCCAGGATACTACAAAGCGCGCGCGGCAGCTTAATCTCACGCACGCTTTTGGGGGCCCACTGCACGTATCGCGCAGTTTTTTCAACCCCCTGTGGGCGCAGCTCGCAGTTTTTGCGCTTTTTGAACTTCAAAGCGCTGACCAATTTGACTTTTGTGCACTTTAAGCGCTGCCCAATTGGACAAAATGTAGTACCCTGCAGCCAGCGCTCACCTTACAATCCCCCATTTGCGTTTTTCACGTAGCCCCAAATGCAAACTTTAGTACCTGGCCTAGCTATGTAATTGGACCAAATATGACAGTGGGTATGTAGGTGCCTCCAGCCGATAAGGCTCCTCGCCGTCTTCAAGATATGTTTTTAGTTGTGAAAGGATATTCACCCCAAAAGGTAGGTCTCTCGGCACAAAGCAGCAACACCGAGGATTCATTTCGAATGGCGTTGCCATCAGGGTACTTCAAACGGACCCCAGGGGTTGCGTCCTGGGACGCACCCTAATTCGGTAGGTTGCGACCTGGGACGCACCCAATTCGGTAGGTCCCGGGACGCACCCAACTCCTTAGGCTGCGTCCTACTATCAACAGAACCCGTAGCCCACGAAAATGGAGTGGTGGTGGGCCAATCAACTGCTGGGTGAGACGCAACCAACATCCCGAACCTGCGTGTGGGACCTCCCCATGTTGTAACCTACGACGCAGGACGCATGACGCTGCATCCTGCACTATCCTGGTTGCCACTCCTACAAAATAGTAGGCACACTTAAGATGAACCTTTTACAGCCCATCCAATCACGGTTGGTCAAGATCCTTTAGCCTATTTGGCCTACCCTGGATCGTAACATAAGTAAACTTATGCAGTTTGACAAGTTCTATGCAGCGTCGCCTGCGACGCTAAAAAATAGCGGAGAGTGATCGCGAGGGAGCGACAGGTGGCAACGGAAGCGAGTTAGTTACGAGGCCGGGTTGGCGAGTGTCGGGCTTTCATACGGTCAGGATGGACGGATGGATGGATGGATGATGGAGGGGTTGGACTGGATGGATTGGGGTAGATGTCAGGACAGACAAATGGGTAACACTGAGGGCTCCCACCCCCCAGAAGGGGGGGCTCCGCCAAAAAACTTCCTGCAATGTTTTGGCTAAGCAGTAGAATTGAATTATCACTGTAGCACGAATTCAGGTCCCCCTGCCGGTAAAACTATTGTTTCGGGTTCAGTTCATCATGGTATCTTTTCTGTAACGGTTGGGCAAGTCCCTTCAGCCTAGTTGGCAATCTATATGCTTCCGATGTGACTGTGCGAGTATGCATGTATGCATGTGTGTGTGAATGTGGTTGTTTGTCCTGTGTCTGCATGGATCATCCGTACCACGACAATCTATCACAGCACTTCTGATGTGAGCATGCTTGTATGCATGCGTGTGTGAATGTGGTTGTGTGTCCTGTGTCTGCATGCATCATCCGTACCACGACAATCTATCACAGCCATTCTGATGTGAGCATGCTTGTATGCATGTGTGTGTGAGTGTGGTTGTGGGCTGTGTCTGAGCCTAATCCGTACCACGGACCAATCTATCAAGCCATTCTGATGTGGGGAAGTTTGTATGAATCTGTGATGTGAATGGGTTGTGGTCCTGGTCGGCATGCATCATCCGTACCCCGGACAATCTTCACAGCACGTCTGATGGAGCAGCTTGTATGCATGTGTGTGTGACTGTGGTTGTGTGTCCGTGTCTGCCTGCCTCATCTGTACCCGGACAATCATACAGCCATTTGATGTGAGCATGCTTGTATGCATGTGTGTGTGAATGTGGTTGTGTGTCTGTGTCTTCATGATCATCCGAACCACGCCAATCTCTCCCAGCCAGTTGCTGCGGAGATGCTTGTTGCATGTGTGTGTGGAAGTGGTTGTGTGTCAGTGTTGCAGCACATCCGACCACGACAATCTATCAGCGCCATTCTGATGGAGCCAGTGCTTATAGGCAGGTGTGTGTGAATGTGGTTGTGTGTCTGGGTCGGCCGCATCATCTGTAACCCGACAATGTATCACAGCCCATGCTGATGTGAGAATGTTTGTATGGCATGTGTGTGTGAGTGTGGTGGTGTGTCCGTGTGCAGCATAATCAGTACCAGACAATCTATCACAGGCCATTCGGATGTGAGCAGGTTGTAGGCAGGTTTCTTCTTTTTTCTTTTTTTTTTTTTTTTGTGTGTGAGTGTGCGAATATGGTAATTTTAACATTATTCATGCAATGTGAAATGGTAAGTCCCTTTAGCCAAAGTGGCTACAGCTGGACTGGAACATACACATGCATGGGTGCGTGGACCATGTAGTCTGTGTGTGTGTTTAGCTTTGGCGTTGCCTGCATGTGTGTGTATGCATGTAAATGTGTTCATGTGTATGTGAGTGTGTGTATGTAGCTTTGGCGTTGCCTGCATGTGTGTGTATGCATGTAAATGTGTTCATGTGTATGTGAGTGTGTGTATGTAGCTTTGGCGTTGCCTGCATGTGTGTGTATGCATGTAAATGTGTTTATGTGTATGTGAGGTGGTAGGTAGCTTTGGTTGCTGCATGTGTTGAGTATGCATGGAAATGTGTCTCATGTGTATGTGAGGTGTGATGTAGTTGGCGTTCTGCCATGGTGTGTATGAAGTTAAAGTGTTATGTGTGTGAGTGTGTGTATGTAGCTTGGCGTTGCCTGCATGGTTGGGGTATGCATGTAAATGTGTTTATGTGTATGTGAGTGTGTGTATGTAGCTTTGGCGTTGCCTGCATGTGTGTGTATGCATGTAAATGTGTTTATGTGTATGTGAGTTGTGTGTATGTAGCTTGGCGTTGCTGCATGTGTGTGTATGCATGTAAATGTGTTATGTGTCGTGAGTGTGTGTATGTGGCTTGGCGTGCCTGCATGTGTGTGTATGCATGTAAATGTGTTCATGTGTATGTGAGTGGTGGTTTGTAGCTTTGGCGTTGCCCTGCATGTGTGTGTATGCATGTAAATGTGTTCATGTATATGTGAGTGTGTGTATGTGAGCTTTGGCGTTGCCTGCATGTGTGTGTATGCCGTAAATGTGTTCATGTGTATGTGAGTGGTGGTATGCTGGCTATTGGGCGTTGCCCTGCATGTGGTGTGTATGCATGTAAATGTGTTCATGTGTATGTGAGTGTGTGTATGTAGCTTTGGCGTTGCCTGCATGTGTGTGTATGCATGTAAATGTGTTCATGTGTTCGCACACATGTGTGTTTGTGTGTGTAGCTTTGGCTTTGCCTGAATGTTTGTGTGTATGCATGCAAATGTGTATATCTGTGCGCAAGTGTGAGAGCATGTGTGCCAAAGCCCCTATCTTTAGGGGACTCATAATCGTCCTGCTCATGCCCCACTTGGTGGTGTACAAAGTCAGTAGTCTGCCGGGCAGAAATGACAAGACCCCCACAGACACGATCTGCCCTGATCGTGTGTGCATGTGTGTGCACGTGTGCCAAAGCCCCTATCTTTAAGGGACCACTGATCCTCCTGCTCATGCCTTACTTGGTGGTGTACAAAGTCAGTAGTCTGCTGGGCAGAAATGACAAGACCCCCACAGACACGATCTGCCCTGACCCTGTGTGCATGTGTGTCAAAGCCCCTATCTTTAAGGGACTACTGATCCTCCTGCTCATGCCTTACTTGGTGGTGTACAAAGTCAGTAGTCTGCCGGGCAGAAATGACAAGACCCCCACAGACACGATCTGCCCTGATCATGTGTGCATGTGTGTGCACGTGTGCCAAAGCCCCTATCTTTAAGGGACCACTTATCCTCCTGCTCATGCCTTACTTGGTGGTGTACAAAGTCAGTAGTCTGCTGGGCAGAAATGACAAGACCCCCACAGACACGATCTGCCCTGATCATGTGTGCATGTGTGTGCAAGTGTGCCAAAGCCCCTATCTTTAAGGAACTACTGCCTGTCCTGCTCATGCCCCACTTGGTGGTGTAGAAAGTCAGTAGTCTGCTGGGCAGAAATGACAAGACCCCCACAGACACGATCTGCCCTGACCCTATGTGCATGTGTGTCAAAGCCCCTATCTTTAAGGAACTACTGCCTGTCCTGCTCATGCCCCACTTGGTGGTGTAGAAAGTCAGCAGTCTGATCGGCAGATATGGCTCTCTCTTCTTCTGGCAATATAACAGGACCCCCACACACACTGCCTGTCCTGCTCCCTGCCGTGCTGGCAACACGGGACCTGGCGGGGCTGGCAATGCGGGACCGCGTGGGGCTGGCGATTCGGGACAGGGCCGGGCTGGCACACCGGGACCGGGCGGGGCTGGCTGTGGCGCTTCGAGGACCTCCTTCAAATGGTTTGCTCCTCCGTACTGCAGTCACTGTATTGCCTGCAAGCATTTGAAATTCAAATGTCAAATTTGACCACTGAGCAGTTCTTATTACTACAAGCATTTCAACCTTGCTCCTTTGTACTGCTGTCACTGTACTGCCTGCAAGGATTTGAAATTCAAACTTTCAAATTCGACCACTGAGCAGTGCTTATTACTACCAGCATTTCAACCTTGCTCCTTTGTACTGCAGTCAGTCCAGTCACTGTATTGCCTGCAATAATTTGAAATTCAAACTTACGAATTCGACCACTGAGCAGTGCTTATTACCACAAGCATTTCAACCTTTCTCCTTTGTACTGCAGTCAGTCCAATCACTGTATTGCCTGCAAGAATTTGAAATCTGAGCTTTCAAATTTGAACACTGAGAACTTCTTATAACTACCAGCATTTAAACCTTGCTCCTCTGTACTGCAATCACTGTATTGCCTGCTAGTGGCAGTGTGACCAAAGGGGAAAAGGGAGTTGGACTAGGAAAAGTCTTAACATAGTATATGGCCCCCCGGACCATCTGTTACAGGTATAGGAGGGTTTGGAATTCAAACTTTCAAATTCGAAAACTGAGCAGTTTTTACTACAATTGTTTCACCGATCAAACAATATCTTTCTCACACACACACACCCATCACACACACACACCCATCACACACACACACACACACACCCATCACACACACATACACACAACACACACCCACACCCACACACACACACACCCATCACAAACACACATACACACACCACACAAATCACAACACACAAACTAAAACACACACACACAAACCATAACACACACACAAAACATCAACACAACACACATCACACAACACACACACCACACACACCCATCACACACACCCCCACCCCACACCCATCACCACACAAACACACACCCATCACACCCATCACACACACACACACACGCACACGCCCATTCACACACCACATCAAACACACACACACAACACACACACACTACCCATCACACACAAACCCATCACACCACAACACACACAAACAGAACACAACCCCCACCAACACACCACAAAACCCCAGCACACACACACACACACAACACACACACACACAACCAGCACACACCACACACAAACCCAGACAAACACACACACAAACACACCCAGACACCACACAGCACACACACACACACTACACCAACAACCACACACAAACCAGCACAAACACAAACCAACAGAAAACAAAAAAAAACACAAAAAAGAAGAAAAAAAACAAGAAAAAACAACAAAAACACAACGAAACAACACACAAAACACGCAACACACACACAAAACACAATACAGACTAAACAAAAACAACCAAAGAACGAAAACGCACACACAAAACACACACAAACACAGCAACACACACACACACACACACAAAACACAACTACACACACACACAGCACCACACACACACACAACACACACAGCACACACACCGACACACAGCACAACACACACGAATCACACACACGCACACACAACCAGCACACCAAGCACACACACACAGCACACACCAGCACACACACCACCCAGCACACACACACCCAGCAAACACATCCACACACACACAGCACACACACAGCCACACAGCACACAACACACACACACAACACACAGGCAACACACACACAGGCACACGCACGCACACACAGGCACACACACACCACACACAGCACACACGCAGCACACACACACACACCCCAGGCCCACACACACACACACACCCAGGCACACACACACACGCAACACAGCGACAACGCACACCAACAGGCAAACACACACACCCAGCAACACACACACACCCAGCACACACACACACCAGCGACACACACATCACACACACACCACACACACGACAGCAGCGCACACACAAACACACAAAGGCACACAAACAGAGCATCACCACAAACACCAGCACATCACACAAACACACTAATACACATCAACCACACACAACACGCACCACACACACTCACACACAACACATCACACCACACACTAACACAAACACACACACACACATCACACACACACATCACACACACACACACTCACACACACACTCCACCCACACACACACGCACAGGCACACACACACACACACAAATATGAAAAAGCCAGCGTCCTACTATTCTGCACCAAGTTTACCCCCGAGTAGTACGGGCCACACTCACAGCCCCTCAACCCCTCACACACACACTCTACCACACACACACGCACACACACAGCACACACTCTCTCTCTCTCACACACACACACACACTCACACAAACACTCACACAAACACACTCACACACACACACACACACACACACACCAAAACACTTCACACAATTCAAAGTAGACCCCCCTACTATCTCTTTGCACCAAGCAGCCCACTGAATAGTAGATAGGACTTTGATAAGGGGGAAGATAATTGCTTGTCACCACTATACACTACACATGACACACACCACGGAAACGCACCACACACGCCAAGCAACAAACAGACCAACACGCACACACACCACACGCAACCACAGTACCAACACACGCCCACACCACGCCCCAAAACACCACGCGCACCAGCGACAAAAAAAAACTGAAAAAAAAAAAAGAAAAAAAAAAAACAAAAAAAAACAAATACACCCACACCCAAAAACCAACAAATTACCACAAAAACACAAAACACGAACTACCGCCAAAACCCAGAACACCAACTACAAACAAACACCCCCACCACCAATACCACCACACACACCAATACAACCACACACACTCAAACCACCACCACCAAACCCACCCACCCACAACTACCACCACACCCGCACACCACTACCACCACACAAACTCACACGCCGATACAATAACACAAACCCACACACCACTACCACCACATACACCCACACACTCACACACCACTACCACCACCCACACCCACACACCACTTCCACCACCCACACACCACTACCACCACACTCCCACACACCACTACCACCACACACGCTCACACACCAATACAACCACACACGCCCACAAACACCACTACCACCACACACACACACGCCACTACCACCACACCCACCCACCCACACAAACATGAAGAAGTCAGCTTCTCACCTGTCTGGACCAAGTTTCCTCCCGAGTAGTAGAGGGACTTAATGCGCTCTTGTCGAATCTCAGTGCTGTGTCGATGCTCATCCAGGGGGTGGAAGGACCCCGTCACTGAGCCATTCAACGAACGCCTCATCTGTGTAAAAGACCCTGACATGGATCCGCCTGGGTGGTGGTTGTGGTGAGGGGGGGGGGCAGGAGGTGGTGGTGAGGGAGGGTGAGAGTGTTCATCCAGGGGGTGGAAGGAACCTGCCACAGGTGGTGGTGTTGATATTGGTGTTGGTGTTGGTGTTGGGGAGGTGGTGTTGATTGTTTTGAGATGTGAGGGAGGTGGTATGTTGGTGTTGGTGTGGAAGAGAGATGAGAGATTGTCGTGGGTTGTTGTGTGGGTGTTGGTTAGGGGGTGTGTTGGTGTTGGTGTGGTGTGGTGTTGGGGTGGTGGTGGTGGGAGGTGCGGGTGGGTTGGTGTGGTGTTGGTGTTGGGTGTTGGGTTTTGTGGGTAAAGGGTTGGTGATAGGATGGGGGGTGTTGAGGGGTGGTGGAGGTGGTGGTGTTGCTGGTTTCACCGTATTCAGTCAAAGAACAGGGCATGGACAACAGCCCTGGATGGTGTTTGTGTGAGTGAGTGATTTTGTGAGTGTTTGCGTGGTGGGGGGGGGGATGGGGTTGGGGTGCGGTGGGGCGTGGGGGGAGGGTCGGGATGCGGTGGAATAGGAGGGATGGTATGGACATCATAGTGGGGTGGTGGTACTGGTGTTAGGAAAGGGGGTGGGAGGGGTGATGGGTGGTTGGAGGTGGTTGTGGTTGTGGGAGGTCGGTGTGGGGTGGGGGTGAAGGTGGGGGGGAGGGGTGGGGGGGGTGGAGTTGGTTGTGTTGGGTATGGGGTGTGTGGGATGTCGGTGGCGGTGAAGGGGTGGGAGGGGTGGTGGGTGGTGAAGTTGTTGTGTTGGTTATGGTTGTGTGTGTGTGGTGGGGTGGGTGTGGGGGGTGAAGTGAAGGCATTGAATAGGGTGGGGGAGTAAACATACGAGATGACATTGGACTAAGAAGTTAGGGCCTGAATAGGACGTTGGGGAGGTAACATACGAGCTGACATGACTAGCCCGTTAGGGCCTGAATAGGACAGTGGTGTGGTAACATACGAGCTGACATGACTGAAGCCGTGAGGGCCTGAATAGGAAGTGGTTGGAGTAACATAAGAAGCTGAATGACTAAGCCTGTATAGGGCCTGAATAGGACTGGAGGGTGAAATACGTAGCTGAATGACCTAAGCGTAGGCCTGACTAGGACGTTGGTAGGGAAACATACGAGCGACAGACTAGACGTTTTAGGGCCTGAATAGGACTGGTGGAAACATTACGAGCTGACATGACTAGCCGTTCAGGGCCTGAATAGGATGTGGTGGGTAACATACGAGCTGACATGACTAAGCCGTTAGGGCCTGAATAGGACGTGGTGGGTAACATACGAGCTGACATGACTAAGCCGTTAGGGCCTGAATAGGACGTGGTGGGTAACATACGAGCTGACATGACTAAGCCGTTAGGGCCTGAATAGGACGTGGTGGGTAACATACGAGCTGACACGGGGACAAGCTGTAGGGCATGAATAGGACTGGGTGGTACATACGATGCTGGACATGACTAAGCCGTTAGGGCTCCTGAATGAACGTGCAGATCGTGGGGGGGGGGGGGGGGGGGGGGGGGGGAGTGCAATGGGAGTAATTGGTGTGGTGGTGGTGGTTGGGGGGGGGGGGATGGGGCTTGGGATGTTGTGGTGAGCGTGTGTGGTGTGTTGGTGTTGTGTGTGTGGGGGGGGGATACAGGGGGGGGGGGGGGGCGGGGTTAACATTTAGGAGGAGTGTGTAACTTACGAGCTGACATGACTAATCCACCGGGCCGGAAGTTAGGACGAGCGCATTGCTGGGGGAGTTGAGTAGCGGGGTTGATCACCACAGATGGACACACGCTTGCTTCCAGGCTGGCTACTAGGCTGGCTTCCAGGCTGGCTTCCAGGCTGGCGAGCATCAAAGGAGTTCCTCCTCATTGAGTTCCTTCTTAGGAGACCTGCACCAGGCGGGATGAGTGATGATGTCGTGGGAAGAGTGATGATGTGGCGGGAAGAGTGATGATGTGGCGGGAAAAGTGATGATGTGGAAGGAAGAGTGTTGAGGAGGCGGGAAGAGTGATGATGTGGCAGGAAGAGTGATGATGTGGCGGGAAGAGTGATGATGTGGCGGGAAGAGTGATGATGTGGCGGGAAGAGTGTGATGTGCGGGAGAGTTATTGACCGTGGAGGGGAGGACGGGGAGAAGAGTGAGGAGGGGCGGGGAGAGTAGAGTGATGAGTGTATTGTAATCATGCATGCTTCCGAATGTACTTTTGCATATAAGACATATACTACTGAAGTCATACACAGTGATACTATATGGACAGCTCCAAATGGTAGTTGTGTGAAACGGCTACTTGAAATGGCGCACAGAGCTTGGAATGGCAATTCCAGGCTATTCCAGGCTATTCCAGGCTATTTCAGGCTATTCCAAGCTATTTCAGGCTATTCCAGTCTATTCCAGTCTATTCCAGGCTATTCCAGGCTATTTCAGGCTGTTCCAGGCTATCCCAGGCTATTCCAGGCTATATCAGGCTATTCCAGGCTATTCCAGGCTATTCCAGGCTATTTCAGGCTCTTCCAGGCTCTTCCAGGCTCTTCCAGGCTCTTCCAGGCTATTTCAGGCTATTCCAGGCTATTCCAGGCTATTCCAGGCTATTCCCGGCTATTCCAGGCTACTCCAGGCTATTCCAGGCTATTTCAGGCTATTCCCAGCTATTCCCAGCTATTCCCGGCTATTCCAGGCGATTTCAGGCTATTCCCGGCTATTCCAGGCGATCTCAGGCTATTCCAGGCTATTCCAGGCTATTTCAGGCTACAACTACCGCTAATTACGGTATCACTTTTAGCACTAGCTGGTGCTATTACCGCTAATTAGCTCCTACCTACCCCCCCCACCACCACCCCCTCGAACCCTAGCCTGATAGAGCAGTGGAGTCGAGGGCCGCTTAGGTACCCCTCCAAAAAGGACCATGGGGTGGTGCTTGCTCCAGCATCTCAGTTTGAATTAACTGAGAATTGGTTGGGTGAGCTGAGCCCCTTGGGTTACACCCCAGAGCAGGGATTTTAATTTCCGCTATATATAGCGATCGCTAGTTTTGACCCCGTTTTTGCAAAATTATCGCTATAAAAAAAGTATAAAAAAAAAGTTTTTTTTTGTTTATTGCCCTAAATTGCCCTAAAAAGCTTCAAAAAGCTGTAAAAAGCTGTAGAAAGCACTATAGGGCCATCCCTGGAGGAGGCCTAACAAATTATAGCTAGGAGAAACCCACTTTCAGATTTGTAAAAAAAATCACTGACCCAGAGCAGGTAGAATCTTTTTCTTTTTTTAGGTCTTTTGCAAGATCTTCGGATTTTACGAACCCTACACATATTTATTCTGAACCTACCTTCCCTCAGCTGCAGCGTACGGGAGGGTCCCCTATACACCTGGCGTTATATTTTTGGCGGAGCCCCCCCTTCTGGGTGGCGGGAGCCCCCATGTCTACCCATTTGTCCGTCAGTCCGCGTCCGTCCGACCGACCGACCGTCTGACAGCGATGAAGCCTGACACGTCAGCCAACGGTCTCGTCACTAACTCGCTTCCGTTGCCACCTGTCGCTGCCGCTCCCTCGCGATCACTCTCCGCCAATTTTTAGCCTCGCAGGCGACGCTGCATAGAACTTGTTTCTCTTCTTTTTCTGAACCTACCTGCAGCTCCTCCAACGATAGGCTCCTCGCTAAGGGTGGGGGCTAGGCCTCCCTCCTCATCTTGGGTGGGTGTAGGGGGGGCGAGGAGGGGGCTGGGCTCCAAACCCAATTTGCTAGGGCTCTGTGAGGGGGGGGCCCGCTGGCTTGAGGCAGTGGTCATGGGACGGGGGCTGCTGGTGTGGCCTCCCCAGGTTGCTCACAGATTTCTGTGTGGTGTGTGTGTGTGGGGGGGGGGGGGGGGGGGGGGGGGGGGAGGGGGAGGTGTAAGCGTGTGTGGGGGTGGGTGGTGCAGTGGGTTAGGTTGGGTTGGGTTTGGGTTTGGGTTTGGTTTTCGGTTTTGGGTTGGGGGAGTGGGGGTGGGGGACAGCTGGCCTGAGGATGTGGAAATGGGAATGGGGGCTGCTGGTGTGGCTCCCCAGGTTGCTCACAGATTCTGGGGGGGGGGGGGGGGGGGGGGGGGGGGGGGGGGGGGGGGGGGGGGGGAGGTGTAAGCGTGTGTGGGGTGGTGGTGCAGTGGGCTAGGTTGGGTTGGGTTCGGGTTTGGGTTTGGTTTCGGTTCGGTTTGGGTTGGGGAGTGGGGGGGGGGACGGCTGGCCTGGGGCTGTGGAAATGGGGTGAGGGCTGCTGGTGTGGCTCCCTAGTTGCTCACTAGATTTCTCGGGGGGGGGGGGGAGGGGAGAGGGGGGAGGTGTAAGCGTTGGTGTGGGGTGGTGGTGTGCAGTGGGTTAGGTTGGGTTGGGTTCGGGTTTGGGTTTGGTTTCGGTTTTGGGTTGGGGAGTGGGGGGGGGGGACGGCTGGCCTGGGGCTGTGGAAATGGGGTGAGGGCTGCTGGTGTGGCTCCCTAGGTTGCTCACAGATTTCTGAATACCCCACCCCGCCAGCCAAGGACGCTCTGTTCCCAGTGGACAGCGGCTCTGCCCTAGATACTACAGCAGCATCTGACCTCGCCACCTCAAGATTCCAGGCCCAAGCTTTCCTGGCCACCATCTTCAACAGCCCCCCCGCCCAAGACCCTCAGCCAACGCTACGGGGACGCAGACGCCAGGCAAGACCTCAAGACCCGTTCCCCTTCCTCAGCCCCAACGACAATGGAAGACGATGCCTCTAGCTCTGCAGTGAGCACAGACTATTTGTGGCAAACTCCATGTTCCCCCACACACCCCCACAGTCTGCTACGTGGTACTCCAACACCGGGTGGACGAGGACCGCAGTTGACCTAGTCCTCGTTAGTCAACGCTTCCGTACCTCAGTCATGGACACCAGGGTCCTACCTCATGCAATCTCTCACAACACGGACCACCGCCTCGTGGTCTGCGATATACGCCTCCGCCTGTCCAGCAGACGCCCCCCCGGCGGGAACCTGCCGGCTCACGTACTCTCAGCCCCCGGCCCCAAGGATGCAAACGGCAAAACGGAGGCACAGGCATACTACCTCCGAGAGATATCCCGACTGATAGGGAACACAACACCCACTACCCCCCAGCCACTCGAGGATGTCGAGACGGAAAGGACTACCTTCCACTCAGAGTTCATGAGAGCAGCGGCCCAAGCATTACCACGACCAACACGAGCCCCCACACAATGCCACATCACCACCGCGACAGTGGATCTCTCCATTGCCAAAGCTGACGCCCTCCTCGTAGCCAAAGAGGCTAGATGGAAGTAGCAGGGATCACCGTCAGACACCACCCAGGCAGCCATGGAGGAGGCGGATGCTGCCTTCAGAGCTGCAAACAGAGAGTGTCGTAGTCGACCACCACCATGACACCACCACCACCACAGATACCACCAACACCACCACCATGATACCACCACCATGACACCACCACCACCATGACACCACCACCACCACAGACACCACCACCACCACCACCACCACCACAGACAACACCGCCACGGCAGGCCTCGCAGCCTTCCAGGAGTTAGAAGCTCGCTGCTTACAAGAGGCGTATTAAGACCGACACACCAGGGTGGTGTTCAACAATATCAACGTTCTCACAGGACGCACCCGGGCTGCACCCATCGCCTCCATTAAGTCACTCACAGGTAGCCCCAAGATACACAATGGCCTAGTGGTAGACCAGATCGCTTGAGGATGAAGAGTCAGGGGTTCGACTCCCATTTCGGTCGCTCTTGGCGTTGCAGGTCGTTGTCAACCGCGATGGTAGCTTGTCCAAGTTGAGGTAGGAGACCGCTCCCCACCCGCGTACGATGGTACCACCGACCCTGGGATTCCCTGACACCACGTCCCACTACTAGCGCGTCCCACCTCAATTAAGTCTCTCACTCGGTGCTTATCCAAATAATCAGACCTCCAAAAAACTACAGGAAAATGTCATAGCCACTATCCCACAGAGAGTCGCCCGCTGAATGTGGAAGTCCACCGCCTGGCCCCAAGACCGCGACCCTGGCGCGGCGTCAGTACCACTACCCCCCCCCACCCCACCACCCCCCCCCCCTCCCCATCCAGACATCCTCAACCAGACCTTTCCCCCATGACGTCAAGCCCTATCCCCAGACACAGATCAGACGGACCCGCTCACATTTTCCAGAGTTGTTGCAGCTCAAGGAGACGCAGGAAGTATGGAGCAGGACCAAGCGCCCCCAGCCTCTGCACCAGGAGATTACCCACCCCCCCCTTAGGACCGCACATGAGCACACGACACATAGCAGTAGCGTGATGAATGGCTATTCAAGTTGAAACCCGAAACACCAGCTTACCTTAGGAAACTGTCTCCTGTCACGGTGGCAGTTCAATGCGAGTGATGAGCTGGCCGCTGGCAACGCTCAGTCGCCTCACGGCCCCCTACACAGGTTCATATACAGTGACCCATGGGCATCTCAGGCTAGCTGCACCACAGCATGGAACCGGAAGCAACTCTTGCCGTATACTCTACAAGGGGAAACGAAAATTGACAGCCTATATTTGCCAGACAATACAGAGGTATCTTTTTAAGTTGCTTTGCCCGCGTATGTAGAAGGTCTATAAATGTGCTAATCGACAGACTCACGCCCACCACGCAGGCCAACTTGCCCCCAGGAGGCCACTCAATGGGCCGTTTCGTAGGCAAGTATTGGGATGCAGCAGACACCAGCTTCTTCACCATGGAGGAGTATCGTGAAACTAGTTCATTACGGAAGGGCGTGGTATCCCGCTCTCTACAGCCCTTTTGTTGGACTACCGAAAGGCTTGCGCAGCGCTTACAGGGACCGGTTCAATGTGGATTAGCTGAGGCTGCCAGAGGGGTATATCTCCCACTTAGGTAGCTTAGTTAAAGAGATGTACAATGGATGTTCAGGATTGACTTTGTCCTTGTCCAGGGTGACAGATCCAGAAAGTTGAGATGAAAACAGGAGTTTCGCAAGGCAACGGATTCGCGCCCCTTCTCCCCCACTCTCTTAACCTGTACTATAGTAACCTTGGTTTAGAAGTAGTCTCTCACTCACGCAAGTGGATAAACCACGGGTCACGCTTGTGATTCCCATATATAGCCCTACGACATGAATGGACTGCCTCAAAATCCAGCAAACCCTAGAGCCACCACCAAAATGCTACGACAACTTTTTGACCTTATCACCTTCATTCCTGTATGTGATGATACTAGTACCCTCGTCCGCTTGACCATATCCAACAGCATCTGTTGCATCTTTTCCCTTCTCCCACCTCCCTCTTAAAGACGTCTTGCCCAGGCGAACCCACCGGAATCTCCTGCGGGTCATGTCACATCACCACCTCCGAGAATGAAAAGGCGATTTGCATTCACCACCCTCTGTCTAGCTACCACCCTCTACCCCACCTAATCCCATCTTTTTATCATGAGCATTGATATGGTGACTCATTCATGTACCTTCTTTTGGCCTAATCTGTTAAAACAAGATGGGGACTATCATTTTGAGGATTTTGGCTCAAACCCGACCAGGATTACCGATTCCCCCTTTACGACAAGTTTGGGAGGCTTGAGCCTTCTTGTTGAGGCCTATGGAAAAAACATCAGAACACACTAGGCAAAATACACAGCAATATGGTCTCCTTCCTTGCTTCTTAAAGCTCTATTCATACACATTCCACCAATTCCTGTATTCTCCGGGCACGGCAAGAACTTGGGTTTCTCTCAGAATCCCTTGATTCTAAACATTCGACATTGGAACCTATGAGTATTCACGATGCTCCATTGAAAAGTTAGCATCGCAGTCTAGGTATCCAGAGTACGAAATCGAGGACCATTTAGACAAAGATAGAGCATGCACCCAACCCAGGGATTCATTCCCCTCCAGCATTCACTTAGTAGAAAATAGGACTGGCCGGTTTCTGTCTGGGGACACATCAGCCCAGGTAGTACCCTGACTTTAGCATATGAAGCAACATGCTTATTTCTCCTCCACCCCGCGCACCACAACAATTCCGCATCGAGCCCGTAAATCCCCCAAGCCGACATTTTGGAGTGAAAGGCCCATTCATTCCTCAAACTTCGGATGATCTTCCAACGCACCACAAATTGTCTACAAATTGGTACCTATGGCCCAAGACAGGACAAGATGGAGGGAAGGAAATCACAGACGCCTTAGGCATAGCACACCCCATACGATGACAATTTATAGAAACTAGCACCTTCTGGCTTAATTGCCTATATTGGTTTGTGTTACGCTTTTGACTATGTAGATTCTTTTCTGGGCTGGCTAGAACTCCTGCCTGTTGGATAACTGTCTCAAATTTTTGAGATCCCTTTGGAATGAGTTTTATGTTTACCCGCGGAGGCGACCCAGCCCTCCCACCCCCCCCCCCCCCCCGTCATAGATTACCCCTAGATAAGTGGCTTACTGTACTATCTAAAAATAGGGTTTTGACTAGATGACTTATTTCACAAACGATTAATTTTTGGTGTCCTCTTTATTACTGCGTGGCCTGGACCGCTCAATAAAATCGTGTAACAAGGGTAACCACGAGGTGACGAGGGAGAGAAGCGAGGAGGAGAGAGGGATTGGAGGGAGAGAAGGACGAGAGGGAGAGAGGATTGAGAGGGAGCGAGAAGAGAAGGTGAGAGGGAGCCAGAGATGGCGGACGAGAGGGATTGAGAAAGCAGAGAAGAAGAGAGGAGAGAAATGAGAGGAGAGGGTGAGGGGAGAGGAGAGGGATGAGGAGATGGGAGAGGGAGAGGGAGAGAGAGTGGAGAGAGAAGAGAAGGACCTGGAGGGAGCGAGAGGGAGAGAAGGAGAGATGACTCCCTCGCCGCGGGAGACCCGACGGGAGCGGGCCGACCGAGAGGGAGAGAGGGGCATGAGAAGGAGAGGAAAGACGAAGAGATGGACGAGGCAGCAGAGGAGAGGGAGAAGGGGAGAGGGAGAGGGAGGGGAGCAAAGGGTGTTGCATACTGAGGGGACGGGCCCCCTGGGTGCAATTACTGAGGACGGGCCCCCTGGAGTGAATATGAGGGACTAGGGCCCATGGAGTGCATAAGGAGGGACTGGGCCCCCTGGAGTGCATACTGAGGGACTGGGCCCCCGGAGTGCATACTGAGGGACTGGGCCCCCTGGAGTGCATACTGAGGGACTGGGCCCCCTGGAGTACATACTGAGGGACTGGGCCCCCTGGAGTTTGCATACGGGGGATGGGCACCTGGAAGTGCATACTGAGGGACCTGGGGCCCCCTGGGTGCATACTGAGGGCTGGGCCCCTGGAACACACTGAGGGACTGGGCCCCGGAGTGCATGACTGGGGGATGGCCCCATGGAGTGCATACAGAGGGACTGGGACCCCTGGAGTGCTACTGAGGGGGACTGGCGCACCCTGGAGTGAGTGCATACTGAGGGACTGGGCCCCTGGAGAGGTAACATATTGACGGGGACTGGCCCCCGGAGTGCATACTGAGTGTTTTTTGTTTTTGGACCTGGGCCCCCCCCCTGGAGTGCATACTGAGGGAATGGGCCCCTGGAGTGCCATACTGAGGGACTGGGCCCCCCTGGAGGTAACATACTGAGGGACTGGGCCCCCTGAGGATAACTGAGAGGGACTGGGCCCCCTGGAGGCATTACATGAGGGACTGGGCCCCTGGAGTACAATACTGAGGGGACTGGCCCCCTGGAGTGCACACTGAGGGACCGGGCCCCCTTGAGGCACACGGGGACTGGCCCACTGGAGTGCCACTGAGGGACTGGGCCCCCTGGAGTGCATATTGAGGGATCTGGGCCCCATGGGGAACATATGACGGGACTGGGCCCCCTGCGGTACATACTGAGGGAGGGACACCCTGGAGTTGCATTAATGAGGCTGGGCCCCTGGAGGTGCATAGCTGAGGGCTGAGGCCCCTGGAGAATTAATGACGGGGACGGGCCCCCTGGAGTGCATACTGAGGGACTGGGCCCCCTGGAGTGCATACTGAGGGACTGGGCCCCCTGGAGTGCATACTGAGGGACTGGGCCCCCTGGAGTGCACACTGAGGGACTGGGCCCCCTGGAGTACATACTGAGGGACTGGGCCCCCTGGAGTGCATACTGAGGGACTGGGCCCCCTGGAGTGCATACTGAGGGACTGGGCCCCCCTGAGTGTCATACCGAGGGCTGGGAACATGGAGTGATATCCTGAGGCGACTGCGGGGGGGAGGCTGGAGAGGGAGGGCAATGGGGAGGTGAGTGTGGGAGGGGCAGGGGGGCATTAGGAAATTGCAGGCAGAATGAGGGCGGACAACCATCGGAGTGATGACAGAGAGTTTGGGGGCGTGAATGAGGTGGGGTAGGAGCGTTTAAGCTTGGGCAAGGGTGGGTTTGGGTCGATGAGGTGGGAGCGAAGTAGAAAGACATCAGGATGTCGCAGGACAGGAGAGGGGAAGGGGTGTGGGGGGGCTGGGACATGGGGAGAAAGCAATAGTGTGGTCGGGAAGTTATGCGCTGTGGGGGATGGAGGACAGGTAAGCGGAAGGCGAGTTTGTTGAAGTAGGGGGGGGAGAATGAGGAATGAGACGGGAGGGACGGGTTTGGGGGAAAAAGACACAACCCCCCCCCCTCCACTCCCCTCCCTTGGCGGTGCACATGAGGGAATGGGCCCCCTGGAGTACATTACTGAGGGACCTGGGCCCCCTGGAGTGCTACTGAAGGGACTGGCCCCCTGGAGTACAACTCGGGGACTGGGCCCCTGGGGAGTGCATACGTGAGGGGGACTGGGCCCCAGCATCGGAGTATATACTGAGGGACTGGGCCCCCTGGGGGCGGATGAGGATCGGGGCCCCCCTGGAGTGCATACGAGGGACGGGGCCCACTGAGCCAGGACGTTAAGGGAAGGGACGGGGGCCCCCGGAGGGCAGAGGAGGACGGGGCCCCCGGGGGGCAGACGGAGGGACGGGGCCCGGGAGTGGGAAAGAGCCCCCCCCCACAGCAGGCAACACACACACACAAGTCCAACAGCGAACTAACAACCCAAACCTCGGAAGTGGATTTCCCCTGGGTGAAGCATCGAGCTGGACTGCTGTCTTGCTCTGGTGCCAGCCTGTGGACTACTGTTCTTTGCTCTGTGCCAGCCCCCATGGAGTGGGCGTAGGGCCAATGGTCCCCCCCACCAACCCCACATTTCCTTCCCCCACCCACAACAACACCCACCTATTAACCAAACCACAACCAACCTAACCCCCCACCCCCCCCCCCCCCATCCACACCACACACACCGCACCACACACACAATCAACCAAGCTAACACAGTGCACACACACAACCAAACAACCAACCAACCTGAGATGGGATTCCCTTGGGTGGTAGGCCGCGTGGGCTACTGTCTGTGCTCAGGGACAGGCGCCCCGGGCTAGGCCCCCTAGATAGTGGCAGGTCTCCCATGCTCTGTGCCAGGCGCCCTGGGATGGCCCTTTCTGATCCGGGACCCGGGGCTCATGGGAGGGAAGATTGGAAAGATTCGGCTCACCGATGGAAGGAGATACTCTGGACAATGTCATCATGGCGCTGGGGCGGCGGCGGCTCCTGGGGTTTGGGTTTGGGTTTAGGGTCTAGGGTTTAGGGTTCACATACTGAGAGTGTTGCAATATTCTGTGATGTGTGGAATGTTTGTATGTATGTGTGTGGCGTGAATGGGTATAGTGAAATCCGTGTGTACGCTATGATATGTCACATGATTGCTGGTCTGGGCGGATCCTGGGGATTGGGTTAGGTTGAAGGGTTTAGGGTTTAGGGTTCACATACTTGGGTGTTCGCATATTTCTGTGATTGTGTATGTGAATTATTGATGTCCGTGTGTGACTCTGACAATCTCCATGGCGCTGTGGGCTGTGAGGAGCGACTGGCTCCTGGGGTTTGGGTTTAGGGTTTAAGGGTTTAGGGTTTGGGGTTCACATACTTGGGTGTTCGCATGTTTCTGTGCTTGTGTATGTGTATGTGTGTGTGTGACTCTGAAAGTCATCCATTTGTCCATGGCTGGGGGGGATCCTGGGGTGTGGGTTTTAGAGGGTTTAGGGTTAGGGTTAAGGTTCACACCTTGGGTGTTCGCATGTTTCTGTTGTATTGTGTATGATGGTACTTGTATGTATGTATGTATGTATGTATGTGTGTATGTGTGTGTGAATGTGTATGTGTGAGTGTGACTCTGCTATGCCATCCATGTCGCTGGTGCTGGGGCGGCTCCTGGGGTTTGGGTTTAGGCCGGTTCGGCGAAAAGCATAGAGGCGATCGATACGGTAGAAGCTGCCGGCTCCTGGGGTTTGGGTTAGGGTTTAGGGTTTTAAAGGTTCACATGAATGGGTGTTCGCATTTGTTTTGTGATTGTGTATGTATTGTATGTATGTATGGATGTATGATGTACGTATGTATGTATGTGTGTATGTAGTGTGTGGAGTGTATGTGTGAGTGTTTGAATTGCTATGCCATCCATGTCGCTGGTGCTGGGGGCCGGGGGCTCCCTGGTGATTTGGGTTTAGGGTTTTAGGCGTTAAAGCGTTCAAATACTGGGTGTTCGACATGTTTCTTAATGGTGTAGTAGGATGCATGTATGATGGATGTATATATGTATGTTGTATGTATGTTGGATGGTGGATGTGTGTGTGAATTGTAGTTGAGTGTGTGACTCTGCTATGCCATCCATGTCGCTGGTGCTGGGGCGGCTCCTGGGTTTGGGTTTAGGTTTAGGGTTTAGGGTTTAAAGGTTCACATACTTGGGTGTTCGCATGTTTCTGTGATTGTGTATGTATGTATGTATGTATGTATGTATGTATGTATGTATGTATGTGTGTGTGAATGTGTGAAGGTAGGATGGGTGATCTGAGATGCATCCATTGTCGCTGGTGCTGGGGCGGCTCCTGGGGTTTGGGTTTAGGGTTGAAGGGTTTAGGATTTGGGGTTCAAATGCTTGGGTGTTCGCATGTTTCTGTGCTCGTGTATGTGTATGTGTGTGTGTGACTCTGGCAAGTCATCCAAGTCGCTGGTGCTGGGGCGGCTCCTAGGGTTTGGGGTTTGAGGTTGGGTTTGGGGTTTGGGTTTGGGGTTTGGGGTTTGGGGTTCGCAGTGCGGGGCTTGGAGTGAAGGTTGGATCGGAAGGAGGCCTCTGACAAGCCATCCATGTCGCTGGTGCTGGGGCGGCTCCTGGGATTTGGATTTGGGGTTTAGGGTTTAGGGTTCCAATACTTGGGTGTTCGCATATTTCTGTGCTTGTTTACGTGTGAATGTGTATGTATGTACGTATGTGTGTGTGAATGTGTATGTGTGTGTACACATCTGACAAATCATCCATGTCGCTGGTGCTGGGGGGGCTCCTGGGGTTTGGGTTTGGGGTTTAGGGTTTAGGGTTTGGGGGCTCAAATAAGTGGGTGTTTGTATGTTTATGTGCTTGCGTATGTATGTATGTGTGTGTGAATGTGTTTGTGTGTGTACACCTCTGACAAGTCATCCATGTCGCTGGTGCTGGGGCGGCTCCTGGGGTTTAGGGTTTGAGGTTAGGGGTTTGGGGTTTGCGGTGCAGGGCTTGGGGTGCAGGTTGGAGCGGAAGGAGGCCTCTGACAAGCCATCCATGTCGCTGGTGCTGGGGTGGCCTCCTGCGTTCAGGGTTTTGGGTTTGCGGAGCAGGGCTTGGGGTGCAGGATGGACGATTTACTCATGGAGCCTCTGACATGTTGCTGGTGCTGGGGTGGCTCCTGCGTTCAGGGTTTGGAGTTTGGGGTTTGCAGAGTAGGGCTTGGGGTGCAGGTTGGAGGATTTACTCATGGAGCCTCTGACATGTCGCTGGTGCTGGGGTGTCCTAGTAGTTCACGCTGACAGTGGCTCCTGGGGTCAGGTTTTGGGGTTTAGGGTTTAGTGTTTGGGGTTTAGGGTTTGAGTTTAAAAGTCTAGGGCTTAAGGTTTGGGGGGTTGGGGCTTGCGGTGCAGGGCTTGCTCAAGTCCCTGATGTATGAGGTAATGATAACGCCTGGTGGGGCGTGTTAAGGGGTAGCACGTTCTACGGCGGTTAGGGAAGGGCTCTTACTTTACCGCCGACAGGGATACCATTTCGGCGGTAGACATGCGCCCGCGGACACTAAAATCGAACCCGCATGCGATTCCGAACCGCAAACATTCTTCAATTATTTAGGGAGCTCAAACATTGAGCCATTTGTCCTGATCGGAAGCCCCTGGTGTAGCATTTTTATTTTTTCATTTTTCACCAAAATCTGGAGTGAATGGGTAGCAAAATACCCCGAGCCTCAGTCACCCCTCCAGACCCCCTTGAATCACATCCTTTCCTCAGTCCATACAACATCTTTCTTGCACCATCACCTATTCCTAAAACAACCCTCTCTACTCCTTAATTTGACACATCAACTGGTATGTTCCAATACCACTCTCCCTTACTTGCTACCACACCTCCACTTCTATATCTGTCCCACTGACCTCTTTCGGGAAGCCCTGATTTGTGTCAGACCCCTAACGTAGTCAGTCATCAGTTTTTTCGGAGGTGATCGGAAGCGCTCGTGAGCCCTCGGGAGGGAAGACGGTGCCAGGTCAGCAGTGGTATGTTTCCACAGGGGCATCGGAGGCTCCGGTCCGAGCCTCCTCGGAGTGCCGGGCACGCGACAGGTAGGCGACAGGTAGGCGACCGGCAGGCGATTGGTCATCCCTGGGACATATTCGTCTGATCGGGAGCCCCTAATGTGGTAAGACCCCCTATACGTAGTCATCAGTGATTCTTTTTTCAAATCTGAAAGTGGGTTCCTTCTAGCTTAGTGGTTTCGGGGCTCCTCCAGGGACAGCGTTCTAGAGCTTTTTCTGGCTTTTTAGGGCCATTGAGGGAAAAAATAAATAAATACTAATTTGTTTTGCTGTTTTATAGCAATATGTTTGCTAAAACGGGGTAAAAACTAGTGATTGCTACACATAGCGGAAATACAAATCCCTGGCAGTCATGCTGGGGGAACTTTTGAATACGTTTTGTTTGTGTGTGCGACACGTCGCCATTCAGTACACTGACAAATAAAGTGTAGCTATTGGGCCCCAACCTTCCGAATACCGAGAAAGCCCTAGACTCGCTGCCCCCCAAACCCCCAAGAGCTCCACGCTTCGCTCTCTGCGCGGATTTGGGGGGCATTGCGTTGTACTGGGGTCACACCGAGTTGCCCAAGTTGCGACGCGTTAAACGACAAAACCCAGTAGATTCAAAGTCCAGTTGGGCACCATGGACAATGCCATCAGCATCATCAGCATCAGCATCAGCATCCTCATCAATATCATCATCATCATCATCATCATCACTTTCATCATCATCATCATTATCATGAACAAAAACATACCAATACCTGTGTAGCTGTCCAGTCCAGGGTTGAGATCCCGGCTTGGGCTTGCCACCCATGTTGTACAGGTTGCCAGGGTTTGAAGTACGGATGAAGTCAGCAGAGCCGCTGACGGAGGAGGCCCTAGAGGGGGCCCTCTTGGCAATGCCTGTTTCGGAGTCAAGTGCCACGCTGGCGCTAAACTCAGCTGAGTCAGCGAGGGAATCGCGTCGGCTTCTCATGGGCGAGGCCCCCCTGCTGCCTCCATACCTAGGGATTAGAATTATGGATTAGGGTTTGAGGGGTTATGGTTTGTAGATTAGGGTTCAGGGTTGGGGGTTGGGGGTTGAGGATTATGTTTTGGGATTTCGGATTTTGGGATTTCGGGTTTCGGGTTGGCGGAGTAATTTGTTTAGGGAGCGGCAATTATATATCATATGATGGCCCGGCGTGCTGGACTAGGTCACTTTGGCATGGAGCTCATATCAACATTGGATTATTAAATCATATTGATTTTGTCTAATTATCATATGATATCAAAACCGTTAATTGGACTAGAAATAATAGATGCTGTTCCTTAGTCATGTCTGGGGTTGAGGATCAGCAGAGAAGCTGACGGAGGACGTCCTACAGGGGCTCTCTTGGCAATGCCGGTTTCGGAGTCAGTCAAGTTGCCCCGGCGGCGCTAAGCTCAGGACTTCAGAAAAAAAGAATCGCATTGCTCCTAGAGGGCCGAAGGCCCCGGGCTGCCTCCTACACAGGCGAGGCGAGGAGAGATAGAGTGGATGGGGATCTGATTTTGGATTGGGATTTTGGATTGGGATTTTGGATTGGGATTTTGGATTGGGATTTTGGATTGGGATTGGGATTTTGGATTTTGGATTGGGATTTTGGATTGGGATTTTGGATAGGGATTTTGGATTGGGATTTTGGATTGGGATTTTGGATTGGGATTTTGGATTGGGATTGGGATTTTGGATTTTGGATTGGGATTTTGGATTGGGATTGGGACTTTTGGATGGGATTTTGATTGGGAATTGGATGGATTGGATTGGGATGGGATGGGGGATTTGGTTGGGATTGGGATTTTGGATTTTGGATTGGGATTTTGGATTGGGATTTTGGATTGGGATTGGGATTTTGGATTTTGGATTGGGTTTTGGATTGGGATTTTGGATTGGGATTTTGGATTGGGATTTTGGATTGGGATTGGGATTTTGGATTTTGGATTGGGATTTTGGATTGGGATTTTGGATTTTGGATTGGGATTACCTCAGGGCCTTTTTTTCCGCTGTATATAGCGATCGCAAGTTTTGACCACGTTTTAGCGAAGTTATTGCAATAAAAAGAAGAAGAAAAGTTTATTGTGTGCCGTAAATCGCCCCTAAAAGAACATATAAAGCTATAGAAGCACCAAAAACGCTGTCCCTGGAGGAGGCCTAAAACCAATAAGGTAGAAAAACCCACTTTCAGATTTGAAAAAAACAAATTGCCTCCATACCATGGGTTTGAGATGTATTTGTATATTATATTCATTATTATGAGATTTGATTATTAGGTATATTTTAACATTATATTATTAATTATATTTATATATTTTTTTTTTTAGATTGGAGATTGGAGATTGGGATTTGGGATTTAGGATTTAGGATTTGGATTTGGGATTCGGGTTTTGAAATTTAAGATTTGGGATTTGAGATTTGAGATTTGGGATTGCCCCCATTCCTAGGGGTTGGGATTTCGGATTTTTGGCTTTTTGGTGGATCATTTCATAGGGGTTGGGGGATGGGATTTCGGATTTTGGATTGTTATTTTGGATAGGATAGGATTTTGGATTTGGATTTTTTTTAGGTTTTTGGGGTTTGTTGGGGATATATGGGGGAATTTTTTGGATTTTTGTTAAGCTTGGGATTGGGATTATTTGGGATTGGATTCGGGATTGTTTGTTTATTTTTTGGGATGGATTTGAGTTTGATTGGATATTTGAGATTTTGGGAATTTGAGATTTGGGATTGGATTTGGGAATTTTGAGGGGGGATTTGGGATTTGGGATGGATTGGGAATTGGGATGTTGGATTTAAGGATTGGGATTTGTGGATTGGATTTGAAATTTGGGGATTGGGGGTCGATTTGGATTTGGGATTTGGGATTTGGGATTTGGGATTTTTGAATTTGGGGGGATTTGGGATTTTTAGAATTTGGATTTGGGAGAATTGGGATTGGCGCGAATACCTTGGGGGGGGATTTGAAATTGGGGGGATTGGGAAGGGAAGGATTTTGGGATTTGCGGATTTTTAGAGATTGGGGGATTGGGGGATGGGGGGGGGGATTGGGCTTGGGGATTTTGCCTCCACACCTACGGGGTGGTTTGGGTGATTTGGAATTCTAGTGTTTTAAAGATTGGAGATTGGGGTTTGGGATGGGATTATTGGGGGTTGGGATTGCTTCTTCCTAGGGGTTGGAAAAAGGTTGGGAAAAGAGAAAAATGGGGAGAATTGGAGATTGGGTGGGGTAGGGGTGTAGGGGGGTTTTATTTTGTGTTCGGGGTAGGGTTAGGGGCTAAGATGTGGGGATTTGGGGATTTTGATTTGGGGATTGGGGATTAGGTTTTGGGGGTTTAGGTTTAAGAAGGTATAGGGTTTAGCTTTAGGGAGCAGGGGTTGGGGTTTGGATTTTAAGGGTTGGGTGTCGGCAGTGCTGGACTTGGGGGGGTTAAGTTTGGGGTCTGAATTTTGAGGTTAGGAGTTTCAGGCTAGGAGTTTTAGGTTTAGGATTTGGGGCTACGTTATTGATATGTGTTGGTGTGTGGTTTGTTGTCAGGTTAGGACTTTTGGAATGACGAAAACGAGCTGGGGGGTGAGCCAGTGGGAACGAAAGTAGTGGTGGTGGTGGTGGTGGTGGTGGTGGGTGTGGAGGGGTGGGTGTGTGGAGGGGTCATGCATTACCTTTGGAATGACGAACTAGAGCTTGGGGGATGAGCAGGTGGAAAGAAAGTAAGTGGCTGGTGGGGTGGTGGTGGTGGTGGTGTGGAGGGGGTGGGTTGGGGAAAGGGGTGGGTCTGGTGGGAGGGGTCATGCATTACATTTGGAAATGACGAAACCTAGAGCTTGGGGGTCTGAGCACGTTTGGAAAAAGTAGTGGTGGTGGTGGTTGGTGGGGTGGTGGTGGTGGGTGTGGTTGTGGAGGGCGTGGGTGGGGTTGGTGGAGGGGTCAGTATTACCTTTGGAATGACGAACTAGAGCTTGGGGGATGAGCAGGTGGAAAGAAGTAGTGGTGGTGGTGGTGGTGGGTGGTGTGTTTTTCGTGAGGGTGGGTTGTGTGCGAGGGGTCATGGATTAACAGTTGGAATGACGAACTAGAGCTTGGGGGATGAGCAGGTGGAAAGAAATAGTGGTGGTGGTGGTGGTGGGTGGTGGTGGGTGTGCGGGTGGGGGTGGGATTGTGTGGAAGGGGTCATGCATGCATTGGTAGAATGTCGAAACTAGAGCTTGGGGGTAGTGTGGTGGTGGTGGTGGGTGGGTGTGGGTGTGGAGGGGTGGGTGTGTGGAGGGGTCATGCATTACCTTTGGAATGAAGAAATAGAGCCTGGTGGATCAGGTTGAAAGGAGCGGTGGTGGTGTGCGTGCGTGTAGGGGGTACGGGGGTGGGGAGTCATGCATTACCTTTGGAATGACGAAGAAGATCTTGGGGGAGGAGCAGGTTGAAAGGAGGGGTGGTGGTGGTGGTGGTGGTGATGTGTGTGTGTGTGTAGAGGGGTGGTGTGGAGGGTTATGCTACCTTTTGAATGAAACAGAAGAGCCCTGCGAGGAGGAGAGGTGAAAGGAGAGTGGTGGTGTGTGGCGGTGGTGGGTGTGTGAGGGGGGGTGGGGAAGGGGGTTATATATTTACCTTTGGAATGACGAAGAAGAGCCTGGAGGAGGCGAAGGTTGGAAAGGAGCTGCGCCTGAGGCTACCCCCGGGTAGTGTAGATGTCTGGGTTGCTGGTGGCGTCTATGTGTGGTATGTGTGGTGTGTATTTGGTGGGGTGGGGGGGGGAGGGGCGAGAGGGGGGGGGGGGGGGGTCCATGCATTAACTTGGAATGACGAAGAAGAGCCTGGAGGAGGAGCAGGTTGAAAGGAGCGGCTGCCTGATTGGCTCACCCCCCGGTAGTGCAGGCTGCCAGGGTTGCTGGTGGCATTGTGGTTGATGTGGTCGATGCATTGGTGACCGCCCACATCTGAATAGAAGGTTCCCGACCTGCGTTGCAGGGGGTAGGGTGGGTGAGGGTTCAAGTTTTAGGGTTTACGGTTGTGTTACTAGACCTGGCTACCTTGAAATTGGCAATACTTATTTTTATAGGGCATTGTGGTTGATGTGGTCGATGCATTGGTGACTGCCCACAACTGAATAGAAGGTTCCGGACCTGTAGGGGTTAGGGTGTGCTAGGGTTCAGGGTTTAGAATTGTGTTACTAGACCTAGCTACCTTGAAATTGGCCATTCTTCTTTACATAGGGGGTTGTGGTTTAGGGTTTAGTGTGGTCGATGCACTGGTGGCCACCCACATCTGAAGAGAAGGTTCCGGACCAGCGTTGCAGGGGGTAGGGTAGGTTAGTGTTTAGGGTTTAGTGTTTAGGGTTTAAGGTTGTTTTACTATACCTGGCTACCTTAAACGTTGGCATGTATTATTTACTAGAGGGGGGGGGTGTAGGGTGGAGGGGGGCAGGCACACGGCGGACCACCCACATTATAGACGGGGCGGACCCGGGAGAGGCGGAGAGGGGGGGGGTGGAGTGGGCAAACGGCGGGGAGTGGTGACACACCACCCGCGTGGGCCCAGAGCAACGATCGGCTCCCGTCTAGACCAAGAAAGCCAACCGGGGCAGGACACAGGACTCGCAGGACGCACCACATTGTGCAAGAATGCGACGCTGGCGGTAACACACACCCACAAAGCCACACAGCCCACAACGGCACAGAACCCACAGGCACACGAGACACCAACAAGGGCAAGCAGGGCGACTCGCGGGACGGGCCACACCCTACACAGCCACACAACATCCACACAGACACACAGGCACATAAACACACAGGCACACGGACACCAACCAACCCGTGGCACGAGGCTACCTCTGGGACTGGTAACACACCACACCGCCCAATCAAACTTCCCGAACACTGCTACACAACCCAACTCGTCAAACATGGTACGTCGGGGGACTCTTAAACACACACACACACACATCCACACATACACACATTCACACAAACACACATACACACTAACACACATACACACATACACGAACCAACTTGTCAAACATGGCTACTTCAGGACTGTAACACAGATTCACACATTCACACTAACACACGTACACCAACCAACTTGTCAAACATAGCTACCTCTGGACTGTAACACACACACACATACACATATACACACATACACACATAAAAACTAACACGCATGCACCACTACCCCCCCCCCCCCCCCCACCCCCACACACACAACACACAACACACCACAGAACACATACCGTACACCCACTACTTACTGTCAACATATGTGGGAGCGGCTGGTTGTGGCCTCGACTCTTTGGTCAGACTTGTACACATACCCATACAACAATTACCCACAACACACCTACACCCCCCCGCCCACCCCCCACCCCCACCCCCACCCCACAAGACACACTACTACTTGTCAAATATTGTGGAGTGGCTGGTTGTGGGCCTCAGAATCTTGGTCAGAATTGTACACATACACATACACAACCTACCCACACACACATACACCACCCCCCGCCCACCCCCACACACACATACACCCACTACTTACTTGTCAAATATTGTGGAGCGGCTGGTTGTAGGCCTCAGAATCTTCGTCGAGTCCAACGTCTCAATATAAATCAGCCGCTGAGCTATACGAGCGTTCTCGGCCTCTATTTCGAACATCTTCTCGGCCTCTTGCTCTGTTTTCTTTGCGTTGAAGCCCTTGTGTCTGTTTGCGTACTCTGGCTCGCTGGAGTCGACAATGGCGGTGACGGCAGCGACGCGCTCGTTGTGTATTTCCATGTGGCGGCGGTCGATGCGCTGATGATGGGGGTGGAGGTGTGAGGGGTGAGGGGGGTAGGAGTGTGAGGATTAGGGTGGGAGGGCAGCAGGGTTTATTGACATTGTGCCTGTGTGTGTAGCCAGGCTCGTGGACGCCGACAAATGGCGGGTGACGGCAGCGACGCGATCGTGTGTTTTCCATGTGCGCGGCGGTCGAGCGCTGATGATTGATGGGGTGGGGGTGTGAGGGTGGGTGAGGGGGTAGGTGTAATGAGTGTGAGGATTAGGGTGGGAGGGCAGCAGGGTTTATTGACATTGTGCCTGTGTGTGTAGCCAGGCTCGCTGGAGTCGACAATAGTGGTGACGGCAGCGACACGCTCATTGTGTATTTCTATATGGCGGCGGTCGATGGTTGAGAGTGTGTGTGGTTGTATTGGGGTGTGGGTATGTGTTTGGCGGGAAGGGGTGGGTGTGTGTAGTGAAGGGATGAGGGAGGGTGAGGAGGTTAAGGAGGGTGGTGGGTAGGGTGGGATGGCAGCTAGGTTTGTTGTGTGCATAGCCAGGCTCACTGGAGTTGACAGGCAGGGACGGCACGACCCGGCGGTGGGTATGCAGGGGCGGCGGGGCGAGCCCGGAGGGTGAAAGAAGGGGGAGGGGGGGTGGCGGTTGAGGGGGGGAGGATAGGAAGTGAATAGTGGGGGGAGGGCCAGGCAGGGTTATGGACAGCGGCGGTGGGTGTAGCCAGGCTCACTGGAGTTGACAATGGAGCGAGTGACGCCGCGACACGCTCGTGGGTATTTCGTATGGGGCGGTTCGCGGCGCGTATTTGACGAATGGGAAGGGGCGGGGGGGTGGGGCGGACGGGGTGGAGGGGTGAAGGGTGGGGTGGGAGGGTGGCGGGGTGAAGGGGGAGGGGGGTGGGGGTGGGGGTGGAGGGGTGGAGGGGTGGGGTTGGGGGGTGGGTGGGTGGAGGGGTTGGAGGGGTGGGGTGGGGGGGGGGGAGGGGGGGCGGAGGGGGGGAGGGTGAAGTTGGGAATATGCGGGGCGCCCTGGAGGGCCAAAGGGGGGACGGCAGCGACATGCTCGTTGTGGATTTCCAAACGGCGGCGGGGAGGGGCGGAGGATGGGGGGGGGGGGGGGGGAGGGGGGCAGGAGGGAGGGGGGGGGGGGTCGGGGGTGACCACACCGATACACTCAGAGAAACGAAGCAGACACACGAAGACAGACAAACAAACCAAACCCAAAACACCTAAACACAAAAGCACGCCCATCCCGACGAACACCTACTCGCACCGCAGGCAGGAGCCGCAACCCAAAACAACCAAACCCAGGCCAAGCCACCAAACATCGAACCACCCATCGGAGACAACCAGGCAAACACCCACACCCACACCACCACACCCACACACCACACCCACGCCACCAACACCCATCAAGACCCGCCAAACCAACACCACCAAACACCCACACCACCCTCCCGCAAACACAACAAAAAAAAACACTCGGGCCACACCCTCCACCACAACCACACCACGACCCAACCAAACCACACCACCACCAAGACCAACCCCCACGACCCACCACGCCCTTGCCGCACACCACTATCCACACCACCACCCCACACCCACCACCACCAAACCAAGACCACCACCACCATACAAAAACCACTCCACCACCCACGACCCACCACACAGATGTGGCCTGAGTCCAGCAGCCACGACACAACACCACCACAAATCCACCAAATACCACCCACTCCACAAAACCCAAAGCCACGCCAAGAGCCGTGCCGCGGCAAACTATCCAAGTAGAACCCACACTACCACCACCACCACCATCACCCAGTCCACCACTCCACTACCCATCCACACCTTTTCCTCATCTACCGTCACCACCACCACCACCTTCACCACCACTATGCCTTACCTCTTGCACCAGCCGCGACGAAACAGCAAACCCAGAATTCTTCATCTTAACTAAATGCTTTCCAAACTCCGCGTCCACCGACTTCTCCACACCGCACGTTCACCAATTAATAGCAGCAGGCAGACAGGGATTGACTACAGTAATCGAACGGGACAAAACTCCCTCCGATAACGGGGGGGCGCGGTGGCTTCGCGAAAGCTAATCGACGTTTCGAAGGGATGGAAGTAAATTCGCGATGGTAAGTTGGTCGTCCTCGATAAAGTTGGTAGGGTGATACTGGGTGTCAAGCAGAGATCTCTGGTGTCAAGCGAACAGCGGGGCACGTATATTCTGTGTCGTAATTGTAGAAGGTGTGCCATTGGATGGCAATTTGAGGAGAAGCGCGTGAGGTGGTGATGGGTGGGAAACGGTTGTTGGCGCATGCCCTGGGAAGCGATCGAGAGAGGTGGAAGGCGCGGGTGGGGTGGGGGGGGGGGGGGGGGGGCAGAAACGCGCCATCGTACGGACGCACGGCAATATCTCCAGACCTGGCTGGCAGTACACCAGTTTGGATGTAGATGTCTAATTGTCTACACGACAGTAACCAAGTAACCGTAGGTCCGTTCCCAGGTTCCGTTCTTTAGCCTCAACCTTTTCCCCTGATTTCGAGCACGAATCCTCCCCGACCCTAGCTCCCACAAGTGGAACTCATGCACTTTTCCCCTCATCCGCAACATCCTTAAACTGCGTTTTAATCAGTTCTGGACAGCTTCTGTTCCCCATAACCGCAACCCCCCTCAACCGTACACCACTTGCCATCCGCCCGTGGACGGCTCTTGCCCCTTCCCGTGGCCCATGGACGGCTCTTGCCCCTTCCCACAGTTTTGCAACACCCACGACACCCACGCCTATCTCCTTGGCTCTTGCTCCCATCCAACCTTTCAGTCCTTTTATATTGCACGCCACAACTACGCCATCCTCAAGATTCACCCTCGGCGTTTCCAACACCCGTTTGCCCCCTTGGCTTCTCCCCCACCTACCTGCTACATGCACCTGCTCCGGTCCCTGCTCTTGTTCCCCCGTTTCTAAGCTCCGCCCTGACATTGTTATTATTGCTGGCCTTGTGGCCTCTCCCCCACCGACGCCCCATCACACTCCTCTGTCGTCTCTCGTTCGACCCTTGCTTCCCTACAAGCGTCTCACACACTCCACATAATTGAACTCACCTATAATTGGGATACCCTGTACCCCTCCACTCTTATCAGAAAGCAGGCCCAACACTCCTGACTACAATCGGAACTCAGTCTTGCTGGCTGGCGCGTTGTCTACCACCACCCTCCTCGGCTCCTATGGCACTATCATTGCTTCCATCTTACCTACCCTTACCTCTCGGAATCCACCCATCTACTAACGCCCGCCCGCCTCCTTAACTCTCTTCACCTTCATGCAGTCTCCTCCGCTAATCGCATCACCTGCCACCGTCGTGCTTTGGAATCTGCTACTTTTCATGCCCCAACTCCGCCCTCCTCTACTACTACCTTCCGCCCCCCGTAACCCCCTTCCCCCCCACCGTGTTGTCCGAGGACCCCTTTGGATAGCTTCTTTAATTCACGCCGACTGGGCATACTAGTTTTCTTTCTTTTCTTTTCACGCATGTAGCAGGAGAGCAATTAGAGCGCGATGGCCGCAATCCGAGGCAAGATAGGTCGGCAAGTTTGCCGGGAAAACCTTTTTCCCCCCAAGGCTTCCGATCTGCCGCTGCCATCCGCCAAATCTGTTCCAGCTGCTTCGATCGGCCGAGCGCACCCTTCCATACATTGAAAGTCCTCAATTGCAAGGCCATGGGTCTTGACGAGCTCAAACTGACTGGTCAGAAATCGGACCCAGTCCAAATAAAACCCTACTCGGTTCGGAATCACCGAAATTCGGTACTCGAAACTTGCCGTGCGGACGTGGGACGTACAGCGTACGTCAGCGTGCCATGGGATACTATTAGTAAAGCATGTAGTGCAGACAAAACATGTGATGCAGACAAAACACATATAATGCAGACAAAACCAGGACAAAACATAACATATTTGTTCAGAACAACCCAGCTCGCTGTCCGAGCCATTCATCGACCAGAGAATTTGCAGACTGACCAGTGTTGCGACTCGCCAACGCTAGTTTGCAGGAATGGACACCCAAATACTCAAGGCGTGCGCGACTGGGTGGCAGGTGCGCCTTGCGAATTTGGATGCGTTTTACGTCCGGCATATGCATAAACTCCTGATAGGCAGAGTACATGGGCGTGGGATTATGGAGGCCTATCTCCTAGCTCTCGCTGGAGCTTACCACAGTTAAGCAAGACGCGGTTAAGTCTACAATCCCGGCGAAATTCCATTAGGACAGTCTCGTCTCATGTGCCGAGATCAGTTGTCTTTTGGCTTGTCGTATTGATTAAAGCGCGATTGTTTAGTCTGTTCAGCTTTGTTGCTTACAGGCTTCTTATCACCGTCGCACTCGATCGCCGTCGCTCTCGATCTCCTTCGCCGCAAGCAAGTCGGCTGGACAAGTCCCAGCAAGGCATTGGCGGAGAGTGTTGGCTGAACGACAGGTGACAAAGCAATCGAGCGGACCGAAGCCAGATAGCTGCTCCGCGCCCCTCTGTCCGAAAGATTCGAGCCTGACACGTCAGCCTAGTAGCCAACTGCATGAGACAGTTGGCTACTTGGCTAACGTGTCAGGCTTCGTCTCGGTCCCACGCCCATGTCGGCCGGTCAAACGGAAAACAGAACAGGGGGGCTCCGCCAAAAAGAAAGAAGGACAAGGAGGGAGGGCAAGAGGAGAACAGAAAGCAAGGCGCGGGGAGGGAGGCAAAGGGCAGGACACGGGGAGGGCACGCGGGAAGCAGAGGAGCAGGGACACGGGGGGAGGCACGTCAAAGAGCACCAGGAAATGCCAGGTCAGAGTAAGCACCCCAATCATGTGAAGCCAGCCAGCCAGCCAGCCAGCCATCTCCGCCACCAGCATCCATCCAGCAATACAGGCAGTCAAGCGGCCAACCCCCAAAGCAACGTCGGCACCCGAACAAAGACGGCAGGCATGACGCAAGAGAAAAGCCCGCCGCCACGACACGACCATACGCCCGTCAAACAACACAACAGGCCCACCAACGCAACAAAAGCCCCCCCCCCCCAAACACCAACAGCACAAGAACCCAAACCAAACAAGCAACCTCACGCGCAGAACGCAGACCGGGCGGTCGCGGCGCTACCCCAACCCCCCCCCCCCCCCCCCCCACCCCCCCCCCCCCTCCCCCCCCCCACCCACCCCACCCCCCCCCCCCCCCCCACCCCCCCCCCCCCCACCCTCCCCACCCCCCTCCCCCCCCCCCCCTCCCACCTCCTCCCCCCCCCCCCACCCCCTCCCCCCCCACCCCCCCCCCACCCCCCCCCCCCCACCCCCCCCCCCACCCCCACCCACCCGTCAGCCCAACCCCCGCCCGCCACGCAACCGCTAGGGGGCCGCCAATCAACCCCCGCGTCCGCAAAGTAATACGGGCGGCCTCGGCTGTACCCCCCCCCCCCCCCCCCCACCACCACCACCCCCCCCCCTCCCCCCCCCCCCCCCCCCCCCCCCCCCCCCCCAACCCCCCCACCCCCCCCCCCCCCCTCCCCCCCCTCCCCCCCCCAACCCCCCCCCCCCCCCCCCCCCACCCCACCCCCCCCCCCACCCCCCCCCCCTCCCCCCCACCCCCCCCCCTCCCCCCCCCCCCCCCCCCCCCCCCCCCCCCCCCCCCCCCCCCCCCCCCCCACCCCCCCCCCCCCCCCCCCCCCAACCCTCACCCACCCACCTCCAATCAACCCCCTCTCCCCACTCAACCTCTATTTGCTCCATCAACCTCTTCCTCAACTATACCTTTTTCCTCGGCTCTACCCCCCCCCCCCCCCCCCCCCACCCACATCCCTCAACCCTATTCTCCGACCTCCAAACCCCAAAGTGTCATACCATTTTCACCGGCTTAGCCGTTTTAGTGATACATTGTGTTAGTGGTACACCAACTCGCCTTAACGACAAAGGGTCCGGGGTGATTTTCCTACGGTCACCCTTAGCGTTGCAGGTCGTTGTCACGCGATTGGTTTGTCAGCTGTCCAGTCTACGGTGGTAGCCCTTATCTAACCCGCGTACGACAGTTCCCTTACCACCACGCCAAAACCAGGCGTTATTCATACCCTTTTTTTCGCTTTTCATCGTGTAACCCCCCCATCATAAACCTATCTCCTTACATCCCCACCCCAAGTGCTCATACCCTTCTCAATATTGCTCTACCCCCCTCCATCCACTCAACCCTCTCTCCCTACCTCCACCCCACCTCCCCCACCGTGCTCAAACCCTTCCCACTCGCTTACCCCCCCTCACAACTCAACCCTTCTCCCTACATCCCCACCCCAAGGGCTTATAGCCTTCTCACTCTGTTACCCCGTCATCAAGAACCCGGTGGAGCGCCAACGACCGCCCCACCCCACCGCTGCTCCTAACCGACCCACTCTGCTCTTCTCCCCCCCTCCAGCACCAACCCCTCTCGCTACCTCCCTCTAACCCCAACGGGGCGCAAACCGTCCCACTCGGCCGACCCCCCGCATGCACGCAACCCTTCTCCCTACATGCCCCACCCCAAGGGCTGTATGCCGTCCACGCTGCTCTACCCCCCCTCCATCCACTCACCCTATCTCCCTACCTCCCCACCCCAACGTGCTCATACCCGTCCCACCTCTGCTCTACCCCCCCTCCATCCACTCCAACCCTATGTCCCTACCTCCCACCCCAACGTGCTCATACCCGTCCCACTCTGCTCTACCCCCCCTCCATCCACTCAACCCTATCTCCCTACCTCCCCACCCCAACGTGCTCATACCCGTCCCACTCTGCTCTACCCCCCCTCCATCCACTCAACCCTATCTCCCTACCTCCCCACCCCAACGTGCTCATAACCGTCCCACTCTGCTCTACCCCCCCTCCATCCAATCAACCCTATCTCCATACCTCCCCACCCCAACGTGCTCATACCTATCCCACTCTGCTCTACCCCCCCTCCACTCAACCCTATCTCCCTACCTAAACCCTAAACCCTAAACCCTCCCCACCCCAACGTGCGCAGGTCAAGCAAGAGCAGAAGTACAAGGTCTTTAGAGAGGCATGGGCCTCATGGTTCATCAGTAGTTCTGTCTTCATGACTTGCTTGTTTTTTGTCGTAACATCCATCAAGATGGTTTGCTCAAGTACCCCCACGGAGGATCATGCTCTCCCAGTGGTTCTCATGATTGCGTTTCCTACAGCCATTGCAATGCGATGGTTACTGAAGGCATGCATGTTGCCCCAATACATCCTGTCCATCAACAATGCATTTCGGTACTTTGAAGCCATGTATTTTATCGTCTTTGGGTTAGGCTATGTCCAAAGCGACCTTATCATCCACAAGAAGGTGATGATGCCCCTCATCGATGTTGGCCTGGCGCTCGTGGATGGAATAATCCTCCAGGTACGTGGTGGTGGGGTGGAGGGGTGGGGTGGAGGGGTGGGGGTGGGTTGGGGGGGCTGGTCATGGAGTTTTGGTGTGTGTGTGGGGTGAGGCGGGGGGCTGGTCGGGGGATGCTCGTGGTGGTGTGTGTGTGTGTGTGTGTGTGTGTGTGTGTGTGGGGGGGGGGGGGGGGGGGGGGGCTGGTGTGTTGTGTGTGTTGTGTGTGTGGGGGGGGGGGGGGGGGGGGGGGGTCGTGGGTTGCTGGTGGGGTGTGTGTTTTGGTGGTGGTGGTGGTGTGTGTGTGGGGGGGGGGTCACAATGCGGTGGTGATGCCCCTCCTCGATGTTGGCCTGGCACTCGTGGATGGAATGATCGTCCAGGTGCAAGTGCGTCCCACATATACATAATTACATAAATCGTAATTATAATATATGGCATCATCATCATCATCGTCGTCGTCATCGACATCACCATCGTCATCACCATCACCATCACCATCACCATCACCATCGCCACCACCATCACCATCAGCAGCAGCAGCAGCAGCAGCAGCAGCATCATCATCATCATCATCATCGTCATCGTCAACATCATCATCGTCATCATCGTCATCATCATCATCATCATCATCATCATCATCATCATCATCATCATCATCATCCCTGACAGCAATACGCTCCTCCCCCAGTATGCATATCACTGCCTGTCAGCTAATCCCCCCTTACTTCCCCTCTTTTGCTTGCCTCCTCCTAAAGACTTTAGCACGCCTTGCCACACACCCCCGCCCGTCTTACCCCTTCTCCCCCACCCCCCATGTACAGGTCACTGCCCCCCAGGCCTTGGCCTTTTCTCCCTTGAAGCTAGTGTCCATGTACTACGCAGTTACAGCTATCCAAGGATGCAATATGGTAGCTGTGTCCCACACTCCAGGGGCACAGGTTTCAGACATCCAAGCATGCAACTGGCCTGGGGACCTGTCCGCCACCCAGTGGTTGCAGATCTTCGGCAGCACCATTGCTTTTCTGGTGGTCTCCTTCGGGCATGAGTACCTGTGCCGTAAGGCTTTTCTCAACAAACAAACGCTATCGGTTGAGGCAATGCTATCCCGCACATCTTCACTCAACCCAGGATCTGTGTGTGGATTGGTCACTGCAGGCAGTGATTTAGCCGGACCCTCTTGTATGGCTGCAACTATCATCCCCACTATCACGGCTAACCCTGGCAAGCCCTCTGCCTTGCCTTCCATCATGGCTGCGCAAGAAGGGCCCTCCGCCATGGCTGCCTCTGCCATTCCCTATACCAAGGATGGCCCTGCCGAGCCTTCTGTCGTGCCTTCCATCATGGCTGCCCAAGAAGGGCCCTCTGCCATGGCTGCCTCTGTCATCCCCTATATCACAGCTAACCCTGGCGAGCCCCCTGTCATACACTCTATCATAGCTGCCCCCTCTGAGGATCCCTCTGTCGTTGCTGAACCTGAGGACCCCTCCGATGAGCTGAGCGACGAAGAGATATATGACATGATCGATGCAATCAACAACGGTACCTACGGAGCGCTTGCAGCGCCCAAGCACCACACCGTGTGGCTGCGAATCCCTGACGCTGATCCGGATGACCTGGCTCCCGATGCCAAGACCAAGCTGAAGGAAAAGTTTGAGGGGGAGAACCCCGGATACATCGTCACAGATATCGTGTTTCAGCGAGGCAGCCTGCTGGTTGGGGTCCGCATCCGCCCCGATGGTTCCCACAGCACAGATGCGCCAGCTGCCCAGGTGCTCCAGGCTGTCAAGCACTGCTCATGGCTGGCTTGGCTTGGGCTGCCTGCATGCATGGACATGTCTGCAAAGGTAAACGCCACTAGCGAGCATCGTACTGACTTGCTGCGCAACATGCCCTTGGCTGTGACTGTCCCCAAGTCTGGGGAGGCTGCATGTGTTGTGTCCTTACCCCTGCGGTGCTCTGAGCTTCCCACGGGTGCAGCCATCAAAGCTAGCCTCGGGAATCAAATCTTGGAGTGCGAGATTGTTCAGGCTAGGGTGGAGGATGTGCCCTCGGGATTCCCTAGTAGTCAGGGCCATTTCACGCTCAAAGTGAAGCTTCCCCTGGGCACCCTACTGTGTGAACCCACTTGCGCGTTACTGACCATCATCGTGCAGGACCTTGGAGACAAAGTCATTGTCGGTGACAGAACTGTGGTTCTGTTAAACGAAGGCTTGGCGGTGATGGAGCCAGAGCTGTGCGGTATGCGTCTCCTTCGCCCCCAGGACATGCCAAACGGCCTGAAAACACAGGATGTTGAGCAGCCTAGGGGTGCTGATATCGTGTACGCACTAGGCTCATGGCTGCAGTCCTTGCATGCTGAACATCAGCTTCCAGACAGTGCGGCAGAGGACGGGTCAGACAAAGTGGAGCCTGTGATTTCGCAGAAACTGGCAGACCTGTGGAGGGCTGGGAATCATATTCTGATGTTTCTGGTAGGATGGGGATGCACAGACTCAGCCAAGCATGTCATAGACCTGCTGTTCAAGTCCCCAGCCCTGCGTGCCTGTGTCCCTGGGGGGCGGACTGAAGGCTTGGAGAACACCCCCTCCTTCCATGACTTCATCAGTGGGACTCAGAACACCCAGGGCTGTACCATCATGCACTTGGCTGTCTTTAATGGGAGTTATGCCATGTTGGATGAGGTCATGCGCTGGTCTGATGCCTACAAGCTCCCAAGCCTATGGGACACCAAGGACAAACAGGGCATGACGCCGTTGCACTTAGCCCGGCTGGTGAAAGACGGGCAGGTAGCCAAATACCTGTTGCGCAAGAGAGACCCAGTGATCTTGCAATCTTGGGACCAAGGAGGAGCAGAAAAGTTCAGCAAGCGAATGGCTGTGCTGGAGGCTGCCATGAGCCGACAGAGCCGACAGAGCCGACAGAACACGACGTGCATTAAGCCTCTGCATCTACAGAAGCTGAACCATGCTGCCTCCAAATGTATCCCTATCTCGGCCCCAGCCATCCCTCCAACTGTTGCTGCTGCTGCTGCTACTGCTGAGGAGCCCAGGGGGGGGGCATTTGTTGGTGAGCTCAGGGGTGGGAAGATTCTGGACTTGAATCAAGAAGGCAGCTGCATTCTTAGTCAGGCAACTGTACTGCCCAAGCAAGCCAGGAATTACAGCCAGAATGTGCACTACGGAAAACCCTTATCAGGGTACGTTGCTCATGCAGAGGGGGGGCAGTCCACAAAGGGTGTGAGGAAGCCCAGCCTGTCGGTGTGCATCGGCGAGTGCTTCTTCGGCTTTGCTGATAGTGCTATGGAGATGCAGTACGTTACCCTGCAAGGCCAGCAAAAATGTACTGTAATCCTGTTAATGTGTGCCTGCTTTTGTGCTTGCAGCATCCACTGGCTCTGGAATACCTGGTCCTGCAGTAGTGCAGTGATGCCAGCTGCCTGGCAGTAAGCGGCTGAGCAGGAAGAGCCAAGTGTTGGGGTACAGGGGAACCACCAGGGTTACCTCTGTTACCAGCCTTGGCTTTTTCCTTAAGCTCGGGGTACTTAGTCCAGCACCTGTCCTCACTGTGGTTCTTTTTGTTAGGGCATGGCCCAAAATTACATGGTCCATACCGAAGGCTTTAGCCAAAATCTGGTCGGATGCATTCTGCTGGAGCCAGGGGCACCTGTGGGTACTGCGTTCACCTCCCTGGCTATTTTCATGGGTCGCTGGCGGTGGGTGGAGCCCTGAATAGTTGTTGGTGCCATGCTGAGGTTTCTGTCATTGGCGGTGTGGACGTGGTGTGGGCCTGCCTTCCTTCCAGCTAGCACCCACAGGTGGGCAGGCCCCATTGGCAGCACAGGCCATTTGCTGGGCTTTACTTTCATGACTGCCGTTGGCAACTTTGCGTGGTACATCCGCTTCAAGCATGGATTGCTGTCTGCCCTCATTTGGATGGCCATGGTGCCGAGCTGGGTTGCGCGCAGCCCAACAGTCGTGTACACCTGGCCACTTCAGCTGTCCTTGTTCATCGTCACCATGATGCGATTGCGCAGTGAACTAAATGCACGCTCTCGGTTCCTCAACTTCCACTATCCCACTTCAACTTGAACTTGGTTACATGGCTCCAGCCAGCAATTTGGCTGCTCACCATCTGCGGCAATACATAGGGTACCCGAATGAAAAAAATCTCCAGATTTTACCCGAATGAAAAAAATTACAATTTTTTTTATTGAGGGATTAGCCCGTCAAAACTGTTTGCTTGTTTGTATGTTTGTCGATGGGCCATCTTCGGCAATACGTAGGGTTGGGAAGCAAACATTTATTTTGTTTTTTTATATGCCGTATAAACGAATGAGCGTATGCATTTAAGTGTATGAAAAATTATGAGAATTTTGTGCACTTCTGGAGAAAATACTTCCACAAGGTATTTCCGCGTAGCTTATTTCTTTGACATCACATATCAACAATAAAAACAAATCTGACAAGTTTAGGTTGTCCAACTCCCAGAAAAAGAAATCACAACCAAAAAGCGCGCTGACCAAGAAGCGCGGTGCCAATCTAAGGGAGCCATTCAATGCCAGTTAGTCTAGTATATACCTTTATGCGTGTATAATACTTGAAGTATGCAACTATATTGCAATATTGTGCTTGTTCACATTGCACTAGGCTTGCACCATCAATCCACCAAGCCCACAAGGGAGCACAGTGGAATGGAAGGCTAGATAACACTCTGATATATGTGCCTGATATGTGGCTATCTAAATCAAACTTTGGGCCCAATTTAAACAAAAAGGTACACTTGAAAGGTTAATGGTATTGCATATTGTGATTTAAAAATAAAAAGCTTTTCAATGATATCTAAATGGTATCTGAATCAAAAATAAAATGAAAACCAAAAAAGTTAAATGCCGAGAAGCGAGCTGTACTTTTCGTAGCACACTACTCACATGTAAGTATGTTACAGTCCAGGGGTAGGCCAAATAGGCTAAAGGGACTTGCCCAACCGTAAGAGGAAGAAACAAAATTTGTTCTATATCCTTAGCGTATAACGGGTATTTTAATGTGAAATGCATTTCATCTTCGACCACTCTTCTACTGTCAACCACCATATCACAGCACCTGCAAATTCTGCCAGAACGAGAGGTATTCCTTTCTGATTCAACATTTTAAGTTGTGAGCTCCAAGACGTAGTCTTGCTATGCATTTAATATCATCCCTAATATTTAATCAGTTAGTGTTTGTTGAACTATGGCTTCTGTCCTCTTACATCATCCAATTTGCATATAACATTTGTGCCAATGGCAGTATTATTCAACTAGGTGGCCTGTAAGGCTAATGAAGTTAATAGCTCACTGACTCCCCGAAGTTCCATGGAGGCAGGTGCAGCAATTCCGGAGGCTACAGTTGCTAGAACGTAATGCTGTCAAGCACAATCCGCTGATGCAATGAGCTGCGAGAGGCACGGAGATGGGAATTTCCCCAGGGGAAATCGTAGACATGCTCCATGTCCCTAGATTGAGTCCACATGGCAGGAGGGAACCGGCAAATGAAAACGCCGCGTCCACAGTCCGCAACCTTGAGATCCGTAGGCAAAAAAGTGCCCTCCGAGGTAAACCGACCCCTGCCAAAATGCAGGCAAGCCGGCCAGGAGGTAGTTCCAGTCGGCCAGCCTGTTCCATCGCTGCGGGGCTGAAAGCTTGCGAACCTTATCTCTCTTTGACCAGGACGCGAAAGCAAGCTTTTCTATTAGAGCAAATGCGCGAAGAACTAAGAATTGACAAACTGAGTAAACAAGTCCTGCGTACTGCTGATGTACCGAAGTCGATACCCATGGAGGGGCGGTAACTACCGGTATATTGACCGCCCACTGAGCTGTTGGATTTTGTTTTTATAACCTTATGTAATTATAACCTTATGTAATAAGGGCGGTCAGTATATATGTCAAAGCATTGTTGCTTACAAGCAAGTAACGAAGAAGGGACATTTTGCAGGGTTGTTGTTTTTTAAGCAGTGCTGAACGTGCCTAAACTGTTATGCAAAGCATGCATGAAGGTTGGCTTTAGTTGTAAGAATTTGATGCAGAAAAAATGAGACCAATCAGAGGTCGGGTTGATTATAGGGATTTTTGACAAGGTTTTGCATGGTTGGGCTGGCCGGTGTGTGCCGTTCAGGTCTGGGCTGGACGGGACCAAAGACCTCCTGCACTTTGGACGGGACGGCCTCGATCAGCTGGCTTTTGGTCTTTGGTGGGCGGGGGGGTCGGGTGAGTGCGTAGCAGGCTGTATAGGATGCCTCCCCGGGGATGCCTCTAGCGTGGGTCGGTATGCTGGGGTTGGCCGTGTGATGTGTGCCTTTTGTAGCCATGAAACGGGATGTAGCGCAGTTTGGTAGCGCATGTGCTTTGGGAGCAAAGGGTCGTAAACAGAATGGGTAGGTTGTTGGTGGCGGATGCAGGTGCGGTGGCTGAGGCAGATGCCCTACAGGCAGCCTTGGCAACAAGCATGTGTGTGTGTGTGTGTGTGCGTGTGTGCGCGGTCATGTGCATGTGTGTCGATGGGGAGCAGCATGGGGAGCAGCATGAGGAGCAGATGTTGATGTGCATGTTTGTCGATGGGGAGCAGCATGGGGAGCAGCATTTGATGCTGTGGGGCCAGTGTGATCACCAAGGTTCAAATTCAGTATCACATGCGAAGAACCATCCGCGCCACCCTGTTCATCTTGAAATTGAAAAGATGGCTCGGAGAACGATTCGCTGTTCCTGCGACATGTACGTGCATCAGACGTTGCGGACGCTGCCCTCTGGCGAACGGGCGATGGCGGGTCTGTAAGGTTCTCCCAAGCCATGGATACCCAAACTCCCAGCAATTGAACAAGGAGCACGGCATACAGGAGGGAAAACGGTGTTTCGCAAAGAAACAGAAAAAGGCATTCGGAGGAAAACAAACATTAAAGCGAATTCGAAAAGCAGAAACGAAAACGGTCGAACCTGTACATCCCGGTATGATGCGCACTACAATCGCGTTACTTCGATGCGTATTGCCCTGCCTGTCTGTCCCAACCCCCCTTAAATATGGGGTCCTTGCTGGTGGAGGGCGGAGAGTCTCTACCCACTAAATTAGTGGGTGCTTCAAGTTCAAGGGTACCTCCTAGAGTCGAGGGGCTCTACCTTCTAAATTAGTGGGTGCTTGATAGTCGAGGGGCTCTAACCACTAAATTAGTGGGTGCTTCCAGGTCGAGAGGCTCAACCTACTAAATTAGTGGGTGCTTCCAGGTCGAGGTGCTATACCTACTAAATTAGCGGGTCCTTTATAGTCGAGGGGCTCAACCTGCTAAATTAGTGGGTGCTTCCAGGTCAAGGGCTTTACCGACTAAATTAGTGGGTCCTTGATAGTCGAGGGGCTCTACCTACTAAATTAGTGGGTGCTTGATAGTCGAGGTGCTCTACCTACTAAATTAGTGGGTGCTTCCAGGTCGAGGTGCTCTACCTACTAAATTAGTGGGTGCTTGATAGTCGAGGGGCTCTACCTACTAAATTAGTGGGTGCTTGATAGTCGAGGGGCTCTACCTACTAAATTAGTGGGTGATTCCAGGTCGAGGTTCTCTACCTACTAAATTAGTGGGTGATTCTAGGTCAAGGGCTTTACCTACTAAATTAGTGGGTCCTTGATAGTCGAGGGGCTTTACCTACTAAATTAGTGGGTGCTTGATAGTCGAGGGGCTCTACCTACTAAATTAGTGGGTGCTTCCAGGTCAGGGGCTTTACCTACTAAATTAGTGGGTCCTTGATAGTCGAGGTGCTCTACCTACTAAATTAGTGGGTGCTTGATAGTCGAGGGGCTCTACCTACTAAATTAGTGGGTGCTTCCAGGTCTAGGTGCTCTACCTACTAAATTAGTGGGTGCTTCCAGGTCTAGGTGCTCTACCTACTAAATTAGTGGGTGCTTCCAGGTCAAGGGCTTTGCCTACTAAATTAGTGGGTGCTTGATAGTTGAGGGGCTCTACCTACTAAATTAGTGGGTGCTTGATAGTCGAGGGGCTATACCTACTAAATTAGTGGGAGCTTCCAGGTCAAGGGCTTTACCTACTAAATTAGTGGGTCCTTGATACTCGAGGGGCTCTACCTACTAAATTAGTGGGTGCTTGATAGTCGAGGGGCTCTACCTACTAAATTAGTGGGTCCTTGATAGTCGAGGGGCTATACCTACTAAATTAGTGGGTGCTTCGAGGTCAAGGGCTTTACCTACTAAATTAGTGGGTCCTTGATAGTTGAGGGGCTTTACCTACTAAATTAGTGGGTGCTTGATAGTCGAGGGGCTCTTCCTACTAAATTAGTGGGTGCTTGATAGTCGAGGGGCTATACCTACTAAATTAGTGGGTGCTTCCAGGTCGAGGTGCTCTACCTACTAAATTAGTGGGTGCTTGATAGTTTTCAATGGATTGCGTGGTGACACGATAAGAGACTGAATTGAAGATGTTAAAGAGGTCGACAAGTGCGACTATATAGAAAGGAAAGTCGGCAGGGAGATCCCGCAGACATGTGCAGGCCATAGCTAGCCTACGGCCTGGCGGCAGGCAACTCGGGTCCTGAAGGCACCAGGATCCGGTATGCACTATGCCAACTCAGTGTCCGATGAAACGGACCATAACAATAGTCGAGGGGCTCTACCTACTATATTAGTGGGTGCTTGATAGTCGAGGGGCTCTACCTACTAAATTAGTGGGTCCTTGATAGTCGAGGGGCTCTACCTACTAAATTAGTGGGTCCTTGATAGTCGAGGGGCTCTACCTACTATATTAGTGGGTGCTTGATAGTCGAGGGGCTCTACCTACTAAATTAGTGGGTCCTTGGTAGTCGAGGGGCTCAACCTACTAAATTAGTGGGTGCTTGGCGTTTGAGGGGCTCTACCTACTAAATTAGTGAGGGCTTGGTGTACGAGGGGCTCTACCTACTAAATTAGTGGGGGCTTGGTGTTCGACACCGCGACGGGTTACCGACAGAAGATCCACAATCGCAATTCCATTCCTACTAAATTAGGGGGTCACATTTCCATTCATACTAAATTAGAAGGTCTCTTATCGAACAACCTAGTTGAGCTCGAAGTTCCAAGCTCCAAGCTCGAAGTTCCAAGCTCCAAGCTGGTCGAAGATCGAAGCCCCAAGCTGGAAGCTGGAAGCTCCAAGCTGAAAGCTCTAATATCTAATCTCTTCTAGGGTCCCAGATTTTGCGATGCCCCAAGCTCTAAGATCCAAGCTCCATGCTTCAAGCTCCAAGCTCCAAGCTGAGAGCTGAGAGCTGAAAGCTCAAATCTTTAGGCTTGACGCTCGAGCCTGAAAGGTAGAAGCTCGGAGCCCTTAGCTCGAAGCTCATAGCTAGCTGCGCATGTCGGAGCTCAGAGCTGCGCTGGTCGAAGCTCCGCAGGTTTACCAGGGTGGTAATACCCACTTGGGTAGATAGTCGGTTATTATTTGTGTAGCTTCGCAGGTCTGCAGAACGAACGATTGGTACTTCGATAGCTATTAATACCAAGTAATTTTGCGGATTAGGAGGTCTGAACTGTACCAGTGGTCAATTGCGCAGCTCGAAGGTTGGCATATGCGCAATTTCCTCGTTCGCAAGCAGCATGTCCGCAGTTTGCAGGAATGCGAGACGGCAGGTGATTTGGGTCGGAAATTGCTCTTATAATAAGGCATGGACAGTTGGCTTGCGACGGATGCTTATTTCGACGCGAACCGTTCAGGGCTAAATGGCTCTGCATCCGGTGTAACTTGTGTGACATTTTTGTGTTACACTCATGTTACACTCATGCGACTCGGTGTGACTTTGTGTAACTCTGGAGTCTGTCCTACAACGGTAACAGCGGTAAACATTGAGGGCGCAGGGCGGTAATAAAACGGAATAAACGGTCACATTTCAGTCAGCCGTGGTTTTGTAATAAGATGTGTCTTATGCCACGCTGGCGCTGGCTCCGTAGTACAAGTGCTTCGCTGTCACGGCCCGTGCACGTGGTACTGCTGAGGGTTTGATGATGAGTGTGAATCCCTCTGGTGTGAATAACTTCATCCAACCACGGCAGCTGTGGCAATTGTGACAAACTCGCTCCGCAATTTTGCCGTTATTCAATATCTAAACTCCTACATCTCTAATCAACAATTTCTGCACATAGAAGCTTCTCTCTGATAAGCGCCCCCCCCCCCCCCCCCTTTTCCTAAAAGAGGCGTAGAGCATAGATAAAGGGCTGTCCGTCTTCACTGCGCTTGGTCCAAGCCACGCGAAACTGCCTGTATGATTCCGCAAATTCTACCGGCTCGCTGGCGATGGCATTTAGACTTGCTTCTCATTCTTGGAGCTCTCCTAGCAGTTGGTTTTCCAAGGCCCGGCAGTGCTGCTAGGATCTTAGCGCAGGGAAATATTGTAGACGATATGCCACAGGCTCTGCTATGTAACCCGCTTGAAGCGGGGGAGCTGGTCACAGCGGGGGTGGTGATACTCAACTCGAGATGTGCTTACCTCCCTGCTACTGCAGCAGCTAGGGAGCAAGGTGACATCGTGTTCAAGGGGGTGACCAGCACTGAGTTCGTCCCAGTGCTAGATTTCCGACTGGGCGTTTCTCTGCTAGAATTGGGAGCAGGTAAATGAGAAAGCTTGACCACGCTCGCAGGACTCTAATAGTTAGTAACTCTTTGCTAAGGCTGGGGATCTTGCGAATGCGTCTGTTAGGGAGCCTATGAGCTGCTTTCTTTCGCTTCATCACGGCTGTTAGCAACAACTCTTTCCCCGGGGGAACTCTTTGCCTAGTCTTTGGTATATTTCTGCGTGTCAGTATGCATATGCTGTGAAATGCCAACTCGCTTGCTCCTGCAGCTTTTCCGCACCCTCATTTCCCCCTGCCGTTTCCTGTTGTCCATTGCAATCTGTACGCTTTCAGTTCCCCTTTCACACAATGCTGCTCGACCTTGTTCCAACCATTTTTGCCTCGATCTAACGTATCTATTGCGATTAATGCAACAGAGATGAGCGTGCTTGACCACTTTACCGAGACGCCCTTTAGCCGAACACTGTTCTTGCTCGCACTAGCCTGCTTTGATTCACTGCTCTGCATTTCCCGCGGTTTGCGTCCTTCTTTCCCTCCTCCGGCCCTCACTTCTTCTTCTCTCTACCTGTCCAATGCCTCGTAAACGATTGGCCAATCTTCCTCCACCCTTCATATATTCCCCAGCTTCGTTTCCCCTCTTTCCCGCGCATCCCTCGTTTGCTGATCGAAAAACCGAACGTATGCCGCGTATCTATGCGGTAGGTAGTTCGCACCAGGCGATATTGAATTCTCCCTCTTGGTCTCGGTGCCCCCTTCAAGAGGGCCTTCAAGGCTTGGGTCCTTGGGTCTGATGCCTGTCTTCCTTCGCGATGCTCGAATCTGTTACCCAAATCTAACCTGCACCCGACTCAAACCTGCGGCTGACTCGAACATGTCTTACGTAGCCCTGAGCGACAGGGAGTGGGTGTACTTGGACAAAACCTAGTCTCACTCCTGCTTAGCCTCAAGACCTCTCACATGATGTTTGTGGGCAGGGTGAGGTAAGTCAGGTGAGTCAAACCTGCCTTACCTAGCCCTGAGCAAAATGTTGCGAGGAAGTGGGTGTGCTTGAGTTGGACCAGTTCTCACTCCAGCTTACCTTTACCCCCCCCCCCCCCCCCCCCCTCCCCACACGCACATACACACACACATAAGCACGCAAACACACACACACACACACACACACACACACACACACACACACCACCACAGACATTTATTGTTGACTCCCTCCCCCCCCCCCCCCACCCACCCACCCACGCCCCCTCTCACCGCTTCTTCCTCTTCCCATCCCTCCAGATATTAAAGTAACGATCCAAGACCTAGACGTACAGGGGGTGGTGTTCTTTGAGCCCGGCATCTACACCCCCAACATCTACCCCCCCACACCCACACCCACACCCACACCCACACCCACACCCACACCCACACCCTCACACGCACCCACACACCCACACACCCACACATACACACACCACCACATACATGTCTTGTTGACTTCCTACCCCCTCCCCCCCCCACACCCACCCACCCACACACCCTACCAGCCACCCCCTCTCACCGCTTCTTCCTCTTCCCATCCCTCCAGATATTAAAGTAACCATCCAAGACCTAGATGTACAGGGGGTGGTGTTCTTCGAGCCCGGCATCTACACCCCCAACATCTCCTCGTTCCAGATTCCAGCAGCATTTGGTGTTAACTCGACCAATAGTCTGCTCATAGCCAACAGCACGGTCACCACAGACTGCGAAACAGTCTCCTTATTCTCTGAAGAGATTGGTCTTGGCTCGGTGGGTCCTCGTTTATATGGGTGAAGCTGGGTGAAGGAATATTTTAGTATGGGTGTGTTTACTCATGGGTGTGTACCCAACAGTGGGATCACCACAGACTGCAAAACAGTCTCCTTATTCTCTGAAGAGATTGGGCTTGGCTCAGTGGGTCCTCGTTTATATGGGTGAACCTGGGTGAAAGGATGTTTTAGTATGGGTGTGTTTACTCATGGGTGTGTACCCAACAGTAGGATCACCGCAGACTGCTAACGGGTCTCTTTGTCCTCTGAAGAGATTGGGCTTGACTCGGTGGGTACTCGTTTATATGGGTGAACCTGGGTGAAGGGATGTTTTGGTATGGCTGTGTTTACTCATGGGTGTGTACCCAACAGTAGGATCACCACAGACTGCTAATGGGCCTCCTTGTCCTCTGAAGAGATTGGGCTTGACTCGGTGGGTACTCGTTTATATGGGTGAACCTGGGTGAAAGGATGTTTTAGTATGGGTGTGTTGACTCATGGGTGTGTACCCAACAGTAGGATCATCACAGACTGCTAACGGGTCTCTTTGTCATCTGAAGAGATTGGGCTTGACTCGGTGGGTACTTGTTTATATGGGTGGAGCTGTGTGAAGGGATGTTTTGGTATGGCTGTGTTTACTCATGGGTGTGTACCCAACAGCAGGATCACCACAGACTGCTAACAGGCCTCTTTGGTCACTGGAGATGTTGGGTTAGGCTTGGTTTATACTAGCATATTTGAGTTACCTGGGAATTTTTAGTCCATGTGTTTTCACTTGTGTGTGTGTTTTCAGATATTTAGCTGAGCCCTCCCTTCTGGGAGGGGGGAGCCCCCAGTGTTACCCATTTGTCCGTTCGACTGACTGTCTGACCATGATGAAGCCAGACACGTCAGCCAACGGTCTTGTAACTAACTCGCTTCCCTTGCCACCTGTTGCTCCGTCGCGATCACTCTCTGCCATTTTTTTGCGTCGCAGGCAACGCTGCATCGAACTTGTTCCTTAAATGCTTAATGCTTAATTGTGCACCTTTCTGTATTGAGGGTGCTATGGCTTGGGGGGTTGTGTTTGGGGGCAACTGCTAGGAGGAGTTCAAAGCAGGGTACTTCAGATGGCCAAATTGGCCAGCGCTTTAACGCACTTGAAAACAAAAAAACTGCGCTTTGTAGTGCAAAAAGCGTAAAAATTGCTTGCAGCGCCCATAGGGGGTTGCTAAAAACTGCGATTAAAGCGCAGATGGGGTCCAAAAGTCAGCGCTCAAAAGCGCAGAAGCGTGCGCTTTGAATTACCCTGGTTCAAAGGCTACTCTGAGCACCATGGTGCTCCTTGGAGACTCAGGTTCATTTCCTGGTGTTTATGGAGTGGTACTAGTGTGTATCAGTTCAAAAGTTCAATGATCCATTGATTAAACGAATTCATTGAATTAACTAATTGATCAGTAAATGGCCTCCCCCAAGCTATCTGGACCACCAAGTGACCATAATTATTGTTTGGGGGGCCGCTAATATTTTGCCAGCGATTCCCAGCCACTTTTTTCGTTTTCTTTTTTAAAGGAAAAGGGAGAAGGATTATGCCGGTGGGGTCCTCATCCAAGTTGTGCCTTGAAAGTTATTTTCTAGTGAAATAAGGATTTTTAAGGGTTTACGACCTCTCTACGGGTCCCAGGACCAAAAAAACAAAACTAGTTGGATGAAAAGTTCAGTTGATCCATCACGATGAATGTACGACCAATGGCGACCTCGATTTTTCAGTGAGCAGCGAGATATGACTTTTTGCGTCAAAAGGGCCAAATTGGTTCAGATGGCTTGGGGGAGGCCAAATGTGTGTTCATGTACCAGTATGTATGTATGTGTCAGTTACTGTATTTGTCTTTGTGAGAGAATGTGCCAGTCAGTGTGTATGTATGGGTGTACGTAGATGCGTATGTGACGGTATGTATGTAGGTGCCGGATTGTGTATTTGTCTGAGTGAGCAAATGTACCAGGGTGTGTATGTGTGTATGTACTGGTATGTAGGTAGGTGTCAGTATGTGTATTTGTCTTAGTGAGCAAATGTGCCAGTGAGTGTGTATGTACTGGTATGTATGTAGATGTCAGTTTGTGTATTTGTCTGAAGGAGCGAATGTGCCAGGGTGTGTATGTATGTGTGTATGTACGTGTATGTATGTAGGTGTCAGTTATTGTCTTTGTCTGAGTATGCGAATGTGCTAGTGAGTGTGTATGTATGTGTGTATGTACCGGTATGTATGTAGATGTCAGCTTGTGTATTTGTCTGAGTGAGTGAATGTGCCAGGGTGTGTATGTACCGGTATGTACGTAAGTGTCAGTTACTGTATTTGTCTGAGTGAGCGAATGTGCCAGGGTGTGTATGTACCGGTATGTACGTAAGTGTCAGTTACTGTATCTGTCTGAGTGAGTGAATGTGCCAGGGTGTGTATGTACCGGTATGTACGTAAGTGTCAGTTACTGTATCTGTCTGAGTGAGTGAATGTGCCAGGGTGTGTATGTACCGGTATGTACGTAAATGTCAGTTACTGTATCTGTCTGAGTGAGTGAATGTGCCAGGGTGTGTATGTCCCGGTATGTACGTAAGTGTCAGTTACTGTATCTGTCTGAGTGAGTGAATGTGCCAGGGTGTGTATGTACCGGTATGTACGTAAGTGTCAGTTACTGTATCTGTCTGAGTGAGCGAATGTGCCAGTGGGCGTGTATGTACCGGTATGTATGTAGGTGTCAGTTACTGTATTTGTCTGAGTGAGTGAATGTGCCAGGGTGTGTATGTACCGGTATGTACGTAAGTGTCAGTTACTGTGTCTGTCTGAGTGAGTCAATGTGCCAGGGTGTGTATGTACCGGTATGTACGTAAGTGTCAGTTACTGTATCTGTCTGAGTGATTGAATATGCCAGGGTGTGTATGTACCGGTATGTACGTAAGTGTCAGTTACTGTTTCTGTCTGAGTGAGCGAATGTGCCAGTGGGCGTGTATGTACCGGTATGTATGTAGGTGTCAGTTACTGTATTTGTCTGAGTGAGCGAATGTGCCAGTGAGTGTGTATGTATGTGTGTATGTACCGGTATGTATGTAGGTGTCAGTTACTGTATTTGTCTGAGTGAGCGAATGTGCCAGTGGGCGTGTATGTACCGGTATGTATGTAGGTGTCAGTTACTGTATTTGTATGAGTGAGCGAATTTGCCAGTGGGCGTGTATGTACCGGTATGTATGTAGGTGTCAGTTACTGTATTTGTCTGAGTGAGCGAATGTGCCAGTGGGCGTGTATGTACCGGTATGTATGTAGGTGTCAGTTACTGTATTTTTCTGAGTGAGTGAATGTGCCAGTGGGTGTGTATGTATGTGTGTGTGTATGTACGGGTACGTATGTAGGTGTCAGTTTGTGTATTTGTCTGAGTGAGCGAATGTGCCAGGGTGTGTATGTGTATGTACCGGTTTGTATGTATGTTTGTTCCAGTGTATGTGTTTGTGATTTTACCTGTAAAAGAATATGCAGTGCTTCAGTGTGTATTGAGTGGCATGTTTGTTTTTGCATTTGTTTGCAAGTATTTGTGTGGGTATGGGTGCGCTTGCTCGTGTTGGTGAGTGTGTGGGTATGTGTGGGTATGGGTGCGCTTGCTCGTGTTTGTGAGTGTGTGGGCATGGGTGCGCTTGCTCGTGTTTGTGAGTGTGTGGGTATGTGTGGGTATATGTAGAAACACAGAGCTCAAACTACAAACCCTCCTTCACCCTCATCCGGGCCCTCACCATCATCCTCACCCTCATCCAGGCCCTCACCCAGCAGCAGCATCCCGCGGCCGCAGAAGCAACCGCACCGCAGCTGCACAGCACAGGCACCCGCACCAGCAGCCGGACAGCAGCCGCCAGCAGCAGTCCGCGCCAGAAGCAGCACCCTCCCCAGACCCGCACCCTAGCGTACACGCAGGCCGTACCCGCAGTCAGCCGCAGTCAGAGCGCACCGAGCCCGCACACGGCAGCCTTGCACCCTCACCCATCACCGTCACCTTAATACGTTACCCCATCACCCACAAATTCACTTCACCTCAGCATATCCATCACCCGCATCCTTCACCCTCACCATCATCCTCAGCCTCATTCAGACCCTCACTATTCATTCCCTCACCCTCAGCTCACCCCTCACATCATCAGGACCCTCACATCCATCCTCACCCTCACCCTAATCCTCCCCCCCCTCATTCAGACCCTCACTATCATCCTCACCCTCATCCTCACCCTCACCATCATTCAGACCGCACTATCATCCTCACCTCATCCTTCCCGAAACCATCCTTCAGACCTCCACTAGGATGCCTCACCCTCATCCTCACCCTCACCATCATTCAGACCCTCACTATCATCCTCACCCTCATCCTCATTCTCACCATCATTCAGACCTCACTATCATCCTCACCCTCATCCTCACCCTCACCATCATTCAGACCCTCACTATCAACCTCACCCTCATTCAGACCCTCATTATCATCCTCACCCTCACTCGGAACCTCACTATCATCCTCACCCTCATTCGGACCCTCACTGTCATCCTCACCCTCATTTGGACCCTCGCTATCATCCTCACCCTCATTCAGACCCTCATCCTCACCCTCACTATCATCTCAACCATTACCCACCCCATCCCCACCCTCATTCAGACCCTCACTATCATCCTCACCCTCATCCTCAGCCTCAGCCTCACCATCAAAGTCATCCTCATCCTCACCCTCATCCTCACCCTCACTCTCATCACCACCATCACCCACCCCATTTTCACCCTCATCCAGACCCTCACCATCATCCTCACCATCATCCTCATCCTTATTCTCACCATCACCCACCCTCACCCTCATCCCCACCATCACCCACCCCATTTTCACCCTCATTCGGACCCTCACCATCATCGTCACCCTCATCCTTACCGTCATCCTCACCATCACCCACCCTCACCCTCATCCCCACCAGCACCCACCCCATTTTCACCCTCATTCGGACCCTCACCATCATCCTTACCCTCATCCTCACCATCACCCACCCCATTTTCACCCTCACCCTCATCCTCACCATCACCCACCCCATTTCCCCCCTCACCCTCGTCATCACTATCACCCACCCCATTTCCCCAGGGGGATGTCACCTCGGTGTTCATCAACAACTTCGTCAACGGCATTTTCTCGCTCAAAAACGTTGAGCTGAAATGCGACGGCTACCCTTCAGTGGGCCACCCTCTGGGGGTTGTGTTCAGCGCCAAGCAGCTGCACAGTACTCTCCTCACAATGTCTGAAATAGACGAACAAGTGATTGTCGAGATCTTCCGTAACTTGCAGCTTCCCCTGGACTGGACACCGGTCCCTATCCGCTCTAACGCGGGGACGCACATTCAGGGACCTCAGAATAGGACTGTTTACTGGGACCTATCCTCGCTGCCCCTGGTGCTGGCCAACAATGGCAGTCTACAGCTCAGCAACCTCGTGATCATCAACAGTTGTGTTACCCTGTTTCGAAGGGATGCCCTTCACCCCAATGAACGCACCTTGCTAGCGTCTGTTCTCTTTGGAGTATCTTTTCAGGGCGTTACACTGAACGATTCAACGATCAACAACACTGTGGTCGTGGTGAAGGACTATGATCTAAAGTACTACACCTATTGGGGCTTGGTTCTCCTCTCGCCCTTCCAGAGACTGGAGAGCCTGTCCTACTTCCTGTTGGTGGCTGGTTTCCAGAGGATGGTATTTGTGGACTCCCCCCAGCCTAACCGCCTCGCCATTTCAGAGTTTAGCTCCTCCATAGGGTCAGACATGAAGAATGTGACCTTCGTGACCGAGATCCCTGCTGATGCTCCCCCTGGGTTTCACTGGAAGCCGGCTCAGTTTTGCGAGTCAGGCACCCTGGCGAACGAGGCTAACCAAACCAACCTAGGGATGTTCTGGGCAGCTTCCACTACAGAGCTCACAGCCCACCTACGCACCGTCAGCGTCAACAGCAGCGATTCTTTGTTCTCAAAATCATACCCCCCTGTCATCCTCATCTCCGGCAATGCCTCTCTCGTACCTCCCCCCTTGCAAGACGGAAGGATGACCACCATCGACTCAGATCTCCTTCTTACAGGTGTGTATGTAAGTGTGTGAATGTGGTGTGTGTGTGTGTGTGTGTAATGATAATGATAATGCCTGGTGGGGTGTGGAGTTGAGGGAGCCCGTCGTACGCGGGTGGGGAGCGGTCTCCTACCTCAACTGGACAAGCTACCATTGCGGTTGACGATGACCTGCAACGCCAAGAGCGACCAAAGGGGGAGTCAGACCCCCAACTCTTCGTTCTCAAAGCGATTGAGTCTACCACTAGACCAATGTATATCAATGAAAGAGGCTGTGTGTATGTGTGAATGTGGTGTGTGTGGATGTATTGTGTGTGAATGTGGTGTGTGTGGATGTGGTGTGTGTGAAAGTGGTGTGTGTGGATGTGTCGTGTGTGCATGTGGTGTGTGTGGATGTGTTTTATGTGGATGTGTTGTGTGTAAATGTGTTGTGCGTGGATGTGGTGTGTGTGAAAGTGGTGTATGTGGATGTGTCGTGTGTGAATGTGGTGTGTGTGGATGTGTTTTGTGTGGATGTGTTGTGTGTGAATGTGGTGTGTGTGGATGTGTTGTGTGTGGATGTGGTGTGTTGTGTGTGGATGTGGTGTGTGTGAATGTGGTGAGTGTGGATGTGTCGTGTGTGAATGTGATGTGTGCGGATGTGTTTTGTGTGTGAATGTGGTGTGTGTGTGTGTGATGGTGGGAGGTGGTAGGGTGATGGGGGGGAGGTGGGGGTGATGTTGTCAGGTGATGGCTGATGTTTTGAGGTGGTGGGGTGATGTTTAGAGGCCCCTAACAGGTTTAGATATAGCATTGGTCATCTTTAAATGTTTTAATATGAAATCAAATATAAAATCAAGTTTATATCAATTCATGTTTGCTCCTGACAGCTTGGTCCTGACAGGTTTATACCGTACTGCTCTCAAAATTTAACAGTTTAAATTGACGGGAGCAATCGTCAAATCGTGGCGTACGGTATATAACATAACGAAAAAAACGTCAAATCTTTTTTTTTGCCGATATTAGTTGCATCACTAGATTGCACATATCTCACTGCTCAGTGGGCCAAACACTACACTTTAAGTGATACGAGATCCCTGGGACCGCCTGCGTCTGTCTGCATATTTGGATGCCTCATCTAATAATGAGTTTGGGAGCACAGACCCTGTGGCCATCTTTAACCACTCTTCCTTGCTCCAGTTGTTTGGAATGGGAAAGGTTTGAGGAGGTAAAAGGCTGACAGGTACAAAAATAATGAGCTTAGGAGCACAGACCCTGTGGCCATCTTTAACCACTCTTCCTTGCTCCAATTGTTTGAATTAGGGCACACTGGGAATGGGAAAGGTTAAAGGAGGTAAAAGGCTGACAGGTACAAAAATAACAGAGGCAAAAGGGATAGGAAGTCAACACATATGTGCATTGGAGTGAAGTATACAGAATACGGTATGTGCATATTGTAGCCGTAGCAAAACCTTACCTTCGTCCTTCTAGGTCGCTGAGCAATACAGGAACATCTGTTATGCTTATGTCTGTGACATTAACTGAGCAAGAAATGATTTCAGGAGTTAATGAAAACGATTGAATGTCTCATTCTAGTTATTTCAAAGAGTACCGGTAGTGTTATGCTGAACAAGATGTTGGGATCATTGCAGTACTACCGTATATGTGCACTCCTTGCAGGTCCTAGAACAGTGTACCCTAATATTGTACCATGAACCAGTGTTACATGATTAAGTACAAACGTTCAGTTGCGTAAATGGATTTTATTAAAATGGAAACCGTCAAATGTGTAACGTCAATTTATATTCTTATTATAGAACCGTCAAATGTTAACCGTCAATTTATAATACCCCCCCCTCAAAAAAGCCGTCAAATTTTGCAACCGTTAAATTTTGAGAGCAGTACAGTATATTGGATTGGTCATCTTTAAATGTTTTACCTGGTTTTACTATAAAATCAAATATAAATCGCTTCATGTTTGATCAAAAGGATCTCTCCATGGTGCCTAGTCATAGGGCTTCGAGGACAGGTGGTTCAGACCTATGAACTCTAGTCCAGTGCAGGGTACTACTAAGCGCGCGCGGCAGCACAGTGCCGCACTGCCTTTTTGAGCCCCTCTGCACGTTTCACACAGTTTTTCAACCCCCTGTGGGCGCAGCGCGCAGTTTTTGCAGTTTTTGCACTAAAAAGCGCTGAGCAATTTGACGTCTGTGCGCTTTACGCGCTGACCAATTTGGCAAGAAGTAGGACCCTGGTCCAGTGTCACATGTGTATGCTACAAAGTTGCTTACCCACATCATTTCAACTTATAAATACTCAGATTTGGGTTTGCTCAGAGTTTGTTATGCAGATCAAGTCAAATGTTCTTTTCTCCTTGGGGTGTCCCTAATTCGGGGCAGATTTTACACACACGTGGGACCAAGCTTGCCACACTAGTTTCCCACTTATTTCCAAAAACGATTTGGGGAATGTCTGTTTTTCTCATCATCCCTGATAAGTTGTAGCAGGTTATATGACGGACTGCATGTATGGGCAGCAGTTTTTTTTCAAATCTGGAAGTTTTTTTTTTTTAGCCTTGTAGTTGCAGGGGCAAGGACAAGTCGCAGCAGGTTATGTAAGGGCAGCAGTGATTTGTTTTTCAAATCTTAAAGTGGGTTTTTTCTAGCTGTGTGGTTTTAGGCCTCCTCCAGGGACAGCGTTTAAGTGCTTTGCATAGGTTTTTGGTTTTTTGGCTTAAACAAATAATTTTCAAATTTCATTGATATTTGAATTTTTAGGTTTTTGGTTATGCTTTTTAGGTGCATATAGGGCATTTGTTTGTACTATTTTAAAGCGGTCATTTTGCCAAAACGGGATCAAAACTAGCGATCGCTTTACATAGCAGAGAAACAATTCCCTGGTGGGCAGTACGAAGCCGAAAAAGTCCTACGCAGCGTCGCCAGCGACGCGGAAAATTGGCGGAGTGTGTTGGCAACGGAATGAAAGGTGGCAACGATGGAGCTGACGAAAGCGAGTTAGTTACGCGACGGTTGGCTGACGTGTCGGGCTTCAATTTTTGTTTTTCGGTCGGACAAACAGACAAATGGGTAAACATGGGGGCTCCCGCCCCCTTGAAGAGGGGGCTCCGCCAAAAACACAGATTATTTACATGGTGTCCCCAATTGTGTCCACAGCCGCACAGCCTCAAATGCATCCTTTTGGATCTCAGTCTTTTAAGCATGGGAGTGACAAATCACTTTACAAATATTTCCGGAAAATCTAAATACAAACCCTACTTTCGCAATGAATTAAATAAGTTTTTAAAGTTTGTCTTGAAACAGCATCATTTGAAGTAAGATTTAGATTTTGGCCAGGGAGCTGAATCCTCAGGTTTCATGGTAGGATTGGCTCCTAGGACTCTCTCCCCACCCCCCACCCCCACCCCACCCCACCCCCCACCCCACGCCAAAAAAACACTTTCGCCACCCAGGACCCCCCCCCCCACCCGCACACACACACACACACACACACACACACACACACACTAGATTTTGGCCTTGGAGCTGAATCCTCAGGTTTCGAGGTAGGATTGGGACCTAGAAGGGTGAACTTGAATTGTATCGCTATTCCAACAAATTCAGACGCCGAGGCTGAAGCGCAGCCTCCAACCTTGTAGGGAGGGGTCCGATAAGCCTTTCCGTGTGGTAGGCCTCCAACCTTGTGGTAGGGGTCTGATAAGCCTTTCGCCGCGCAGGAACTTGATTCGCGATAGCTTGTGCAACCTTGTGGTAGGGGTCTGATAAGCCTTTCGCCGCGCAGAAACTTGATTCGCGATAGCTTGTGCAACCTCGTATTTGAAGCTGATTGAATCCGTCCCACTTATTATCGTACATCTCGTGTACTTCCAATTGGCTGCCGGATAGGGCTGCTCCTGACCAGACATAGTTATTTAATTACAAACTCCCTATAATGTGCATATTAATTTAATTACTAACACCCTATATTGTACATGTTTATTTAATTACAATCACCCTATATTGTACATGTTTATTTATCATACACACCCTATATTGTTCATGTTTATTTAATTACAAACACCCTGTATTGAACGTGTTTATTTAATTACAATCACCCTGTATTGTACGTGTTTATTTAATTACAATCACCCTGTATTGTACGTGTTTATTTAATTACAATCACCCTGCACTGTATGTGTTTATTTAATTACAACCACCCTGTATTGTACGTGTTTATTTATCATACACACCCTATATTGTTTATGTTTTAATTAACTAAAATTAACTACAAACAAAACCCCCCATGTTGTAATGTTATTTTAAAATTATAAACAACCTAGTGTTTTTCTAAGATTTAATGTATAAACACCAAATTATTGTACAGTGTTATTAATTTAGTTTTATGAGCATAATTATCGGCACAAGGTGCTGGGAAAAACCCACCAACAGGTGAATGTTTGTCCTCACAAAATCTCCAGACCACTATAATACTACTCCCCATAATTGCACAGCATATGATAATACACGAGAAGAGAGCCCTATATTGTACATGTTTTTTATTTAGTTGTTTTAACATAATATCGGCACAAGGGGCTGGAACCCCACCACGTGAATTTCCTTGTCCTCATCACAATGCACTACCGTTAATAATAGTAAACACCCCATAATATTGCACATTCATATTTAATTTATAACAACCCTTATTGTACATGTTTTTATGTAGTTTTCAAAAATATGGGCACAAGGGGCAGGAACCCCACCAACGTATGCCCTGTCCTCATCACAAATGGCACAGACCGTTCTAATACACACCCATAAATTTGCCACATGCCATATTTATTTAATCATACCCTATATAATGTACATGGTTTATTTGTTTGTAAAAACTAGATCGGGCCACAAGGGCAAACCCCACCACGTTATGCTTGTCCCCTCGATCACAAAAGGCACAGACCGTTCATAATAATCCACCCCATATATTTGCACATGCAATTTATATAAATACCCACCCTATATGTACATGTTTTATAGTTTGAAAACATAAGATCGGCACAAGGGGCAGATAACCCCACCAACGTGATGCTTTGTCCCCGCATCACAAATGAACAGACCGTTATCATAATACAACCCCCATATCTGGCACATGCATATCAATTATAAATACCCTATATGTACGTTTACTTAGTTTTAAACCACTAAAATTCTGCACAAGGGGCAGTAACCCCACCAACGTGATGCTTGTCCTCATCACAAATGGCACAGACCGTTTATAATAATACACCCCATAAATATGATCACGTATATTGACATAAATAAACAATAAATATCCGCACAAGGGCCAGAAACCCCACAACGTGATGCTTGTTTTCTCATCACATGGCACAGACCGTTATAATAATCAACCCCCAGATATTGCACATGCATATTAAATTATAACACCCTATATTGGTACATTTGGGTTTAGTTTTAAACAATAATATCGGCACAAGTGGGCAGGAACCCCACCAACGTGAGGTTGTCCTCACCACAACCGGCACAGATGTTAATAAAATACAACACCATATATTAAACGCGTATGGTTACATATAAACATAATATAGCACAAGGGGGCAGGAACCCCACCAACGTTATGCTTTGTCCTCGTCACAAATGCACAGAACGTTATAAATACACCCCATATATTGCACATGCATTTAATTATAATACCCTAATATTGTTAAGTTTATTTAGTTTTTTTTAAAACATAATATCGGCACACAAAGGGGCAGTAACCCACCAACTTGATGGTTGTCCTCTCACAAATGGCACGGGGCCGTTTAGTTAATAATTCAATACACCATATATTGCAATGCATATTAACATAAATACCCTTATTGTACATGTTATTTATTTTAAAAATATATCGGCACAATGGGGCAGGAACCCCACCCACGGATGCTTGTCCTCTCACAAATGGCCACAGGACCGTTGTTAATAATTAATCACCCCAATATGCCACATGCAAATTTAATTATAACTACTATATGTAATGTTTATTAGTTTTAAAATAATATCGGAACAAGGGCAGTAACCAACCACGTGATGCTTGTCCTCATACAAATGGAACAGAAGTTAATAATAATAACCCCATATTTTCAAATGCATATTTAATTATTTATAAAAACCATATTGTACATGGTTTATTTAGTTTTAAAACATAATATGCACAAGGGCAGGAACCCACCAAGTGATGCTGTCCTCATACACAAATGGCACAGCGACCGTTAATAATTAATACACCCCATAGTTGCACCAGGACATATTTAATTAAAACCCTATATTGTACATGTTTATTTAGGTTTTAAACATTAGACCGACCACAGGGCAGGAAACCCCCACACGTCTGCTTGTCCTCATCACAAAATGGCACAGGCTGTTATAATAATACAAACCATATATCAATACACGTATATTGACATATAAAAGAATACGGCAAAAGGGGCAGGAACCCCACAAACGTGATGCTTGTCCTCTCACAAATGGCCACGACGGTGTTTAATAATAAACCCCACCATATATAACACAATAGTCGACACAATAACATAATATCGGCACAAGGGGCAGGAACCCCACCAACGTGATGCTTGTTCTCCATCACCAAATGGCACAGACGTAATAATAATACACCCCCCTATATGAATGCATAATTAATTATAACACACCCTATAATTGTACAAGTTATTAGTTTTAAAAAATAACATCGCAAAAGGGCAGGACAACCAACCAACGTGAGGCTTGGTCCTCATCACAAATGGGCACCAGACCGTTAATAATAATACACCCATATATTCATGCACATTAATTATTAAATACCTCTATGGTACGTTTATTTAGTTTAAAATAATATCGGCCACAAGGGGAGGAACCCCACCCACGTGATTGCTTGTCTCATTCACAAATGGCACAGAGTAATAATAATTACACACCATATATATAACGTATATTGGAATATAAACTAATATCCGCACAAGGGCAGGAACCCCCACCAACGTGATGTTGTTTCATCACAAATGGCACAGACCGTTAATATATAAAAACCATATATTGCAAATGCATATTTAATATAAACACACATATTGAAAGGTTATGTAGTTTTAAACATAACATCGCACAGGGGCAGGAACCCCACAACGTGATGCTTGTCTCATCACAATGGCACAGACCGTTATAATATACCACCATATATGCACATGCATATTTAATTATAAATACCCTATATTGTACATGTTTATTTAGTTTTAAACATAATATCGGCACAAGGGGCAGGAACCCCACCAACTGATGCTGGTCTCATAACAAAATGGCACAGTACCGTTTTATAATAATGACAGCCCATATATGCAACATGCCTATTTCATTATGCTAATTACCTAATTGTACCTTTTTTATAGTTTTTGAATCATGAATATCACGTGCACAGGGCTGGTAAACCCCCAACCCACGTGATGCTTTGGGTCCTCATCACAACTGGCCAACAGACCGTTATAATAATCACACACCCCACTATATTCCAACATGCATATTTAACTTATACGAATACCTATATTGTACATTGTTTAATTTAGTTTTTTTACAAATACATATGGGCCCACCTCCCAATACGGTGGGCAGGGCAAACCCCACTACCCCAACGTGATGCTTGTCCTTCATGCACAAAAGTGGGCAACCCAGACGGGAAAAGAAGACACCCCAGAGGAGGGCCACATGCATAGTGACTGATAAATACCCTGAGAAGTTATTGTACATGGGAGGAGGTGTTATTGTAAACCATAAATGTATCACACAAAGGGGGCAGGAAACCCCAACCAACGGGATGCTTGTCCTCATCACAAAATGGCAACAGACGGGGAATAAGAAATGACACACCATAATATGATTATACACGTATCTTGGGACTCATATAAAAACAGAATGATCTCGGCAACAAAGGGGGCCAGGAACCCCACCAACGTGATGCTTGTTCTCATAAACAACCTAGCACAGACGGTTAAAGAATACTACAACCCATATTAGTGGGCACACCGCAGTATTTCTTTATAAACCCTATATTGTACATGTTTATTTAGTTTAAAACCATACTTCACTATCGGCACCCCAAAGGTGGCGGGACACCCCACCAACGTTGATGCTGTCCAATTCACACAATGCCCCAAGACCGGTATAATAATACACCCAATTATATTGCAAATTTGGCACCTATTTATCTCAAACCACCCCTCTATGTACATGTTTATTTAGTTTTAAACATAACATCGGCACAAGGGGCAGGAACCCCACAACGGTGTGGGCTTGTCCGTTCATGCACCAAAGGGGCAAGACGTATAATGGAATACCACCCCAGATATGTGGAACATGCTCAGTTAATATCAACTTAACCCGATATTGGTACATGTGATAAGTTTAGGTTTTTACAAACCATGAATTGGCAACAAGGGGGGGGCAGGGACACCCCCCCCAAGTGAGGCGGGGCGCAGCACAAAGGGCACAGTACGGGGAAGAAGAAGAAACACCGAGGGAGACAACAATACCCTATATTGTACATGTTTATTTAGTTTTAAACATAATATCGGCACAAGGGGCAGGAACCCCACCAACGTGATGCTTGTCCTCATCACAAATGGCACAGACCGTTAATAATAATACACCCCATATATTGCACATGCATATTTAATTATAAATACCCTATATTGTACATGTTTATTTAGTTTTAAACATAATATCGGCACAAGGGGCAGGAACCCCACCAACGTGATGCTTGTCCTCATCACAAATGGCACAGACCGTTAAATTAGTATACACCCCATATATTATACACGTATATTGACATATAAACATAATATCCGCACAAGGGGCAGGAACCCCACCAACGTGATGCTTGTCCTCATCACAAATGGCACAGACCGTTAATAATAATACACCCCATATATTGCACATGCATATTTAATGATAAACACCCTATATTGTACATGTTTATTTAGTTTTAAACATAACATCGGCACAAGGGGCAGGAACCCCACCAACGTGATGCTTGTCCTCATCACAAATGGCACAGACCGTTAATAATAATACACCCCATATATTGCACATGCATATTTAATTATAAATACCCTATATTGTACATGTTTATTTAGTTTTAAACATAATATCGGCACAAGGGGCAGGAACCCCACCAACGTGATGCTTGTCCTCATCACAAATGGCACAGACTGTTAATAATAATACACACCATATATTATACACGTATATTGACATATAAACATAATATCCGCACAAGGGGCAGGAACCCCACCAATGGATGCTTGTCCTCATCACAAATGGCACAGACCGTTAATAATAATACACCCCATATATTGCACATGCATATTTAATGATAAACACCCTATATTGTACATGTTTATTTAGTTTTAGACATAACATCGGCACAAGGGGCAGGAACCCCACCAACGTGATGCTTTTCCTCATCACAAATGGCACAGATCGTTAATTATTATACACCCCATATATTGCACATGCATATTTAATTATAAATACCCTATATTGTACATGTTTATTTAGTTTTAAACATAATATCGGCACAAGGGGCAGGAACCCCACCAACGTGATGCTTGTCCTCATCACAAATGGCACAGACCGTTAAAAATAATACGCACCATACATTATACACGTATATCGACATATAAACATAATATCCGCACAAGGGGCAGGAACCCCACCAACGTGATGCTTGTCCACATCACAAATGGCACAGACCGTTAATAATAATACACACCATATATTATACACGTATATTGACATATAAACATAATATCCGCACAAGTGGCAGGAACCCCACCAACGTGATGCTTGTCCTCATCACAAATGGCACAGACCGTTAATAGTAATACACACCATATATTATACACATATATTGACATATAAACATAATATCCTCACAAGGGGCAGGAACCCCACCAACGTGATGCTTGTCCTCATCACAAATGGCACAGACCTTTAATAGTAATACACACCATATATTATACACGTTTATTGACATATAAACATAATATCCGCACAAGGGGCAAGGAACCCCACCAACGTGATGCTTGTCCTCATCACAAATGGCACAGGACCGTTAATAATAATACACACCATATATATACACGTATATTGACATATAAACATATATCCGCACAGGGGCAGGAACCCCACCACGTGATGCTTGTCCTCATCACAAATGGCACAGACCGTTAATAATAATACACACCATATATTATACACGTTTATTGACATATAAACATAATATCCGCACAAGGGGCAGGAACCCCACCAACGTGATGCTTGTCCTCATCACAAATGGCACAGACCGTTAATAGTAATACACACCATATATTATACACATATATTGACATATAAACATAATATCCTCACAAGGGGCAGGAACCCCACCAACGTGATGCTTGTTTTCATCACAAATGGCACAGACCTTTAATAGTAATACACACCATATATTATACACGTTTATTGACATATAAACATAATATCCGCACAAGGGGCAGGAACCCCACCAACGTGATGCTTGTCCTCATCACAAATGGCACAGACCGTTAATAATAATACACACCATATATTATACACGTATATTGACATATAAACATAATATCCGCACAAGGGGCAGGAACCCCACCAACGTGATGCTTGTCCTCATCACAAATGGCACAGACCGTTAATAGTAATACACACCATATATTATACACGTTTATTGACATATAAACATAATATCCGCACAAGGGGCAGGAACCCCACCAACGTGATGCTTGTCCTCATCACAAATGGCACAGACCTTTAATAGTAATACACACCATATATTATACACATATATTGACATACAAACATAATATCCTCACAAGGGGCATGATCCCCACCAACGTGATGCTTGTCCTCATCACAAATGGCACAGACCTTTAATAGTAATACACACCATATATTATACACGTTTCTTGACATATAAACATAATATCCGAACAAGGGGCAGGAACCCCACCAACGTGATGCTTGTCCTCATCACAAATGGCACAGACCTTTAATAGTAATACACACCATATATTATACACGTTTATTGACATATAAACATAATATCCGCACAAGGGGCAGGAACCCCACCAACGTGATGCTTGTCCTCATCACAAATGGCACAGACCGTTAATAGTAATACACACCATATATTATACACGTTTATTGACATATAAACATAATATCCGCACAAGGGGCAGGAACCCCACCAACGTGATGCTTGTCCTCATCACAAATGGCACAGACCTTTAATAGTAATACACACCATATATTATACACGTTTCTTGACATATAAACATAATATCCGCACAAGGGGCAGGAACCCCACCAACGTGATGCTTGTCCTCATCACAAATGGCACAGACCTTTAATAGTAATACACACCATATATTATACACGTTTATTGACATATAAACATAATATCCACACAAGGGGCAGGAACCCCACCAACGTGATGCTTGTCCTCATCACAAATGGCACAGACCGTTAATAATAATACACACCATATATTATACACGTTTCTTGACATATAAACATAATATCCGCAGAAGGGGCAGGAACCCCACCAACGTGATGCTTGTCCTCATCACAAATGGCACAGACAATTAATAATAATACACACCATATATTATACACGTTTATTGACATATAAACATAATATCCGCACAAGGGGCAGGAACCCCACCAACGTGATGCTTGTCCTCCTCACAAATGGCACAGACCTTTAATAGTAATACACACCATATATTATACACGTGTATTGACATATAAACATAATATCCGCACAAGGGGCAGGAACCCCACCAACGTGATGCTTGTCCTCATCACAAATGGCACAGACCTTTAATAGTAATACACACCATATATTATACACGTTTATTGACATATAAACATAATATCCGCACAAGGGGCAGGAACCCCACCAACGTGATGCTTGTCCTCATCACAAATGGCACAGACCGTTAAAAGTAATACACACCATATATTATACACGTATATTGACATATAAACATAATATCCGCACAAGGGGCAGGAACCCCACCAACGTGATGCTTGTCCTCATCACAAATGGCACAGACCTTTAATAGTAATACACACCATATATTATACACGTTTATTGACATATAAACATAATATCCGCACAAGGGGCAGGAACCCCACCAACGTGATGCTTGTCCTCATCACAAATGGCACAGACCGTTAATAGTAATACACACCATATATTATACACGTTTATTGACATATAAACATAATATCCACACAAGGGGCAGGAACCCCACCAACGTGATGCTTGTCCTCATCACAAATGGCACAGACCGTTAATAATAATACACACCATATATTATACACGTTTCTTGACATATAAACATAATATCCGCACAAGGGGCAGGAACCCCACCAACGTGATGCTTGTCCTCATCACAAATGGCACAGACAATTAATAATAATACACACCATATATTATACACCATTATTGACATATAAACAATATATCCGCACAAGGGGCAGAACCCCACCAACGGGATGCTTGTCCTCATCACAAATGGCACAGACCGTTAATAGTATACACAACCATATATTATACACATTATTGACATATAAACATAATATCCTCACAGGGGCAGGAACCCCACCAACGTGATGCTTGTCCTCCTCACAAATGGCACAGACCTTTAATAGTAATACACACCATATATATACACGTATATTGACATATAACACAATATCCGCACGAGGGGCAGGAACCCCACAACGTGATGCTTGTCCTCATCACAAATGGCACAGACCGTTATAGTAATACACACCATATATTATACACGTATATTGACATATAAACATAATATCCGCACAAGGGGGCAGGACCCCACCAACGTGATGCTTGTCCTCATCACAAATGGCACAGACCTTTAATAGTAATACACACCATATATTATACACGTTAATTGACATATAAACATAATATCCCACAAGGGGCAGGAACCCCACCAACGTGATGCTTGTCCTCATCACAAATGGCACAGACCTTTAATAGTAATACACACCATATATTATACACGTTTCTTGACATATAAACATAATATCCGCACAAGGGGCAGGAACCCCACCAACGTGATGCTTGTCTTCATCACAAATGGCACAGACCGTTAATAGGAATACACACCATATATTATACACGTATATTGACATATAAACATAATATCCGCACAAGGGGCAGGAACCCCACCAACGTGATGCTTGTCCTCATCACAAATGGCACAGACCGTTAATAGTAATACACACCATGTATTATACACGTATATTGACATATAAACATAATATCCGCACAAGGGGCAGGAACCCCACCAACGTGATGCTTGTCCTCATCACAAATGGCACAGACCGTTTAAGAGGATCACACCATATATTATACAACGTTTATTGACTAATAAACAATAACATCCTCACAATGGGCGGAACCCCACCAACGTGATGCTTGCCTCATCCAAGAATGGAACAGACCGTTAATAGTAATACACAACCATATATTAACACTATAATTGCATATTAAACATATATCCGCACAAGGGGCAGGAACCCCACCACTTGTTGTTTGACCCTTCAGTTGACGAAGCCACCTCTGCCCGAGCAGCCCCCTCCACCATCTACCAGACCCTACTTTACCTACTACTGTAGATCATAGTATTAAATTAATTTTTTTTTTTTCTTTAACCAGGCCCTGTAGAGAACATTGGCACAAGGGGCGGGAACCCCACCAGCGTGGCGTTTGACCTCATGACCATGACCAGCCACCCCTGCCCCACCCCCCTCCACCACCTGCCAGACCCTACCCCACCAAACATATCACTCTAGATCATAGTATTAAATACCATTTTCCCTATACCCAGGCCCTGTGGAGAACATCGGCACAAGGGGCGGGAACCCCACCAGCGTGATGCTAGATCTCATGAACGGCATAGACCTCCTATCAGTACAGCGGAGTCAGTACACATTCTTGTACTTACAGCGCGTGACCTTAGTGAATGTGATCCCCAAGGAAGTGATCGCGAGCTCCAACCGCCCCTCATACGATTCTTCTGTCACCCAGATCTCTGGCCTGCCGCTGTGGGCATTTAAGTTGTCTGAACAAAGGTGGGTGCCCTTTTGTTCTATTCTTCTACCTGTACTTGCAGCGCGTGACCGTAGTGAATGTTATTCCCTAAGAAGTGATCGCGAGCTCCAACTGCCCCTCGTACGATTCTTCTGTCACACAGATCTCTGGCCTACCGCTGTGGGCATTTAAGCTGTCTGAACAAAGGTGGGTGCCCTTTTGTTCTATTCACCTACCTGTACCTGCAGCGCGTGACCGTAGTTGGCTTGGCTTGGCTGAGTTACCAACCTGTACCTGCAGCGCGTGACCGTAGTTGGCTTGGCTTGGCTTGGGTTACCTACCTGTACCTGCAGCGCGTGACTGTGATTGGCTTGGCTTGGCTTGGCTTGGCTTGGCTTGGGTTGCCTACCTAAACCTGCAGCGCGTGACCGTGATTGGCTTGGCTTGGCTTGGCTTGGGTTACCTACCTGTACCTGCAGCGCATGACCGTGATTGGCTTGGCTTGGTTTGGGTTGCCTACCTGAACCTGCAGCGCGTGACCGTGAATGGCTTGGGTTGGGTTGGGTTGGGTTACCTACCTGTACCTGCAGCGCGTGACCGTAGTTTGCTTGGCTTAGCTTGTCTTGGGTTACCTACCTGTACCCGCAGCGCGTGACCGTAGTTGGCTTGGCTAAGCTTGGCTTGGCTTGTCTAGTCTTGGGTTACCTACCTGTACCTGCAGCGCGTGACCGTAGTTGGCTTGGCTTGGCTTGGGTTGGCTTGGGTAACCTACCTGTACCTGCAGCGCATGACCTTAGTTGGCTTGGCTTGGCTTAGATAACTTACCTGTACCTGCAGCGCGTGCCCGTAGTTGGCTTGGCTTGGCTTGGCTTGCGTTTCCTACTTGTACCTGCAGCGCATGATCGTAGTTGGCTTGGCTTGGGTTGCCTACTGTACCTGTACCTGTAGCGCGTGGCCTTCGTTTGTTGGTTTGGCTTGGCTTGGCTTGGCTTGGCTTGGCTTGGCTTGGCTTGGGTAACCTACCTGTACCTGCAGCGCATGACCTTAGTTGGATTGGGTTGGCTTGGCTTGGGTCACCTACCTGTACCTGCAGAGCATGAGATTAGTTGACTTGGCCTTGCTTGGGTTACCTACCTTAACCTGCAGCGCATGACCTTAGTTGGCTTGGCTTGGCTTGGGTAACCTACCTGTACCTACAGCGCATGACCTTAGTTGGCTTGGGTTGGCTTGGGTTACCTACCTGTACCTGCTGTGCAACTTAGTTGGGTTGGCTTGGCTTGGCTTGGGTTACCTACCTGTACCTGCAGCGCATGACCTTAATTGGCTTGGCTTGGCTTGGCTTGGCTTGGGTTACCTTCCTGTACCTGCAGTGCGTGACCTTAATTGGATTCGCTCACCCCCATCCCTCACCCCTCACCCCATCCCTTACCCCCATCCCTCACCCCTCACCCCCATCCTCACCCCTCACCCCCATCCCTCACCCCTCACCCCCATCCCTCACCCCTCACCCCCCATCCCTCACCCCTCCCCTTGCCCTCCCTCAGGTTGACACCCCAGCTTCTGCTTGACTCCGTGACCCTGGTGCTCGTCCCCCCAGACTTCCTCCAGATCTACTACGCTGCCCAGCGCGGGGCCGCCTGGAAGTCTGGGTCAAAATCCACTGAGACCCTCATCCTCCAAACCATGGTCTTCGATGTAATCCAGGTCGACGAAAAGGGCATCCTCTTTAATGCCTACGTAGGCTGGGGTCTAAACGCGTCGAACTTTTTGCTTGTTCCCTCCAGCCCAGTGGATCCCGGCCCTCTGGGCAACATCACCCTCCAGCCCCCGGCTAATGACCCGGGTCATACTGATGCTGGCTCTAGTAGTAGCGTGGCCCTGGCTGTGGGGCTGGGTGTTGGGCTGGGAGTCTTGCTGTCCCTCATCGTGGGTGGCATCTACTACTTCAGGTGAGCTATGCATGTATATATATATATATATATATATATACATGTATGTACATACATACAGGGTTGGGAAGCAAACGTATAATTTTATTTTTATAAGCCGTATAAACGTATACATATAAACGTATAAAAACGTATACACAAATTAGGTACTTCTTGAAAAAATACTTTTACATGGGTTTAAAGGTATTGCCGCGTAGCTAATTTCATTGGCATCGCATATCAACTCTCAGAAAAATAATCTGGCAAGTTTAAGTTGTCCAAATCTCAAAAAAGAAATCACGGCCAGAAAGCGCGCTGACCGGTGAAGAAACGCGGTGCCAATCTAAGGGAGCCATTAAATGCCAGTTGGTATATTATATAACTGTATACGTGTATTCTAATATGAGTACATAACGGTATTGCAATATTGTCCATGTTCACATTGCACTAGGCTTGCACCATCAATCCTTCAAGCCCATGTAGAAGCACAGCTTGTGGAATGAAAGGCTAGGTTGCGCTCTGATATGTGTGCCATCCTGGCTATCTAGATCAACCTTTAGGCCAAATGTTTATACAATGGTGCATGTGAAAGGTGAATTTTATTGCATATTATGATAGAGGAGGTCAAAAGCTTTCCAATGAGCTATCTAAATCAAAAATATAATGCAAACCAAGACAGTTAAGTGCCAGGACGTGTGCTGTACTTTTCGAAGTACAGACTATACGTTTTTATACGACGTATATAAGGTTGATTTGGGAAAAAATATACGGCGTATTTATATGTATAAACGTATATTATACGTTTACATGTCGGCCAAACCCTATATATATATATCCATAGGTGCCTAAGTCAGACCCTGAGTGATACGGATGGATTGAGCCTATGCCCTCAAGTCCCAAAACAAAGATTTTTTGCTAATAAGTTGCCCAACCACATCAGTTCAACACACAAATACTCGGATTTGGGTTTTCTCAAATGGTGGGGACCAGGTCAAGTGAAACATGCTAATTTGTTACTATTGGGTTCCCTAAGTCGATAAAGGTTTTACGTAGGAAGTGATACGGAGCCTATCGTGACCGAAACAAGCCATTTTAAAAGAACACTGGGTACAAATGTTGTGTAACGTCTTTCCCTACCAGTAGTTATTACGGAAGGTCTTGGAAGGCAGTACACAGGCAGTATAGTTGAGTACAGACCCCCAAAACACTGATTATTTACATTTCGTGGGTGTCCTAAGTCTAGGTCAGAGTTGCACAGCCTCAATTGAAACATTTTGGGCCTCGGTTTTGCTCTCAAGATATAGCGTGCAGAACAACTTTTTCTTTTTTTTCGAAAATTCAAAATTCAAATATTTTCTGAAAATAAGTTCAAAGAACAAACTTCCTTTTTAATTTGTCTTCAAACATCCACATCTGAACTCAGTTTTTGATTTGGGGTAGATCATTGAAAACACACCCTAATCCTGAGCCATGGTGTGGTAGGCCACAGGGAGGTGAAATCTTCAGATGTACAGCTATTTCAGTAGATTCCGAGGCCAAGGCTGAAGCGCAGCCTCCGACCTTGTAATAGGGGTTCGATTAGCCTTTCGTCCCGAGGTACCTTTCTTAGGAATAGCTCGCGCGGCCTCGTATCTGACGCGATCTGGATTTGTATCACTAATTATCGCACATCTGATGTACTGCCACCGGCCTGTCGAACAAGGCTGCTCGCGACCAGATGCGAACGCGCACGAAAAGTAGCTGCGCGCATAGCTGACACTGTCGCGAACAATATGAGCCTGACAGAATTCGGTTCCAAGCAGTTTGGGCCATGTACGGCTCTGTATCACATTCTTGTATCGACTTAAGGCGTTTTCGGACTTAGGCACCTATATATATATATATATTCTCCCTAAATGGTCCTTAAAAGCTATAAAAGCTTTAAAGCATAAATAGAGCATTAAAACATTGTCCCTGGAGGAGGCCTAGAACCATCAAGCTGGAAAAAACCCACTTTAAGATTTGAAAAAAAAGGCCCTGGTTGTCCTGCGCAAGATCACCACTAGCGCCAGCATCCCTACCCCCTGAAACATTAAGCACACACACACAACACATAAAGCACACACACAAAACACACACATACACACAACACACACACAACCGGATAATAATAATAATAATAATAATAATAATATTAATCTATGTATATAAAGACATCATGGCGGTTGTGGTCGCGGTCGTGGTGTCATTATCGCGTACCCACGTGCTGTGGGCGTACTAAGTGTAACCGACTTGCAACCGACTTTCCCTGCACCCAATCCCAGCAAAAATTTGAAATACCGAAACAGCAGATGCGCTTAGCTATGCGCGCGCTCATGTCATGTCGACATCTGCCTCCCATACTAGAAGTGCGGGAAATTTCGAATGAGAAGATCCTCTCCTTGGAGGTCATCTGCTGACCCTCAGATAGCTTCGCATGACGCCCAGAATAATAGTCATCAGTGCATTGCTTCTTAACGGAGCATGAGCCACAGGGCGCATGATGCATGCCAAGGGTCCTGGACAGGAGGGCCTGCAACACCGCCAGTCAGCGCTCACGGCGAGCTTGCCTGAGCAACGAAGATAGGGACAGAGTCGACAAGCGTCGACGAAATGCCCGCGCTGCCCGATCCGAGGACCTGCGTCAGGCTGATAATCAAGCCAGGCGAGAATTGTATGCTGCCCAACCTTGGGAGTTATGCCAGACTCACAATCAAGCCAGGCCTTCAGATCGTCATGCCTTTTTTCTCCATCTGCGAGCGTTGCCACCATTCATCTCACGCAAGCACACTTTTGCTGGCCATCGCATCGCATTCGTCGTGGTTGGCACCCAGTTGTTGCGATTATTTGACTTTGTTCAGATCGCCATGGCCATTTCGTCCTCCTGCACACTCTCGCGCTTGCCACGCTCATCCCATTTTTGCAAGCTCTTCTCTTTGTATCGAATATCGTGAAAATGTTGCTGCGAGTTTTGCTGTTCCGGGTGTTGACCGAGCATCGACTGGGGCACTGTACGGGAAGAAGAAGCTGCTGATGTATTGCCCTGCAATTGCACCTGCTCGGTGTTCTCGGCGTTATCGGAATCTGAGCGTTCGCAAGTTGTTGGTAGGATCAAAGCACAGTCTGCCCCTCTTTCTGCACGATTGAATCCCACAGGGTGAAGTGAAGGGTACGAGTTAGGGAGGAAGAGATTGTGTGTGCGTGTTGGTGGTTGGGGGAAGGGATGGTGGTGGGAGAAAGGTGAGAGAAATATAGTGTGTGTGGATGGGGTGGGGTAAGGGGTAGGGAGAGGTCGGGGGAAGTGGGGGATGCTGTGGGTTTGGAGGGGGGGAGGGGGGGGGGGGGGGGGGGGGGGGGGGATGTGTGTATGTGAGGGTGGGAGGCCACAGCTGAAGCAGAAGGGTAATAAGTTGAGAGAAGAAGTGTGGGTGCGGGGGGAGAGGGAGGGGAGCGTCGAGCGAGGGTGGAGATGGCTGATATCTTGACTGTGTGTAAGGGAGGGGGGGGGGAGGGCATGCAAGGGCGTTACCCGTTATGTAACCCATACCACACTAGGACCCATGACCTGGGTGGGAGGATGGGGGTGAGGGGGTGGCCACCAGCCACAAAGGCTACCGTACTAGTAATTATTATAATAAACAAAACAACTATTGATTTATCTCCTTCCCTCCTGCCATGTGCTACAATCCACACAAGGCTAGTGATCAGAACAATCTTTATTTCTGGTGCTGCTGCTCAACTGTACCCTCCTGACCCAAACCCACCACCCTTCACAACATTGTAGGTGGTACAAGCCACACAAGGCTAGTGATCAGAACAATCTTCATTTCTGGTGCTGCTGCTCAACTAGACCCTCCTGACCCAAACCCACCACCCTCTATGACATTCTAGGTGGTACAAGCCACACAAGGCTAGTGATCAGAACAATCTTTATTTCTGGTGGTGCTGCTCAACTAGACCCTCCTGACCCAAACCCACCACCCTTCACAACATTCTAGGTGGTACAAGCCAGACAAGGCTAGTGATCAGAACAATGTGTATTCTTGTGGTGCTGCTCAACTATACCCTCCTGACCCAAACCCACCACCCTTCACAAAATTCTAGGTGGTACAAGCCACACAAGGCTAGTGATCAGAACAATGTATATTCTGGTGGCGCTGCTCAACCATACCCTCCTGACCCAAATCCACCACCCGTTATTACATTATAGGTGGTACAAGCCACGGAAAGCTAGTGATCAGAACATCTCAGTGGTGATGAGCAAAATCTCACCTAGTGAGGGTAGCCCCACCTGCAAGACAGGCGACCAGGAGCTGACCAAAAGCAACCCAGGCAACCGAGTCAACCCCAGAGAAAAGTCGAGCGAACATGCTCATAACTGGGGTCCCGGAATGCAGAAGGGGCTGAACCCTGGTGTGATGACCATGTGGCAGCAGCTGTATGAGACACCTATCAATATGAACAACAGCAGGGACTTTGTCAGAAACCCAGGGGTAGGTGGGGCATGCTTCCCTCTGTGCGTACGTTTGTGTGTGAGTGTGTGTGTACCTTTGCCAGGAACGCAGAGGCAGGTGGTGTATGTGTCCCTCCGTGTATGTATTTGTATGCCTGTGACATGGCTATGTGGCAGCAGCTGTATGAGACACCCATCAATATTAGCAACAGCAGGGAATTTCCCAGGAACCCAAGGGTAGGTGGGGCATGCTTCCCTCTGTATGTATTTGTATGCCTGTGACATGGCTATGTGGCAATAGGTGTATGAGACACCCATCAATATTAGCAACAGCAGGGACTTTGCCAGGAACCCAGGGTTAGGTGGGGCATCTGCGTATGTATTTGTATGCCTGTGACATGGCTATGTGGCAGCAGCTGTATGAGACACCCCTCAATATTAGCAACAGCAGGGACTTTGCCGGGAACCAAGGGGTAGGTGGGGCATCTGTGTATGTATTTGTATGCCTGTGACATGGCTATGTGGCAATAGGTGTATGAGACACCCATGAATATTAGCAACAGCAGGGACTTTGCCAGGAACCCAGGGGTAGGTGGGGCATCTGTGTATGTATTTGTATGCCTGTGACATGGCTATGTGGCAGCAGCTGTATGAGACACCCCTCAATATTAACAACAGCAGGGACTTTGCCAGGAACCCAGGGGTAGGTGGGGCATCTGTGTATGTATTTGTATACCTGTGACATGGCTATGTGGCAGCAGCTGTATGAGACACCCATCAATATAAGCAACAGCAGGGACTTTGCCAGGAACCCAGGGGTAGGTGGGGCATCTGTGTATGTATTTGTATGCCTGTGACATGGCTATTTGGCAGCAGCTGTATGAGACACCCATCAATATTAACAACAGCAGGGAATTTCCCAGGAACCCAAGGGTAGGTGGGGCATGCTTCCCTCTGTATGTATTTGTATGCCTGTGACATGGCTATGTGGCAGCAGCTGTATGAGACACCCATCAATATTAGCAACAGCAGGGACTTCGCCAGGAACCCAGGGTTAGGTGGGGCATCTGTGTATGTATTTGTATGCCTGTGACATGGCTATGAGGCAGCAGCTGTATGAGACACCCCTCAATATTAGCAACAGCAGGGACTTTGCCAGGAACCCAGGGGTAGGTGGGGCATCTGTGTATATATTTGTATGCCTGTGACATGGCTATGTGGCAATAGGTGTATGAGACACCCCTCAATATTAGCAACAGCAGGGACTTCGCCAGGAACCCAGGGGTAGGTGGGGCATCTGTGTATGTATTTGTATGCCTGTGACATGGCTATGTGGCAGCAGCTGTATGAGACACCCCTCAATATTAGCAACAGCAGGGACTTTGCCAGGAACCCAGGGGTAGGTGGGGCATCTGTGTATGTATTTGTATGCCTGTGACATGGCTATGTGGCAATAGGTGTATGAGACACCCATGAATATTAGCAACAGCAGGGACTTTGCCGGGAACCCAGGGGTAGGTGGGGCATCTGTGTATGTATTTGTATGCCTGTGACATGGCTATGTGGCAGCAGCTGTATGAGACACCCCTCAATATTAGCAACAGCAGGGACTTTGCCAGGAACCCAGGGGTAGGTGGGGCATCTGTGTATGTATTTGTATGCCTGTGACATGGCTATGTGGCAGCAGCTGTATGAGACACCCATCAATATAAGCAACAGCAGGGACTTTGCCAGGAACCCAGGGGTAGGTGGGGCATCTGTGTATGTATTTGTATGCCTGTGACATGGCTATTTGGCAGCAGCTGTATGAGACACCCATCAATACTAACAATAGCAGGGACTTTGCCAGGAACCCAGGGGCAATTGGGGCATGCGTCTCTCTGTGCGTATGTTGGTGTGTGTATGTTTGCCAGGAACCCAGGGGTAGGTGGGGTCACTCAGAAGCGCATTATCAGCCTGGACTGTATTGCAACTGGCGGGTCCGGAGCTCTGTGCAGGGTGTGGGGGTAGGTGGGGTGAGAGGAGTGGGGAGTGGGTGCGGTTGAGTGGAGTGAGAGGAGTAGGGGTAGGTGGGGTGAGAGGAGTGGGGAGTGGGGTGCGGTTGAGTGGAGTGAGAGGAGTGGGGGTAGGTGGGGTGAGAGGAGTGGGGAGTGGGTGCGGTTGAGTGGAGTGGGGGTAGGTGGGGTGAGAGGAGTGGGGAGTGGGGTGCGGTTGAGTGGAGTGAGAGGAGTGGGGGTAGGTGGGATGAGAGAGGAGGGAGTGGGGTGCGGTTGAGTGGAGTGAGAGGAGTGGGGGTAGGTGGGGTGAGAGAGGAGGGAGGGTGTGTGTGAGGTGGGGTGAGAGCTCTGTGCAGGGGGTGGGGGTAGGTGGGGCATGCTTACCTCTGAGGGTAAGCTGGTGTGTGTGTGTAAGTTTGCGAGTGTGTGTATGTGTGTACGTTTGGCAGGAACCCAGGGGTAGGTGGGGCATCTGTGTACGTATTTGTATGTCCGGGTCTGGGTATGTTTTTTATGTGTAATGTATGTGTGAATTTACGAACCTCCCCAACCCCTCCCCTCCCCCCCCACCTCTCTCACCCAACCCCACCCACCCCTACGCCTACCCCAATCCCTCTCACCCCAGCCCACCCACTCCCTCCCCACCTACTCCCCACCCCTCTCACCCCACCCCACTCTCTCCCTCCCCACTTACTCCCCACCCCTCTCACCCCACCCACCCACTCCCTCCCCACCCAATCCCCACCCCTCTCACCCCACCACCACCCATTCCCCACCCCTCTCACCCCACACCACATTACACTTACCCAACCCAACCCAACCCACCCACTGAGCTCTGGACCCACCAGCAGCATAACAGTCCGCCCCCCATCCCCTCACACACACACAACCCTCACTCCACCCCACCCCCCCTGCACAGAGCTCTCACCCCACCGCACCCACACTCACCCACACCCTCCCTCCTCCCCCCACCCCACCCACACCCCACCCGACTCCTCTCACCCCACCCACTCCCACCCCCTGCGCAGAGCTTCGGACCTGCCAGTAGCAATACAGTCCAGGCTGATAAGACAAGCCTGAGTGACCTCACCTACCCCCGCCCCCTGCATAGAGCTCTCGCACCGCCCACCCACCCACACCCTCCCTCCTCTCCCACCCTACCCCATCCAACCCTACTCCTCTCACCCCACCCACTCCCACCCCCTGCATAGAGCTTTTGACCTTACCCACCCCCGCGCCCACACCCTCCCTCCTCTCTCACCCCCACCCCACCCCACCCCACTCCTCTCACCCTACCCACTCCCACCCCCTGCACAGAGCTGTCACCCACCCCATCCACACCCACACACTCCCTCCTCTCTCACCCCACCCACACACCCACTCACTCTCCACTCCTCTCACCCCACCCACCTCCCACCCCCTGCACAGAGAATCTCACCCCACCACACCCACACCTACCCACACCCTCCTCCCCCACCCTACCCCACTGCACTCCTCTGACCCCACCCACTCCCACCCCCTGCACAGAGCTCTCACCCCACCCCACCCACACCCACCCACACCCTCCTCCCCCACCCTACCCCACTGCACTCCTCTCACCCCACCCACTCCCACCCCCTGCACAGAGCTCTCACCACCCCACCACACCCACACCCTCCCTCCTCTCCCACCCCACCCCACCCACTCCCACCCCCTGCGCAGAGATCTCACCCCACCACACCCACACCCTCCCTCCTCTCCCACTCCACCCCACCCCACCCACTCCCACCCCCTGCGCAGAGCTCTCACCCCACCACACCCACACCCTCCCTCCTCTCCCACTCCACCCCACCCCACTCACTCCCACCCCTGCGCAGAGCTCTCAACCCACCACACCCACACCCTCCCTCCTCTCCCACTCCACCCCACCACACCCACTCCCACCCCCTGCGCAGAGCCTCTCACCCCACCCCACCCACACCCTCCCTCCTCTCCCACCCCACCCACTCTCCACCCCCTGCGCAGAGCTCTCACCCCACCCCACCCACACCCTCCCTCCTCTCCCACCCCACCCCACCCACTCCCACCCCCTGCGCAGAGCTCTCACCCCATCACACCCACACCCACCCCATGCGCAGAGCTCCGGGCCCGGCAGTAGCAATACAGTCCAGGCTGATAAGGCGCTTGTGAGTGATCCCACCATTCCATCCCAGGCAAGCAACCTCAACGGAGCCAGTGATACTCAAGATGGGCTACCAACCCCCTCCCCTCCACCAGCCTTCGACCCACGCAAGGAAGTGGCTCAGCTGGTTGAAGACCTCAGCAGTGAGGGGGATAAGTTGACTCTGCTTGAAGCCATTGGGCAGGGCGGCTTCGGAACTGTTTACAGAGGTGAGCCTAAACCCCCCCTCCCTCATCCCTCACCCCCATCCCCCCTCAACCCCCCAACCCCCCTCAACCCCCGACACAACGCACACACACCAAGTACGGGAATACGGTGTCACTGCATGAGGCCATTGGGCAGGGTGGCTTCAGAACTGTTTACAGAGGCGAGTCCGCCCCCCCCCCCCCCCCCCCCCCCCCCCCTCTCCCAACCGAACCCCCAACCCCAACCCCCCTCACACCCCACACCCCAAACACACACACACCAAGTAGGGGAATAAGTTGACACTGGTTGAGGCCATTGGGCAGGTCGGCTTCGGAACTGTTTACAGAGGCGAGCCTCACCCCCCCCTACCCTCACAAGCCCCTCAAACCCTCACACCCTCCCCCTCACCTCTCAACCACCCCCGCTACCCTCACACACCCCTCAACCCTCACACCCATCCCCCCCTCACCCCTCAACCCCCCTACCCTCACACCCCTCAACCCTCAACCCTACACTCACACCCCCTACCCTCACGACCCCTCGACGACCCTCACCACCCCTCAACCCCCCCTACCCGCACACCCCTCAACCCTCACCCCTCAACCCCGCCTAGCCCTCACACACACGCACCTCACCCCTCAATCCTAACCCCCCTATCCCTCACAAACCCTCAACCCCCCTCAACCCTCACCCCTCACCACCCCTCAACCTCAAACCCTCAATCCTTACCCCTCAACCCCACCCCCCCTAAACCCGCAACACCCCTCAACCCTCAAACCCTCACCCCTCAACCCCCCCTACCCTCACACCCTCAACCCTCAACCCTCAACCGCTCAACACCCCACCCCTCAAACACGACCCTCAATCCCTCACCCCCAACACCCATACACTCACAACACAAACCTCAAACCCTCAACTTCATCCCCCCTAACCCCTATACCCCCCTACTCTCACCACCATCCCCCCTCAACCCTCACCCGCAGCTCCCCCTACCCTCACAACCCCTCAACGCCTCAACCCCATCCCCCCCTCAAACCCTCACCCCATTTACCTTCACACCGCAAAACCATCACCCCAGTCCCACCTCAACCCCAAACCCTCAAACCCCCCCTACCCCCTACACTCAACCCCATCCCCCCCGACCCTCACACCCCCTAAAACACTCAAACCCCAGTCCCCCCTCAACCCTCAACCCCCCTACCCTCACACCCCCTCAACCCTCACACCCATCCCCCTCACCCCTCACCCATCATCTCCCCGTACCCTCCACACCCCTCAACCCTCACCCCATCCCCCCTTACCCCCCAACCCCCCTCACACCCCAACCCCCAAACCACACACACACCCAATTATAGAAGAAGTTGAGGCCACTGGGCAGGGCGGCTTCGGAACTGTGTACATCAACAAGACCAAACAGAACAGAACAATATTGTATTTAGGGACAAGAAGCCAAGCCAAACAAGACCAAACCAGGACAAGCCAAGCCAAAAAATGGCAAACCAGACCAAACCAGGCCAGAATAAAACGAAAACAGAACAAGACCAGGCCTAACCAAAACAAGAATACTCAACGAACAAAACAAGAACAATGAAAGACCAGACAGAACAAGACCAAGACAGACCAGGCCAGAACAGTCCAAACCAGGCCAGAACAGTCCAAACCAGGCCAACAAGGCCAGAACAGTCCAAACCAGGCCAACAAGGCCAAACCAGGCCAGAACAGTCCAAACCAGGCCAACAAGGCCAGAACAGTCCAAACCAGGTCAACAAGGCCAGAACAGTCCAAACCAGGCAAACAAGGCCAAACCAGGCCAACAAGGCCAGAACAGTCCAAACCAGGCCAACAAGGCCAAACCAGGCCAACAAGGCCAAACCAGGCCAGCAAGGCCAAACCAGGCCAACAAGGCCAGAACAGTCCAAACAAGGCCAACAAGGCCAACAAGGCCAAACCAGGCCAACGAGGCCAAACCAGGCCAACAAGGCCAGAACAGTCCAAACCAGGCCAAACCAGGCCAACAAGGCCAAACCAGGCCAGCAAGGCCAAACCAGGCCAACAAGGCCAACAAGGCCAACAAGGCCAACCAGGCCAAACCAGGCCAACAAGGCCAAACCAGGCCAGCAAGGCCAAACCAGGCCAACAAGGCCAAACCAGGCCAGCAAGGCCAAACCAGGCCAGAACAGTCCAAACCAGGCCAACAAGGCCAACAAGGCCAAACCAGGCCAACGAGGCCAAACCAGGCCAACCAGGCCAAACCAGGCCAACAAGGCCAAACCAGGCCAGAACAGTCCAAACCAGGCCAAACCAGGCCAACAAGGCCAAACCAGGCCAACAAGGCCAACGAGGCCAAACCAGGCCAACAAGGCCAAACCAGGCCAGCAAGGCCAAACCAGGCCAGCAAGGCCAAACCAGGCCAGAACAGTCCAAACCAGGCCAACAAAGCCAACAAGGCCAAACCAGGCCAACGAGGCCAAACCAGGCCAACCAGGCCAAACCAGGCCAGAACAGTCCAAACCAGGCCAAACCAGGCCAACAAGGCCAAACCAGGCCAGCAAGGCCAAACCAGGCCAAACCAGGCCAGAACAGTCCAAAACAGGCCAACAAGGCCAAACCAGGCCAACCAGGCCAAACCAGGCCAACAAGGCCAAACCAGGCCAGAACAAAATAAAACAAAGACAGAACTAGACCAGGCCTAACCAAAACATGAACAATGAACAAAAAAACAAGACCAGACATGTATATAAATGGTAACTTTGGCCTAGTCAGACTGCCAGCATCATATGATGACATGATATCATATTGCCGTTCCCTACTTCTATTTGCCTTCCCTCCTGCAGAACAATGGAGGAACCTAGAGGTGGCAGTGAAGAAGGTTCTTTTCTCAGAAACAGACCAGACTAAGGGATGGACAACCGTTCCGAAACCAAACCGTACCAAAACCAACCTAAATCGTATAAAACCAAAACCAAACTACCCTCTCTTTGCCTTTACTCCTGCAGACCGATGGAGGAACCTAGAGGTGGCGGTGAAGAAGGTTCTCTTCTCAGAAACAGACCTAACTAAGGGAAGGACAACCGTACCAAACCATACCAAAACCAAACCGTACCAAAACCAACCTAACCGTGCTAGTCCAAAACCAAACTTCCCACTCTTTGCTTTCACTCCTGCAGACCGATGGAGGAACCTAGAGGTGGCAGTGCTGACGGTTCTCTTCTCAGAATCAGGCCAAACCAAGGGAAGGACAACCGTACTAGACCGTACCAAAACCAAACTGTACCAAAACCAAGCCAAATAAAAACCATACCACACCAAAACCAAACTACCCACTCTTTGCTACCCCTTCTGCAGGCCGATGGAGAAACCTAGAGGTGGCAGTGAAGACAGTTCTCTTCTCAGAATCGGGCCAAACCAAGGGAAGGACAACCGTACTAAACCGTACCAAAACCAAACTGTACCAAAACCAAGCCAAACCAAAACCATACCACACCAAAACCAAACTACCCACTCTTTGCTACCCCTTCTGCAGGCCGATGGAGGAACCTAGAGGTGGCAGTGAAGACAGTTCTCTTCTCATAATCGGTCCAAACCAAGGGAAGGACAACCGTACTAAACCAAACCAAAACCAAACTGTACCAAAACCAAGCCAAACCAAAACCATACCACACCAAAACCAAACTACCCACTCTTTGCTACCCCTTCTGCAGGCCGATGGAGAAACCTAGAGGTGGCGGTGAAGACAGTTTTCTTCTCATAATCGGTCCAAACCAAGGGAAGGACAACCGTTCTAAACCACACCAAAACCACACCAAAACCAAACTGTACCAAAACCAAGCCAAACCAAAACCAAGCCGTACCACACCAAAACCAAACTACCCACTCTTTGCTACCCCTTCTGCAGGCCGATGGAGAAACCTAGAGGTGGCGGTGAAGACGGTCCTCTTTTCAGAATCGGTCCAAACCAAGGGAAGGGCAACGGCCCAGCCGCACCAGCGAGCCATCCTGGAAGCTGCTGTGTGCTCCACAGTCATCCACCCCAACGTGGTCATCACCTACCACTATGGTAAGTTGGCACTGAATGCATCAATAATACTAACTTAGCACTGCACATATAGATCTTAGAAGCTGCTGTGTGCTCCACCGCCATCCACCCCAACGTGGTCATCACCTACCACTATGGTGAGCTAGCACTATCTTCTTCCTCTGCCTCTGCCTTTGCCTCCCAGTGGCATCCCTCTTTCTTTCTCTTTTTCTTTGCCATCCCAGAAGCTGCTGTGTGCTCCACAGTTATCCACCCCAACGTGGTCACCACCTACCACTATGGTGAGCTGGCACTGAATGCATCAATAATTCAAACTTAGTACTGGGCGTAAGGTTGAGACCAGCCCGTTTGCTTGTACTGGAGCCAACAACGAGCTGACACTATCCTCTTCCTCTCAGTGGTTTTTCTTTTCCCCTATCTTCGTCTTTTTCTTTGCTATCCCAGAAGCCGCTGTGTGCTCCACAGTCATCCACCCCAACGTGGTCATCACCTACCACTATGGTAAGCTGGCACTAAATAAATCAATAGTCCAAACTCATTACTGGGCGTAAGGTTGAGGAGGCCAGCCCGTTTGCTTGCGCTGGAGCCAACAACGAGCTGACACTGTCCTCTTTCTCTCAGTGGTTTTTCTTTTCCCCTATCTTCCTCTTTTTCTTTGCTATCCTAGAAGCCGCTGTGTGCTCCACTGTCATCCACCCGAACTTGGTCATCACCTACCGCTATGGTACGCTGGCTCTATCCTCTGCCTCTGCTTCTCAGGGGTATCCCTTTTTCTTCTCTTTTTCTTTGCCATCCTAGTGGCTGCTGTCTGCTCCACCGCCATCAACCCCAACGTGGTGACCACCTACCGCTATGGTGCGCTGGCTCTATCTTTTTCCTCAGCCTCTGCCTCCTTCGTATCCCTGCCTCCTTATATCCCTGCCTCCCCTGCATCCCTTTTCCCTCTCTTTTTCTTTTCCATCCTAGAGGCTGCTGTGTGCTCCACCGCCATCCACCCCAACGTGGTGATAACCTACCGCTATGGTGCGCTGGCTATATCTTCTTCCTCTGCCTCTGCCTTTGCCTCTCAGTGGCATCCCTCTTTCTTTCTCTTTTTCTTTGCCATCCCAGAAGCTGCTGTGTGCTCCACAGTTATCCACCCCAACGTGGTCACCACCTACCACTATGGTGAGCTGGCACTGAATGCATCAATAATTCAAACTTAGTACTGGACGTAAGGTTAAGGGGACCAGCCCATTTGCTTGTACTGGAGCCAACCACGAGCTGACACTATCCTCTTCCTCTTACTGTTTTTTCTTTTCCTGTCTCTTTCTCTTTTTATTCGCCATCTTAGAAGCTGCTGTGTGCTCCACAGTCATCCACCCAACGTGGTGATCACCTACCACTACGGTAAGCTGGCATTAAATACATCAATAGTCCAAACTCATTACTGGGCGTAAGGTAGAGGGGGCCAGCCCGTTTGCTTGCACTGGAGCCAACAACGAGCTGACACTGTCTTCTTCCTCTCAGTGGTTTTTCTTTTCCCCTATCTTCCTCTTTTTCTTTGCTATCCTAGAAGCCGCTGTGTGCTCCACTGTCATCCACCCCAACGTGGTCATCACCTACAACTATGGTAAGCTGGCATTAAATAAATCACCCTACCCACTCTTTGCTACCCTGGAGGCCGCTGTGTGCTCCAACGCCATCCACCCCATCGTGGTGATGGTGATGGTGGTCACCTACAACTATGGTAAGCTGGCTCACTGTAATCACATACCGCATTGGTACGCTGGCTCTATCTTTTGCCTCTGCCTCTGCCTCTTATTGGCATCCCTTTTTCTCCCTCTTTTTCTTTACCACCCTAGAGGCTGCTGTGTGCTCCACCGCCATCCACCCCAACGTGGTGATCACCTACCGCATTGGTACGCTGGCTCTATCTTTTGCCTCTGCCTCTGCCTCTTATTGGCATCCCTTTTTCTCCCTCTTTTTCTTTACCACCCTAGAGGCTGCTGTGTGCTCCACCGCCATCCACCCCAACGTGGTGATCACCTACCGCATTGGTACGCTGGCTCTATCTTTTGCCTCTGCCTCTGCCTCTCAGTGGCATCCTTTTTTCTCCTCTTTTTCTTTTCCATCCTAGAGGCTGCTGTGTGCTCCACCGCCATCCACCCCAACGTGGTAACCACCTACCGCTATGGTACGCTGGCTCTATCTTTTTCCTCTGCCTCTGCCTCCCTTGTATCCCTGCCTCCTTATTTCCCTGCCTCCCCTGTATCCCTTTTTCTTTTTCTTTGCCATCCTAGAGGCTTCTGTGTGCTCCACCGCCATCCACCCCAACGTGGTGATCACCTACCGCTATGGTGCGCTGGCTCTATCTTCTCCCTCTGCCTCTGCCTCCCTCGTATCCCTGCCTCCTTATATCCCTGCCTCCCCTGTATCCCTTTTTCTTTCTCTTTTTCTTTGCCATCCTAGAAGCTGCACCACACCACATCCACCACACACACACACCCTCACATCCTCTCCCTCCACCCCATGCCCCCTCACCCACACCCTAACCCTCATCCCACACTCCTTCCACCCATACACAGATATCAGACCAATCCAAAAGGGCAACACCGGATTTAAAAAATACTGACCCCACACCCTACCCCATATCCACCCTACCCCATGTCCACCCCACTCCACATCCACCACACACACCCAACCCACTCACCCCCTCGCCCTCCACCCCAAGCCCCCTCCCCTCACCCACACCCAGACCCTCACCCCACACTCCTTCCACCCAAACACAGATATCAGCCCAATCCAAAAGGGCACCACCAGATTGAACAGACTGACCCCACACCCTACCCCACACCCTACCCTGTATCCACCCCACTCCACACTACCTCCCACCACCTCCACCACACCACATCCACATCCACCACACCACATCCACCACACTCCTCATCCACAACAGACGCCCACCCTCACCCCCTCGCCACCACCCCATACCCCCTCCCCTCAACCTCACCCCACACTTCTTCCACCCCTACACAGATATCAGCCCGATCCAAAAAGGCACCACTGGATTGAACTGACTGACACCACACCCTTCACCATATCCCCCCCCCCCCCTCCACACTACCACACCACATCCACCACACCACATCCACCACACCACATCCACCACACCACATCCACCACATCCACCACACCACATCCACCACACCACATCCACCACACCACATCCACCACACCACATCCACCACACCACATCGACCACACCACATCGACCACACCACATCCACCACACCTGTACTTTACAGACGATACACCCATACCCAAACACCCACCCGTACTCACCTCACACTCCTTCCACCCATATACAGATATCAGACCGATCCAAAAAGGCGATCACTAGATTTTACTGACCATACACCCATACCAATACACCCACGCTTACTCACCCATACATACCCACCCATACACAGATATCAGCCCGATCCAAAAAAGCGATCACTAGATTTTACTGACCACACACCCATACCAATACACCCACGCTTACTCACCCATACATACCCACCCATACACAGATATCAGCCCGATCCAAAAAGACGACCACTAGATTTTACTGACCATACACCCATACCCAAACACCCACCCTGACTCACCCATACATACCGACCCATACGCAGATATCAGCCCGATCCAAAAAGGCGATCACTAGATTTTACTGACCATACACCCATACCCATACATCCACCCTTACTCACCCATACACAGATATCAGCCCGATCCAGAAAGGCACCACTGGATTGAACGGACACACCATTGACAAGTCGATGGGCAATACAGATTGGAAGCTGTACCTTGTACAGGAGTACCATCCCCTCACACACACCCTACCCCACACCCTCACACACACCCTACCCCGTATCCACCCCACTACACACACCTCACTCCACATGCACCACACCACATACACCACACCACATGCACCACACCACATACACCACACCACACCCTAACCCTAACCCTAACGATAACCCCATACACAGATATCAGCCCGATCCAAAAAGGCACCACGGGATTGAACGGACTCACCATTGACGAGTCAATGGGCAATACAGATTGGAAGCTGTACCTTGTACAGGAGTACTGCCATGCAAGTATGCAGGACGCTCTACGGAACTACCTGCTGCATGACAAGAACACCATGGCCCCTGATATGGTGCGTGAAGAGGTTGTATGATATACAAGTAGGGATTGTATACAAGTATATTATATTAATATATATAAGTATTATATACAAGTAGGGATTGACATATCATATGATTTTTGCCAACGGTGAGTATGATACCATATGATAGCATACAAATTGCATCATATGATATTTTATTTAGATGGTAACTTTAGCTTAGTCAGACTGCCGGGATCATAAGAAGAAGATGACATGCTATCATATGATGCCATATCGCCGTTCCCTATTTACAAGTATGTAGGACGCTTTACGGAACTACTTGCTGCATGATAACAACACCATGGCCCCTGATATGGTGCATGAAGAGGTTGTATTATATAAACGCATGCAGGACGCTGTTAGCAACTACCTCCTGCATGATAACAACACCATGGCCCCTGAAATGGTGTGTTAAGAGGTTGTATTATATAATCGTATGCAGGACGCTGTTAGCAACTACCTGCTGCATGATAACAACACCATGGCCCCTGATATGGTGCGTGAAGAGGTTGTATTATATAAACGCATGCAGGACGCTGTTAGCAACTACCTCCTGCATGATAACAACACCATGGCCCTTGATATGGTACGTGAAGAGGTTGTAAAATTGCCCTGACTGACCTCCTAGTTATCATCCGAGGCGTACTTTTCGTGCTACTGTATTATCCGTAATGCGTACAATTTGTTATATGTTTATTGAACAAGCAACTACCCTCCATCCACTACCCAACCCACCCCTCCCTCCCACCACTCTTGCAGGATCTGGTCCTCACCGTCATCCTCACTATCGTCCGAGACATTCCATTTGTGCTATCCGTATTATTCGTGAGACTTCATTATTCGTAAGCAAGTACCCTCCACACACCACCCACCACCCACCACCCAACCCTCCCACCACCACCCAACCCTCCCATCACCACCCACCACCCAACCCACCCACCACCACCCAACACCCAACACCCAAACCTCCCACCACCACCCAACACCCAACACCCCAACCCTCCACCAACCACCCACCACACACCCCCAACCCTCCACACAACCAACCCAACACCCACCACCCAACCCTCCCACCACCACCCACCACACCAACCCTCCCACCAACACCACCCACTCACAACCACCCCACCCACCACCACCCAACCCTTCCCACCACCCCCCCCACCACCCACCCAACCCTCCCACCACCCAAACACCACCCAACCCTCCCACCACCCAACTCCCACCAACACCACCACCCCCCACCACCCAACCCTCCCACCACCCACAACACCTCACCCAACCTCAAACCAACCACCCCACCCAAACTCTCCCACCAACCACCAACCACCACCACCAACCCTCCCACCAACCACCAACCACCACCACCCAACCCTCCCACCACCACCACCCACCTCCACCAAACACCACCACCCAACCTCCCACCAACCACCACACAGCCACCACCCAACCCTCCCACCACCACCACACAACCCTCCCACCGACACACCAACACACCACCAACCCAACCCTCCACCCAACCCGCCCACCAAACACAACCCACCACAACCACCACCCCAACCCACCCAACCCTCCCACCACAACACCACCACCCAACCCTCCCACACTCACCACCCACCACCACCCAACCTCCACCACCGCCACCACCCACCACCACACAACCTCCCTCCACCCACCACCCACCCTCCCACCCCCACCAACCTCCAACTCACCCAACACTCCCTCCACCCACCACCCTACCCCCTCTCCCACCACCACCCACCAACCACCAACGCCTCCAACCACCCACCGACCCACCACCCACTCACAAAACCCGCCCACCAACCACCACAACACCACCACCCAACCCTCCCACCCCACCCACCACCCAACCCTCCCACCACACAACCACCACCACACCCAACCCTCCCACCACACACCACCCACCCACAACACCACAACACAGACACCACCCCAACCCTCCCACCAACACACCCCACCCAACCCTCCCACCACCACCACCCACCACCACCCAACCCTCCCACAACCCACCCACCCACCACCACCCAACCCTCCCTCCACCCACCCACCCAACCCTCCCACACCCCCACCCACACACCACCACCCACCACCAGACCCAACCTCCCACCACCCACCACCCCCACCACCACCCACCACCCACCACCCAACCCTCCCACACACCACCCCCCACCACCAACCAACCCCGCCAACCACCCACCACCACCCCAACCCTCCCTCCACCTCACCACCCACCTCCCACCACCCACGTCACCCACCACCACCCACAGCACCACCCAACCCTCCAACCACCCTCACACCACCCACACCCACCACCACGCAACCCTCCCTCCACCCACCACCCAACCCTCCAACCACCCACCACACACCTCCAACCCCCACTCACCCACCACTAACCCACCACCCACCACTACCAAACCCTCCCAGACCAGCCCACCACCCACACCCCAGCCACCACCACCCAACCCTCCAACCACCCACCACCCCACCACCACCCAACCCTCCCACCACCCACCACCCACCACCACCCAACCCTCCACCACGCCCACCACCCACCAAACACGCCACCACCAACACCAAACACCACCCCCCTTCCACACCACCACCCACCACCACCCAACCCTCCCACATCCACCACCCAACACCACCCAACTCCCCACCCCCACACCCACACAAGCCCAAACCTCCCAGACAACCCACGCCCACCACCCACCAACACCCAACGCCTCCCACCACCCACCACCCACCACCCACCACAACCACACTCGCCACCACCACACCACACAGAACCACCACCCAACCCTCCCACCCCCACGATACACCCACCACCACCCAACCCTCCACCACCCACCACCCCACCACCAACCACCCCCAACCCCAACCCTCCCCACCATCCTCCCACCACCCACCACCCCCAACCACCACCACCCACCACCACCCAACCCTCCAACAACCCACCACCACCCCAACCCGCCCACTACCCACTCAACCCACCCCTCCAACCCCCACCCCTTGCAGGATCCTGGTCCTGACTGTCCGCCACTATATATCGGTACGAGGTATTAGGCTATTATAATATTTGTGTAATGTGTCCTTTGTTTAATAATCAACTAACCCCCCCCTTGTTTTTTTAACCCCCCACCCCCCCCCACCCCACCCCCTTTTTTTAATTAACCAACCCACCCACGCCCCACCCCCCCTTTTTTTTTATTACCACCCCACCCCTCCCCCCCTTTTTTTTTATTAACCTCCCCTCCCCCCCACCCCGCCCCCACCCCTTGTTTTTATTAACATAAACCCACCCACCCACCCCCCAGCCTTGCAGGATCTGGTCTCCTAGATATCGTCCGAGACGAGCAACTCGTGTTATCCGTATTATCCGTAAGGTGTATTGAATAAGCAACTACCCACCACCCCACCACAACCCAACCCTCCCCACCACCCACCCACCCACCCAACCCTCCCACTACCCACCTCACACTACCCAACCCTCCCACCCCCCTCCCTTGCAGGATCTGGTCCTGACTGTCCTCCTAGATATCGTACGAGGGATGAGCTACATCCACTCAAAGAACATCATCCATGGCGACTTGTCCCCCGGCAACGTTCTGATAAAGCAGGACACCGAAAGTCCGATCGGGGTTGTAGGCAAGATCACAGAGTAAGTCTGATGCCAGGGTACTACTCACCAGGGTACTACTAAGCGCGCGGCAGCAGCCTTTTTGAGCCCCTCAGCGCGTTTCGCGCAGTTTGTTCACCCCCCCTGTGGGAGCAGCGCGCAGTTTTTGCGCTTTTTGCACCAAAAAGCGCTGACCAATTTGACGTATGTGCACTTTAAGCGCTGACCAATTTGGCAAGAAGTAGTACCCTGCTCCTCACTGTTTATGTTTGTCTGCTTTTGTTTAATGTTATGTTTGTTATGTTTTATGTTATGCTATGTTTGTTTGTTTGCCAATGTTTAATGTTATGTTTGCTATGTTTTATGTTATGCTATGTTTGTTTGTTTTCCACTGTTTAATGTTATGTTTGTAATGTTTTATGTTATGCTATGTTTGTTTGTTTGCCAATGTTTAATGTTATGTTTGCTATGTTTTGTGTTATGCTATGTTTGTTTGTTTGCCAATGTTTAATGTTATGTTTGTAATGTTTTATGTTATGCTATGTTTGTCTTCCACTGTTTAATGTTATGTTTGCTATGTTTTATGTTATGCTATGTTTGTTTGTTTTCCACTGTTTAATGTTATGTTTGTAATGTTGTAATGTTTATGCTATGGTTTGTTCTTCCACTGTTTATGTTATTTTGCTGATGTTTTTTATGTTAGCGTAATGGTTTGTCTTCCACTGTTTAATGTTATGTTTGCTATGTTTTATGTTATGCTATGTTTATCTTCCACTGTTTAATGTTATGTTTGCTATGTTTTATGTTATGCTATGTTTGTCTTCCACTGTTTAATGTTATGTTTGCTATGTATTATGTTATGCTATGTTTGTCTTCCACTGTTTAATGTTATGTTTGCTATGGTTTGTGTTATGCTTGTAATGCTTTTAATTGTTTGTTTGTTTTTTCTGTTCAATTGTTTGCACTGGTTTATACATTTTTCATGTTTGTTTTCTTCCGTCAACTGGTTGCTGTTGTCCACTGTTGTATGCTTTTACATTTGCTGTTACCTCTGCCATTGCTGACACTATTCGTTGGTCGGCATCTCCCTACTCTTTTGTAGGAGTGGCAACGCCACTCGAACTGAACTTTTAAGTTGGTACTAACTTGTACTTGTACAAATACACGTTCGGTACTTTTACTTTACATTTGCTGTTACCTCTGCCACTGCTGACACTATTCGTTGGTCGGCCCCCCATGGGGGACAGACCTATGGGGGACAGACCTATTCGGATGCACTGTTTTTGGCGGAGCCCCCCCTTCTGGGTTTAGGGTTTAGGGTCTTAAACCCCAGTGTTACCCATTTGTCCGTCCAACCATCCATCCAACCATCCATCTGACCGTGATAAAGCCCGACACGTCAGCCAACGGCCTCCGTTGCCACCTGTCGCTCCCTCGCGATCACTCTCCGCCAATTTTTAGCGTCGCAGGCGACGCTGCATCCAACTTGTCCACTGTTGTATGCACTGTTTTTTTCTTTCTTGTTTAATGTTTTCTACTGTTATATACACTGTTTTGTGTTTGTTTTCTTCCGTTGAATTTTTGTTGTATCCACTGTTTTATGTTCAAATCCAGCTCAGTCAGTTGTACATCTCAACCCCCCCCCCCCCCCCCCCCCCCCCATCCCCACCACATTCCCCCCTCCACACCCCCACCACCCCTCACAGCTTCGGCATGTGTAACAAAATCCAGCCCGGTCAATCGCACATCACCAGCATTCACTCCCCCCACCATCCACCACCACCACCCGCTTACCCTCCACACCCCACCACCACCCCTCACAGCTTCGGCATGTGTAACAAAATCCAGCCCGGCCAGTCGCACATCACCAACATACCCCCCCCCCTCACCCTCCACACCCCACCACCACCCCTTGCAGCTTCAGCTTGTGTAACAAAATCCAGCCCGGTCAGTCGCACATCAGCAACGTCACCCCCCCCCCCACACACACACACACACACACACACATACACCCATCCACCACCAGCCTCTTACCCTCCACACCCCACCACCACCCCTTGCAGCTTTGGCTTGTGTAACAAAATCTAGCCCGGCCAGTCGCACATCAGCAACATCACCAACACACACACCCCATCCCCCTTCAACGATCACCACCCGCTTACCCTCCACACCCCACCACCACCCCTTGCAGCTTCGGCTTGTGTAACAAAGTCCAGCCCGGCCAGTCGCACATCAGCAACATCACCAACACACACACCCCATCCCCCACCCCCCATCCACCTACACCACCCGCTTACCCTCCACACCCCACCACCACCCCTTGCAGCTTCGGCTTGTGTAACAAAATCCAGCCCGGTCAGTCGCACATCAGCAACATCACCAACCCCCCCCCCCCCCCCCCCGCACACACACAAACACACACAAACACCCATCCACCACCAGCCTCTTACCCTCCACACCCCACCCCTTGCAGCTTCGGCTTGTGTAACAAAATCCAGCCCGGCCAGTCGCACATCAGCAACATCACCAACGGAACGCCATTCTACGTTGCCCCAGAGGTGATCTCCATCAACACCGTGACGAAGAGCTCCGATGTGTACAGCTTTGGGGTCCTCATGTGGGAATTGTACCGCTGCATGCCCCCCTGGGTGAAGACCCAAAATGGGTTCATCCAGAACAAGCGGTTCCGGCGGTTCCCGGCAAACAGTCCCCGGCCCTATGTGCTCATGTGTGCCGAGTAAGTTGACAGATGGTGGGGGGGGGGTTGGGGGCGGAACGGAAGGATGGGTGGGTGGGGGCCGGACGGGACGGATGGGTGGAGGGAGGGAGGGGGGGGGGGGGGGAGGGGTGGAAGGGGGGAGAAAGGTGGTGGGAGGGGGGGCGGATGGGTAATAGGGGGCAGGACAAATGGAGGGAGGAAAGGGTAGGGGTCGGCTATGTTATATAATTTCAGTGGATGAATAATATTAGATAATATAAGTTGGACGAGCCATCTCACCAGAATTGCGAATTTATTTGAAAAACTAATATTATTGTGACACTATAATAATGTTAGTTATATTAGTTTTCCAAACACTAATATTAATTGCTGTTCCCTTGGAATGGGTGGGTGGAGGGAGAAAAGGGCAGGTGGATGGGTAGATAAAGGGATGGCACACATTTCTCCCCTCCCCCCTCCCCACACACACACATACCTTACATACCCACCACCCTGTAGAACCACACACACACACACACGCGCACACTCATACTCCCCCCCACACGCACCCTCCCCTACCCACCCCCCACCCCCCTACACACACACTGGATGCCTCCAGGGTGGGGGTGAAGAGACAAAAAGAGAATGGGAATGTGTGGAGACACACAATGGGAATGGGGAAACCAGGTCTTGCATACAATGGGAATGGGGAAACCAGCTCTTGCATACAAACCATAACTTAACCCTCAAAGGTTTGTAACCGCACCCTTCAACCCAGCCTTCAATCCAGCCTTCCACTCCCCACCCCCTCCCTACTGTCACACCCTATAACCATATCCCACACCCCATAACCATTCCCGGTATACCCACACACCTTTCACAATCCCACACCCTCTAACCATATCCCACACCCTCCAACCATATTCCACACCCTACAACCATATCCCACACCCTCTAACCTAGCCCACAGCCCTCGACCATACCCACCCCCCCCTACAAACCATATCCCACACCCTACAACCATATCCCACACCCTCTAACCATATCCCACACCCTACAACCATATCCCACACCCTACAACCCATACCCACACCCCTAACAACCATCTCCACCACTCCACCCCTCTAACCATAATCCCACACCCGAACCTACCCACACCCGAGAAAAGAGAAAAACAATAGAAAAAAGAGAAAAAAAACAGAGAAAAGAGACCAAAAAAGAGAAGCAGAGAGACAAAAAACGGCAACAACCCAAAAGAGAAAAAGAGAACAAAAAAGAAAAAAAGAGAAAACACAACGAAACATAGAAAAAATTAAAACAGGAAAAAAACACAACAAACCGACAAATACAAAAAATAGAAAAAGCAGCAAAAAAAAGAGAACAATATGACCACACCCTAAAAACCAGAGGCCACCACCATCACGAATAAAGATCCACAAAAAAGAGAAAAGAGAAAAAAAACAGAAAAAAATATCAAACAACCAATAAACATATCCCAAAAACGTACACCACACCCTCAAAACAAATACCACACAATACTAACCAGATACAACAACAACACCATACAACACACAACAAAACCCTACAAAAAAACCTCTGTAAACATAGCCAACACACTCTAACCATAGCCCGTAACAATATATAACACATATCCCAAACCATCTAAAAAATATAAACACACCATCTAACCATATCCCACACCCTAACCACATAGCCCACACCCCATAAAGAGAAACACAACATCAAACCGCACCCTTCTACCATATCCAACCCTCCTAACCATATCCCACACCCTACAACCACACCCTCTAACCATATCCCACACCCTCTAACCATATCCCACACCCTCTAACCATATCCCACACCCTCTAACCATATCCCCACCCACACCCTACAACAATATCCCACACCCCCTAACCATTCCCAAACCCAAAACCTACAACCATATCCCACCACCCTCTAGGCCATATGCCACCACCCTCTAACCATGAGCCCACACCCGACAACCAGATCCCACACACTCGAACAAGATGCCCACACCCCCACCGACAACCACACCATGCTACCAGATTTGGTTCCCAGAAGCCCTCTAACCAGATCCAACCCCATCTAACCATATCACACACAGCTAACAAGATCCCATGAGCCGCGAAACATACCACACCTACCAACCAATCCCACACCATCTAACCATATCACACCCTACATCCATTATCCCACACCCTACAACCATATCCCACACCCTACAACCATATCCCACACTCTCTAACCATATCCCACACCCTACAACCATATGCCACACCCTCTAACCATATCCCACACCCTACAACCATATCCTACAACCACACCCTCTAACCATATCCCACTCCCTACAACCATATCCCACACCCTACAACCATATCCCACACCCTACAACCATATCCACACCCTCTAACCATATCTCACACCCTCTAATCTAACCATATCCCCACACCCTCTAACCACATCCACACCGTACAAACCATAACTCCTACACAATCCTACAAACCACCACACCCTCTAACCATATCCCACACCCTACAACCCTACACCATATCCACACCCACACCCATATCCCACACCCTAACAAACACAACCTAATCACACACCCTTCTAACCATATCCCACCACCCTACTAACCACATCACACACACTCTACAACAACCACAACCTCTAACAAATATCCCTCACCCTCTAACATTCCCACACCCTCAAACCATATCACATAAACCCTCTAACCATATCCCCCATCCCTCACAACCATATCTCACAACCCTACCCATATCTCCCACCAACACCACACACACCCTCTAACCATATTCCACAACATCCAAAAACCATCCAACCCTCTTCCCATAACCACCCCACAACCCCCTAAACCATCTCCCCACCCTCTAACCCCTACAAAACCCACCCACACCCCTTTAAAAAAACACAAAAACCAGATCCCACACCCTCTAAACCATTAATCCCACCACCCTACAACCATATCACCACCCCCTCTAGACCCATAAGCCCACACCCCTCTAACCAATCCCACACCCTACAACCAATCCCACACCCTACACCATATCCCACACAACACCAACCCCTAACCATATCTTACAACCCTCTACCCAAGAATCCCACACCCTCTAACCTATCCACCACACCCTCTACAACCATATCCCACACCCTAAAACCCATATTCCCAGCACCCTACAACCTATCCTACAACACAACCCTCTAACCATATCCCACTCCCTACAACCATATCCCACACCCTACAACCATATCCCACACCCTACAACCATATCACAACAAAACACCACTTAACGCATAACCTCCAAACCCCATCAACCCACACCCTCATAACCATAATCCACACCCTCTAACTCATGTCCCCAACCCTCCAACCATATCCCAACACCCTCTAACCATATCCCACACCCCCAACCATATCCCACACCCACACCCTACAACCACACCCTACAACCATATCCCACACCTCTACAACCATATCCCACACCCTCTAACCATATCCCACACCCTACAACCATATCCCACACCCTCTAACCATATCCCACACCCACACCCTACAACCACACCCACACCCTACAACCATACCCTCTAACCATATCCCACACCCTCTAACCATATCCCACACCATCTAACCATATCCCACAAACCATCTTAACCATATCCCCACCCATCTAAGCACATATCCCACCCCTCTACAACCATAATCCCCACACCCTTTAAAAACCATATCCCACAACCTTTTACCATATCCCAAACACCCTACAACCCATACCCACACCCTCCTAAACCATAATCCCACAACCCTACAACCATATCCCACACCCTACCCATTCCCAGCAACATCTCTACACCATATCCACACCCTCTAACCATATCCCAACACCCTCATACCATATCCCACACCCTAACTACAAACACCATATCCACAACCACACACCCCTAACCTATCCTCCACACCCTACACCAATCCCACACCCTACAACATATCCACACTACAACCATATCCCACACCCTGTAACCACACCCACACCCTACACCATATCCCCCCCCACTCTAACCATATCCAAAAATCCACAGACATCCCCACACCCTCAACTACACCCTCAAACCATATCCCACACACCCCCTAAACCATACCCATACCCTCTAACCATACTCCCACAACCCTCTAACCATATCCCACACCGACAAACATATCCACCACCCTCTAATCCAATTCACACACCCTCTTACCATAACCCACACCTCGAAACCATATCCCACTCCCATACACCCTCTAACCATACCCCAAACCCACAAACCATATCCCACCCCCTAACACCCATATCCCAATCCCACACCCTCTAACCATATCCCACACCCTCTAACCATATCCCACACCCTAACAAAGCACCCGTAATCCCATTCCCACACCCTAACAACCATATCCCACACCCCCCTACCCCTATCCCACACACTCCACTCTAACCATATCCCACACCCTCTAACCATATCCCACACCCTCTAACCATATCCCACACCCTCTAACCATATCCCACACCCTCTAACCATATCCCACACCCTCTAACCATATCCCACACCCTACAACCATAGCCTACAACCACCAAAGCCCTCTAACCATTCCCACAAACCCTAACCCATATCCCACACCCCTACTAACCATAAAATCCTCACAACCCTCTAACCATATCCCACACCCTTCAACCATATCCCACACCCTACAACCATATCCCACACCCACACCCTACAACCACACAATATAACCATATCCCACACCCTCTAACCATATCCCACACCCTACAACCATATCCCACACCCTCTAACCATATCCCACACCCTCTAACCATATCCCACACCCTACAACCATATCCCACACCCTACAACCATATCCCACCAACCCCAAAAACCAATTCCAACACCTCTTACCCACAAACCCCCACCGCTACTAACCAACTCAAACCAACAATCCCCCACCCTCATCAAAACCATATCCCCCCACAACCCATCTAACACATATCCCACACCCATACCAACCAGATCCCAACAACCCTCTAACCATATCCCAACACCCTACACCCCATATCCCCCCCCCACTACACCCTATACCCGCACCCCCCTACCCTTATCTTAACAAACCTCTAAAACCATATCCCACACCCTCTAACCCATATCCACAACCCTCATAACCACATCCCACCACCCTCTACATATCCCACACCAACCCTACACCATATCCCCACCACACGATACGCCCATATCCACCCCCTCAACCACATCCTACAAACCAAAAACAACAAAAAAAACCCCACCCTCCTCCCCCTAATCCCCAACCCCTACAACCCTCTCCCACACCCCACCACCCTATCCCCCATCCCTCCCACACCCTCTACAAACCTATCCTCCCCAAAACCACTACAAACCATATCCCACAACCAACAAACCCTCTAACCATATCCCACAACCCTCTAAACCATATCACACACCCTCTAAACCCATATCCCACAACCCAAAAATCCCACCCCTACAACCAACAACCCTCATAACCATTATCCCCCCCCTCTAACCATATACCCCACACCCTCTATAACCATATCCCAACCTCTACACCATATCCATCCCCACCCCGCTAACTATATTCCACACCCCTCTAATACAACCATATCCACCAACCCTCTAACCATATCACACACACCCTAGCACCATATCCCACACCACATCAACCATATCCCACACCGCTACGCACACATATCCCACACCTCATCCATTTCCCACACCCTCTTAACCATATCCCACACCCCAAAAATAACACACCATATCCCAACACCCTACACACCATATCGCACACACCCCGAACATACCACAACCCTCTAATACCATATCCCACACCATCTAACCATATCCCACCCAACACTCCTTTAACCAATATCCAAACACCCTCGTTAACCATATCCCAACAGCCACAAACCCTTTTCCCTAACAATATCCCCATCCACACAATGCCCTAAGCCACAACCTTTAACCATATCCCACACCCACACCCTACAACCACACCCTTTAACCATATCCCACACCCACACCCTACAACCGCACCCTATAATCTATAATATATCACCCCCTTATCCCCCACCCCCACCCCTCCGACCCTCAGGTGCTTGAGTAAAGAAGGCAAGCTCCGGCCCTCCTTCGACCAGATCGCCGTCGAGATGACAGCAATGCAGGCGGCTTACCTTGCAGGATATGACACACTCATCACCCCCCACCCTACAATCACACCCTCTAACCTTATCCCCCACCCCCACCCCTCCAACCCTCAGGTGCTTGAGTAAGACGGCAAGCTCCGGCCCTCCTTTTACCAGATCGCCGTCGAGATGACCACCATGCATGTGGCTTACCTTGCAGGATATGACACACTCATCACCCCCCACCCTACAATCACACCCTCTAACCTTATCCCTCACCCACACCCCTCCAACCCTAAGGTGCTTGAGTAAAGACAGCAAGCTCCGGCCCTCCTTTGACAAGATCGCCGTCGAGATGACAGCAATGCAGGCGGCTTACCTTGCAGGATATGACACACTCATCACCCCGCACCCTACAATCACACCCTCGAACCTTATCCCCCAACCACACCCCTCCAACCCTAAGGTGCCTGAGTAAAGACGGCAAGCTCCGGCCCTCCTTCGACAAGATCGCCGTCGAGATGACAGCAATGCACGCAGCTACCTTGCAGGATATGACACACTCATCACCCCCCACCCTACAATCACACCCTCTAACGTTATCCCCCACCCACACCCCTCCAACCCTAAGGTGCCTGAGTAAAGACGGCAAGCTCCGGCCCTCCTTCGACCAGATCGCCATCAAGATGACAGCAATGCACGCGGCGTACCTAGCAGGACATGACACACTTATCCCCCCCCCCCACCCACACCCTCTAACCTTATCCCCCACCCACACCCCTCCAACCCCAGGTGCCTGAGTAAAGACGGCAAGCTCCGGCCCTCTTTCGATCAGATCGCAGTCGAGATGACAGCGATGCACGCGGCGTACCTAGCAGGGTACGACTCTCTCGTTGACCCGAACGTCTCCTCTGTGACCAAGACCCCGGACCTGGTCCCTCCGCCGGGCCCCCAGGCCCCCCTGCCTCCCTTGGGCGGGGCGAGACCAGGTGCTCCGGTGGCATCTTTGCCCGGCCAAGACATGGCTAATGCGAGAGTCTCTAGAGCCCGCGCGTCGCCCTCGCCACGAGCATCTCCTGGGCTCACTCCGCGTAGCACTCGGCTCTTCAATGCTCTTCAGAATATGGACATGGAGGGTGACGGGATGCAAGGTGGGCAGGAACATGTTGGGAGGGCTGGTGGTGACGGTTGGGATAGTGTGTGTGCTGGTGGTGGTGGTGGGGTCTGAAATGGCCTCGTAACACCCAGCTTTTCAATGCTCTTCAGGATATGGACATAGAGGGTGGCGGGATGCAAGGTGGGCTGGGCCATGTTGGGAGGGCTGGTGGTGACGGCTGGAATAGTCTGTGTGCTGGTGGTGGTGGTGGTGGGGTCTGAAATGGCCTCGTAACACCCAGCTCGTCAATGCTCTTCAGGACATGGACATGGAGGGTGACGGGATGCAGGTGGGCAGGAACATGTTGGGAGGGCTGGTGGTGACGGCAGGGATTGGGTGTGTGCTGGTGGTGTGGGGGGGTCTGAAATGGCCTCGCAGCACTCAGCTCGTCAATGCTCTGTAGGATATGGATTCTGAGGGTGATGGATGCAAGGTGGGCAGGAACATGTTGGGAGAGCTGGTGGTGACGGCTGGAATAGTCTGTGTGCTGGTGGTGGTGGTGGTGGGGTCTGAAATGGCCTCGTAACACCCAGCTCGTCAATGCTCTTCAGGATATGGACATAGAGGGTGGTGGGATGCAAGGTGGGCAGGGACATGTTGGGAGGGCTGGTGGTGACGGTGGGGATAGTGTGCACGCAGCACTCAGCTCGTCAATGCTCTTCAGGATATTGATACTGAGGGTGATGGGATGCAAGGTGGGCAGGGACGTGTTGGGAGGGCTGGTGGTGACGGTTGGGATAGTGTGTGTGGTGGGGGGGGGGGTGGGGGGGGGGGGGTCTGAAATGGCCTCGCAACATACGGCTCTTCAATGCTCTTCAGAATATTTGATACTGAGGGTGACAGGATGCAAGGTGGGTAGGGACATGTTGGGAGGTCTGGTGGTGACGGTTGGGATAGGGTTTGTGGAGGGGGGGGGGGGGGGGGGGGGGGGGGGGGGGGGGGGGGGGGTCTGTTCAGAAGGCTGGTGGGGGTGACCATAGGGAGAGAGAGAGTGTGTGTGTGGAGGGGGGGGGGGGGGGGGGGGGGGGGGGGGGGGGGGGGTCTGTTCAGAAGGCTGGTGGGGGTGACCGTAGGGAGAGAGAGTGTGTGGAGGGGGGGGGGGGGGGGGGGGGGGACTGTTGGTGTCGAGTTGGTGTTAAAAGTTGGAGTAAGTAAAGAAGATGGTGTACAGCTTCTCACCCCCCCAACCAAACTGAAATTATCCAAACGAGTCCAAACCAAAGCAAGCCAAGCCAAGGTCAGCCCTGCCAAACCTAACCTTAGAACCCTAACCAACACTCTTGAGCCAACCAAAGCAAACCAAGTCAAGGTCAGGCCTGCAAAATCAAACCTAAAGGAACCCTAACTAACATTCTCTGCAGTTGCAACTGACTACACCAAACCGAACCTAACTAACCCTAGCCAACACTCCCTGCATGTGCAGCTCCTACCATTCTGAAGAGTCAAGCTGCCAAGGACAATTACGAAGACAACGCTCGTGGCCAGGATGATTCAGACGCAATAGAGGTTGACAAGATGTTAGTGAGGTAGCCAGGCAAGCGGCCTTTCTTTCCTACGAGCAGCAGCTTTGAGCAGCAGCTACTGTACGAAGCCAGCGCCCGTGGTCAACATAGAGGTCGACAAGATGTTAGTTAGGTAGCCAGACAAACGGCTTTTCTTTCCTACGAGCAGCAGCTTCGAGCAGCAGCTACTGTACGAAGCCAGCGCTCGTGGTCAAGATGGGTCTGGTGATAGGTCGACAGGGTATTAGTGAGGTAGACAGGGGTTTTAGTGAGGTAGCCATGCAAATGACTTTTGTTTTCGGTTTCGAGCAGCAGCTTCTGTGCGAAGCCAGCGCTCATAGTCAGGATGATTCTGCCGATGTCAAGATTCTGGCGAGATCATTATCCTGACGATACAGAGGTCGACAAGGTGTTAGTGAGCTATCCAGGCGAACGACTTTTCTTTTCGGCTACGAGCAGCAGCAGCTGCTTTGCGAAGCCAGTGATCGTGGTCTAAATGGTTCTGGTACTGTGGAGGTCGACTAGCTGCCATTCAACTAGCCAAGCAAGCGGCTTTTCTTTTCGGCTGCATAGACAGTTGGTGGGTGGGTAGGTTGGTGGGCAAGTGTTGGAGTACTGAAGCTCGTGGTCAAAATGATTATGATAAGAGGTTGACAATCTGTCAGTGAAGCCTCGCCTTCTACATGTATTGACGTTGAACTGGGTCCAGATTGTTTCCAGGGTTTGGGGTCCAGGATCAGGGTGCAGGGCTTGGTGTCCCGGAAAAGGGCAAAATCAGTTGTCAAGTGTCAAGCTGTACCTTGTAGATTTGTTGATGTTTATCGATGTTGCACCAGATCTGTACTGTTTCAAGGGATTGGGTTCCCGGATTAGAGTTTAGGGATCGGGGTCCGGGTTCTTTGAGGGCAAAGTATGAGGTGAGTTTTCAAATTCTAAGCCTCGCCATCTAGATGTGTTGATGTTGAACTGGGTCCAGGCTGTTTCAAGGGTTTGGGGTTTCTAGGGTGCAAGGCTTGAGGTCCAGGTATACGGTTTAATCAGTTCTCAAGTGTCAAGCTTTACCTTATGGATTTGTTGATGTTTAAAGTAATAATAACGCCGGGTGGGGCGTGGTATTAAAGGAACCCGTCGTACGCGGGCAGAGAACAGTCTACCACCTCAACTGGACAGGCTACCATTGCGTTTGACAACGACCTGCAACGCTCAGGGCGGCCGTAGGGGCAATCGAACCCCCGGCCCTGCTTCGTTTCAGCAATTTGGTGTACCACTAGACCAATCTATATCACTGAAACGGGCTTTTTATTGTTGTTTATTGATGTTGCACAAGATATATACTGCTTCAAGTGTCAGGGTTTCAGGATAAGGGTGTAGGGTTCGGGGTCCAGGTTCTCTGAGGGCTAAGTATGAGATTAGTTTTCTAATGTCAAGCCTCGCCTTCAACATTCGTTGATGCTGAACTGGGTCTAGACTGTTGCATGGGGTTAGGGTCCAGGATTAGGGTGCAATCACTGCACTGAGTGTTCAGGGTTTGGGTTCCAGGTTCCCTCAGTGCAAGTCTGAAGCAAGTCTGAAATCATTTTTCAAATGTGAAGCCTCACGTTCAAGATTGGTTGATGTTGAAAGGAAGTGTGGTCGGTTTGGCAAGCTATTTCCAGTCAGGGCCTGCAAACTATTATAACGTATGTATATGCAGTCATCTACAGTTGATTTGTGTATTTTTGCACTACGTTGCTCTTGTTCTTTGTGTCTTGTGTTTCTTTGTGTCTTTTTGCTCTACGTCAACAGTTCGACCCCCCCCCCCCCCCCCCCCCCCCCCCCCCCCAAAGTTGGGGAGTGGGCATGTATTGGGTCAACACTGGCCCGTCTCTCTTCCGTTTCCAGGTCCCCCTGTGCGATACCCATGGACAGCAGGGAGCATAGTAAGCGGAAGCGCGCCTGATTCATGGATGGACTGGATTGTCAACATGGGTGTTAAATCTTCATGAGAATACACTGTAGTATCCACGCACACACACTAGCTGCGTCAAAGTTCTGACAAATAAGCCCCTTTATCCATGACGTAGCTAACTTTTGTGACGAAGCCATGTTACAAAGTCCAAGCTAACTTTTGTGGGCATGGGCTGTTATCGTGGGCAGTAGTCCATGCAGACGTCCCTTGACAGCGTTTTTTCTCTGTGCAATTGATCATCGGTTGGGCAAGTCCCTTTAGCCTATTTGGCCTACCCCTGGACTGTAACGTACATACATCGTAAGTTGCGATGAACCTCGGAGCAATGTACCGACCGAGCACGAAAAGTGGGCAGAAATTGAAGTTGGCGAGCGGTCGAAAAGGTACCGGTATACCAGAATATGACTTTGGTTCCAACATCGGCGAAAAATGTGGGTAGGGGCTCCTCGAATTTACTGGAATTACATGCTTAGGCAAAAAACAAAATTGAGTCCTAAAAGGACAACTTAACTTTACTTACGTCCTAAAGGCAGATTGAACAACATTGTATTCTGTATTCTGACTAGATAATTATATGAGCTGAAGGACCTGTGGAGTTAGTAATACCCTGCCTATGAATGAGTAGGCTGCTTGAAAGGGCGGACTCCCTAAAAGCATGCTTGTTAACCATTAACCAGCGACTTTGGAATTTACACACCATGGTATCTACCGATATCTTCTACTTTCGTACCGTATCATAATGGAGGTAATTAAATGTGGTGGCAAAAGATTACTAAAATACGAATGCATTTAATAGTATAATGATGTATAAACAAGTAATGTATAGACAGACTCTTAATAATTTGCCTTTTTCGCAAGCGCATGGCCACTTTTGCAAACTTTAAAGAATGTAACAATATAGAAGCAATAGTAATAATTTCAAACTGTGAACTGCCCTGTATTGCAGTGCTCCGGCACAAACGTTGACTAGACGTCCACCGAGCGACCCGCTTTTTGGTTTTGGCCCAAACGCACAACCCCAGCCCTTTGGCAAAAACCCTTTTGCCAATTTGTTTGCCAACTTTTCGTGCCCAAACGGTAACCAAGCTCAAGTTCAGACGAAACCGAGCCAACTCATAGCAAAACAATCCCAGCAAATCGGCTTTGTGGTGATGGCAAACTTAGATGACTTCAAGCGCGGAAGTACTGGAATCATCACGAAACTTAAGACTGCTCTCATGTACTACCTGACTACCTGTTTACTTCCTAATGTAATATTCTCATTTTACATATGACAATCCAATCCAGATACAATCCTTAATATTCTCCATTACATTCATTTATTACCCAAGACGGCGAGCAGCCTTCAAAGAATGGAGCTACGTTGACAAGCTCAAGAGCATGTTATAACAGCACGTTAAAGGGAAGACGGCTGTTCTAAGCAGTACGAAAGCCAGGCGGGGAGCAGATATATGGGACACTGAAAGTGTGGGAGGGAGGGAATTACTCGGACCAGGTGATGGATATGGGGGGGAGGTTGGGGGAGGGCAGGCGTAAACTAGAAGTGGAAGGGATAGGATTCTTATGATTCTTATGATTCTGATGTATCTGGAGCTGGAGGTGAAGGGGAGGAGGACGTGAAGGGTATGTGACTAATTGACTATGTGGATGTGGAGGAGAAGGGGAGGAGAGGGGGAAGGTGGAGGAGAGGGTGCGTTGGGGGAGAGGGGGAAGGGAGGGGGAGCAGCGTTTTTCCTAAGCACGATTAATCGTGCAGGCACGATTATTAATGTTTCTCGCGAAATGGTCCATCGTTTTCTCAGGTCTGGGTAATGTTTTCGAGCTCGCGAAACTTTGGCCTGGGCATCGTTCATGCACGATTTTTAATGTTTCCGGTCGACCCAAACGCTGGCTGCAGCATCGTGCAGAACGATTATTAATGTTTAGCATCGCCATACTGTTGGCTCAGGCATCGCGCATCCCAAATCCCCCATGTGAGCATGCCTTGACCAGAACGCTGGTTGACACGCTGGACAGATTCCAGCCAGGTCATCCTGGTGGAGGCGAAAGGGGCAGGGGGAAGTTGAGGCCACCCCAAGAAATAACCTCGTCAAACGGCTTCGTGAAACCTTGAGCTCGCTAGCTGTTACGCCCCAACGCACCACTTACTTCGCTGCTGGCTCTTGCTAAAACACCTAACCTTGCAGCTCCCCCGTCACAGCACTCGCTTCTCCTCCTTCTGCGCTGCCACTCTTCCTCGATCGCTGACTGCTTTTCCATCGCGTGCTCCCCCGGCATCATGCTCCTCGCCAAATCTTTCAATCTACACAAGCATGGACCAGCACTGGGAGCTTCGAATCAGCGACAGGCACATGTTAAATACCAGGATTGACCAAACTTCAGTCGCTTATGAGCGCTCACTCTGAAGCTATTCGTCCACAACGATTACAACTGCTGCTGTTGAATTGAATGCTTGACGCCCTTTTTCACTCGCAACAGGAACAAAGCTCTGACTGGGCGCGCTTGTAGCAATGCTTTGCACTGGGCGGAAATGCGTGCCCTTCTACTCGCTTCCGGCATCAATGCCTACAAATTCCGCGCTGTATGCAGATTTCCCCCGGAGCTCTGACTGACAGCTGATCCCTGCTTTTTCCCCCTACCCTTTAATTCCAGCGCGGGCATAGCTGATAGCTAATGGGCATCGCATTTATTCCTGCAGCAATCTGTCTGCTTTGTAGGAACCGAGCGAGTATTGGGTTAATGAGTCGGTGGGCCGGGAAGGGTCCCCTCGCGAGGCAAACCTGAAAGGCATCGCATTGATTCCTACATCGCTGTGTCCGCTTTGCACGAATCAAGCTGCTCTGGGGGGGGGGGGGGGGGGGGGGGGGGGGGGGGGGGGGCTGCCCTGGGGGGGCTGCTGGCCGCGGGACGACGGGCGCACTGCCCTAGCGGTCTATCGTGTTTTCTTCTTGCTTCCAGCAAAACTGTAATCGTGCAGAAGTCGTTCAAAACGATTATTAATGTTTTCAGGTTTCCAAAGTGCGACCCAGGATACGGACCCAAACGATTATTAATGTTTCGTCCAAAAACCTTAGGAAAATCACTGAGGGGGAGGTAGAGAAGGGGAGGTGGAGGTGGACAAGGGGAAGAGGAGGTGGAGGAGAAAGGTAGGAAAAGCTGGGGTGGGGGCGGGGTGGGGTGGGGTGGGGGGGCGAGAGGTGGAGGAGAGGAGGAGGTGGGGGAGAGGGTGGGGGGCAGGGTACTTCAGGAGGACCCCCAGCTCTGGTGCCTGAGACGCAACACATTGTACAGCCTGCGACGCTCCCTTCCTTCTGGTCAACGGACCCTTAGACGTTGCGTCCTGCGATGCAACGGACCCTTAGACGTTGTGTCTACGAGGGAGGACGCAGCGTCCTGAACAACCCTGGTGGTGGTGGTGGTGGGTGGGTGGGTTGGGGGGAGGTGGAGAAGGGGAGGCGGAGAAGAGGAGAAGGGGGGAGAAGGTGGAGGCGGGGGCAGGGGCGGGGGCGGCAGTCCAAGACCCGCCAAGACCATTCGAGAAGGTAGAAGCTGCCCAGGGTAGCTCCTCCGACGATCTGAGTGGCGCCGACCACAATTCGACCCCGCCCCTCACCTGCTGCGCCCCCCTATTCTGTTGGATTTGAAGTTGTACTCGCTTCTCCTTCGCAGTTCTACTTCTACATAATTGTGTCGAGCACTTGAGTTAATTTCGGCAGTTTTTCAGATCAACCTCAACCTCGTCTCCAGCCTACCTTCCACGAGCCCCCAAAATGTCTGTCGTTGGTGAGTGCAAGAACGCGGCCTGGTCTAGGGAAGGATCCTGTAGATTATCGCCACGATTAGCTCTATTAGGTGGCTGCATCGTTGCGTGTGGCCAGATCCCTTTCTAACTCAGTGGGATCCGTAACAAAACGCTCCGACGCGCTCGATCCCTGAGTGGTTGGTGTCGCTGCCGTTTTACGATCGGCCGACAAACGTGCGATTGCGAAGATGCGTCGGAAGACCCCCCGCATAACGAGCAGCGGGCGTAATTTTTGTGTGTTCTTTCCCCGTTAATGAGCAAGCGAATGAAGCCCCCAGCCAACCCCCGCCACTCCATGCTGGAGGCTCCTCCTTCCGTCCACTAACAAATAGCAGAAATAGAAAATGGAAACAAACATTTCTTAAAGTTGTGGTTGCTGTTACAGGAATAACACTGAGTTAAGCGTCTTTTGCACCCGGTTGCCTATCTTCTCGCCTCTGGTACGCTTGAACTCCGATAATCCAATCCGCGGTCGTCCCTCCTTCTGACTCTCTCGATAGGCTGCGGAGATCCAACCTGATTGTCCTGCCGTCCAAAATGTATGCCGTCCAAAATTGCGCACTTCTGGTTCCCAGGGTGCCCTGTTGATCCGCATCATTTGGGCAAGAGTAAACGACCAGCAAGACGATTGAACGGCGCATGTTCGATGACATAGCACTGCATGGCGGCATGCCTTTCTCATTCAGATCTCGAGAAGGGCCTACACTGAGTTCCAGGTGTCCCATGCATTAGAATGGTCAGATCTCATGCCCCAAGGCCACCCTCTGTCAAGACTGATATTGAGGTGTAAGTCGGATGGGTGAGTCTGAAGTAAGGGGAGGTTACACACATCTGACAAGGAACACCTGTTCCTCACATTCCTGGGAGCGCATGCATCAGGCTGTACAGGTGCTGTACAGCATGGCGCGGACAGGCCAGCATAATCCAGATCAATTGGAGTATATATCTAGTGACCCTGTTGTTGCATGCATCATTACGTTCAGATCTCGTGCAAGTTTTACAGGCGATTATGTAGGGGCCACCAGACAGGCCTCCCTTACCTGTAGTGGTCCCCTAATCAGCATTCGCTTACTTGTATTGCCGTCAGGCATATCATTGCTCAGATGTAGTGCTGTTGGACAGTGGAGCACATGCATTGGAGTACTGCTGTTCCTCAGATTGAGTCTCAACTGTACTGCAACTGGGTAGATCACCTCACAGGTATCTGGAGTGTGTTTGGGCAGATGAGTACAACGCATGCATCGGAGTCACACTGTTGCCAAGATCGTGTGCACCATGTACAGGTGGGCTGATCACCAGATGTACACATGCAGTGAAGTTGCGCCGAGGAGCATGTGCATTGTCGTATTGCTGTTGCTCAGATTGTGGGTCAGCTGTAGTGCATTTGGGATGTTTGTCACGCACAGACCTGTAGTTGAGCAGATAGAGTATGAGGAATGTTGTAATCCCCCCCCCCCCCCCCCCCCCCCCCCCCCCCGCCCCCCCCCCCCCACTGACCCACCTATCGCCCCCCCCCCCCCCCCCTACCACCGCCCTCCCTTTCCCTCCCCCAAGCAATTGGCCCCACCCCAACCCCACCCCCCCCTTCCGTCCCTTCCCCAGGTATCGACCCAGGTAATGACACCTCCTGCGTGGCCCTTGCCCGCAAGCGGGGTGTGGACGTTATCATGAACAAGGAGTCCAAGAGGGAGACCCCCTCTGTGGTCAACTTCGGAGACAAGATGAGGTTTCTTGGAACTGACGGGCAGGCTAAGATGTCTCTGAGCCCTCAAAATACCGCCCACCAGCTGAAGCGCATTCTGGGCAAGCGCTTCCAAGACCCATTTGTGCAGAATGATATCAGCAAGCTGCCTTTCATTGTGCGTTTTTGTGTATTTTGTATCTTTTGTGCCTTTCAGCAAGCCGTCTTTCATTGTGCGTTTTTGTGTATATTGTGTCTTTTGTGTCTTTCAGCAAGCCGCCTTTCATTGTGGGTTTTTGTGTATTTTTTGTCTTCTGTGTATTTTGTGTCTTTTGTGTCGTTCAGCAAGCCGCCTTTCATTTTGAGTATTTTGAGTATTTGGCGGAGCCTCCCCTTCTGGGGGCGGGGGCTACCAGGGTTACCCGTTTGTCCGTTTGACCGTCCGACTGAAAAATTGAAGCCTGACATGTCAGCTAACTGTCTCATGACTAACTGGCTTTGATCAGCTCCATCGTTGCCACCTGTCGTTCCGTTGCCAACACACTCCACCAATTTTCTTCGTCGCTTGTGACGCTGCATATGACAATTTATACGAAGGATGCTATAAATGTTGTTGCTACTACCAAAGACGGCGAGCAGCGGCTCTGACATCATTCAATTCGCTTGCGACGCTGCATAGGACTTGTTTGTGTATGATGCATGTGCAAGGTGCCTTTCATTGTTTGTATTTTATGTAGATATTAAATAGAAATGCATGAATTGTAAATATAAAATAAAACAAATGTATTCAATGATTTTAAAAATAGAATCAAAAGAAGTGTTATTATAATGATTTATGCAGGATGTGAGTATGAGTTATTCATATTAGTGAACAACTTATTATTGACAGTGGATGGAGAGATGGTCAGTGAGTCAAGCCAACCCACTACTCAGGCCGTGGTCTTTAGGTGAACCGGCCCTACGCCTGCAGACAACACAACCAGGCCTTCTTGATACGAGCACCTTAGGTGCATACCTGCTTTGTTCACTCTGCTTGTTGCACTGCCTTATCTTGCTTGCAACCTGCCACCTAAATGCGTGTGACAGATGATGTTGGTCCTGCTGCGTGAGCAGGGAACCCATGTGCTGCAGATGACTTTGGCAGGTTGTTGGGTGCTGGGTTGTGTGTTTGGTGTGGGACCCTGGTTGGATGTTGGATGTTGGTAGCTAGGTGTAAGGTGGTGCGAGCTCGATGTTGCCCCCCCCCCCCCCCCCCCCCCCCCCCTGCCTATCACGCCCTCGCCCTCAGGGGAAGGAAGCTCCTAGTGGTGGCTGCCTGGTGAAGGTGACATACTGCAACGAGGCTACCACCTTATCATCCCTCCCCTCTCCCTCCCCCTCCCCCCCCCCCCCCCCCCACACACACACCCTTTGTCCCCACACCCACGCCCTTCACAACCCACACACCCCATCCTGCCTATCACGCCCTCGCCCACATGTGAAGAAGGCTCCCGAAGGTGGCTGCCTGGTGGAAGTGACCTACTGCAGCGAGGCTACCACCTTATCTCCCCCCCCCCCCTCCAACCCTTCCCCCCCCGCCCCCCCCCCCCCCCCTGCCCATCACACCCCTTGCTTACAGGTGAAGGAGGCTCCTGATGGTGGCTGCCTGGTTGAGGTGACCTACTGCAACGAGGCTACCACCTTCTCACCCGAGCAACTGATGGCCATCATTCTTGTGGACCAGAAGCGCATTGCTGAGGATGAGGCTGGCATCACGGTCACTGATTGTGTGATCTCAGTGCCAGCGTACTACCAGGTAAGCTAGGCTGGCATCACTGTCACTGATTGTGTGATCTCAGTACCAGCGTACTACCAGGTAAGCTAGGCTGGCATCACTGTCACTGATTGTGTGATCTCAGTGCCAGCGTACTACCAGGTAAGCTAGGCTGGCATCACTGTCACTGATTGTGTGATCTCAGTACCAGCGTACTACCAGGTAAGCTAGGCTGGCATCACTGTCACTGATTGTGTGATCTCAGTGCCAGCGTACTACCAGGTAAGCTAGGCTGGCATCACTGTCACTGATTGTGTGATCTCAGTGCCAGCGTACTACCAGGTAAGCTAGGCTGGCATCACTGTCACTGATGGTGTGATCTCAGTGCCTGCGTACTACCAGGTCAGCTAGAGCAATTATAATAATTAGAATGCTGCTGATGATGATAACCATCATAATCATAATCATCATTATCATCACCAGAAATCATCATACTGAGTACTGTTGTATACGTTACAAAATCTATTATATTTACAATGGATGGCAATCATTCTTGTGGTGCATTGCCGAGGATGAGGCTGGCAACACTGTCACTGATGGTGTGATCTCAGTGCCAGCGTACGACCAGGTAAGCTAGAGCAATTATAGTTTTATATATAAGCAGGTATATAAGCATGTACATCTATATGAATAACCAATTAGATGTATATTTAGTTACGTGACATGCTTGTATAAGTATGTATGCAACCATGTATGTCTATGTATGACCAAATATATGTATATGTGGTAATGTGATATGCATGTATAAGTATGCGATATGCATATATTACCATGTATGTCTATGTACCACCGAATGTATGTAACCATGTCAACTATCTTCGTTTTATACAAATATATATTTTTTGTTTGTGAACATGTGCACACATATATATATATATATGCACCCTTATGCAGTTTTATAGTTGTGTTTATCTAACACGGTATAGCAAATCAAATATGAATTTCACGCGACACAGGAGGCAGAGCTGTACGCCATGCTGTCAGCTGCTAAGATCACTTGCTTCAACTATCTACGCTTTGTCTACAAAATATTTTCAGGGTTATATGTAGGGGTTATTTACATATGTTTTGTATTCAAACATAAAATGTACGCACACGGAAACCCTGCTTGTGCACTTGCACATTCGTGTATTTATTTGGAAAAACAATACAAATACAAGTATTAGTACTAGTACAAATGCAATAAATCATGGATGAATTTGACACACTACAGGAGGAGCCTGAGCGTTACGCCATGCTGTCAGCCGCCAAGATCACTGGCCTGAACTGTCTACACTTCGTCTACAAAATATGTATATTTGTACGTTTTGTATTTGAACATGATGTGTTTGTACGCATGCGCATTCGTGTATGTATTTATTTGCACATACAAAAGAGTACAATTACAATTACAACTACAATAAATCATGCATAAATTTGACGCACCGCAGGAGCCAGAGCGTTACGCCATGCTAGCTGCTGCTAAGATTGCTGGCCTCAACTGCCTCCGCCTCATCAATGAGACCACGGCAACTGCGCTTGCATATGGCATCTACAAGACTGATCTGTCAGAGGAGGTGGCTGTGAACGTTGGCTTTGTTGACGTCGGGCACTCATCCACTCAGGTGCAGAGCAGTGTTTTCTTCGGTGTGCGCTAATTGAGATTAAAGATTCTCTTTTGCTTTTGCCTTTCTTTTGAGCTACTCGTAACAGCTTCTAGACAGCTCCCTGAGATGGCGGCTGAGAACGTTGGCTTTGTCGACGGCGGGCACTCATCCACTCAGGTACAGAGTAGAGAAGTTTTTCTTCTGGTCTTCTTGTAGCAGCTTCTAGGCAGCTCCCTGAGCCAGAATCCACTCAGGTACAGTAGTGTTTTTCTTTTGAGCTACTCGTACCAGCTTCTAGGCAGCTCCCTGAGCCAGAATCCAACAAGGTACAGAGCATTGTTTTTCTTTTGAGCTACTCGTAGCAGCTTCTAGGCAGCTCCCTGAGCCAGAATCCACTCAGGTATACAGCATTGTTTTTCTTTTAAGCTACTCGTAGCAGCTTCTAGGCAGCTCCCTGAGCCAGAATCCACTCATGTACAGAGCATTGTTTTTCTTTTGGGCTACTCGTAGCAGCTTCTAGGCAGCTCCCCGAGCCAGAATCTACTCAGGTACACACAACACTCAACACTCACACCCAACACTCACACTTGCACCCAACACCCAACACTCATACACTACTCGCATGGACACAGGTTACCATCGTGGCCCTGAAGAAGACCGGCATGCAAGTACTAGCCCACGCTTGGGACAAGAACACTGGTGGTAGGGACACCGACGAAGCCCTTTTTGACCACTTTGCCAAGGACTTCCAAGCTAAGTACAAGCTGGATATCCGCACCAACAAGAAGGCCTCCTTCAAGCTGAGGCAGGGTGTTGAGAAGGTGAGGGATGGATTCATGCGGTTGTATCATAACAGATCAGTATCAGATCATGACAGGGAGAAGACAAGGTGAGGGATGGATTCATGGGGTTGTATCAGATCATAACAGATCATAAAAGGTCATGTCAGGGAGAAGACAAGGTGAGGGATGGATCCATGGGGTTGTATCAGATCATAACAGATCATGTCGGAGTAGAGATGGTGAGAGATGGATTCATGGGGTTGTATCAGAGCATAACAGATCATAACTGATCATAACTGATCATGTCAGGGAGAAGAGATAGTGTGAGATGGATTCATGGGGTTGTATCAGATCATAACAGATCAGTATCAGATCATGACAGATCATACAAGGGAGTAGTGCAGGTGGGGAGATGGATTCATGGTGTTGTATGAGATCATAACAGCTCATGTCAGGGAGAAGAGAAGGTGAGAGGGATTCATGCGGTTGTGTCAGATCATAGCAGATCAGTATCAGATCATTACAGATCATACGAGTGAGTAGAGATGGTGAGACAGGGATTCATGCGGTTGTATCATATCATAACAGATCATACGAGTGAGTAGAGATGGTGAGACAGGGATTCATGCGGTTGGATCATATCATAACAGATCATACGAGTGAGTAGAGATGGTGAGACAGGGATTCATGCGGTTGTATCATATCATAACAGATCAGTATCAGATCATAACAGATCATACGAGTGTGTAGAGATGGTGAGACAGGGATTCATGCGGTTGTATCATATCATAACAGATCATACGAGTGAGTAGAGATGGTGAGACAGGGATTCATGCGGTTGTATCAGATCATAACAGATCAGTATCAGATCATACGAGGGAGTAAGAGATGGTGAGAGGGATTCATGCGGTTGTATCAGATCAGTATCAGATCATACCAGGGAGTAGCGAAGGTGGGGAGAGGGATTAATGGTGTTATATCAGATCATAACAGATCATATTAGGGGGGAGAAGGTGAGACAGATCATGGTGTTGTATCAGATCACAACAGATCATACCAGGTTGAAGATAAGGTGGGGAAGTGGATTCATGCGGTTGTATCAGATCATAACAGATCATGTCAGGGAGAAGAGAAGTCAGATCATAACAGATCATGTCAGGGAGAAAAGAAGTCAGATCTTAACAGATCATGTCAGGGAGAAGAGAAGTCAGATCATAACAGATCATGTCAGGGAGAAGAGAAGTCAGATCATAACAGATCATGTCAGGGAGAAGAGAAGTCAGATCAAAACAGATCATGTCAGGGAGAAGAGAAGTCAGATCATAACAGATCATGTCAGGGAGAAGAGATGCCAGATCATAACAGATCATGTCAGGGAGAAGAGAAGTCAGATCATAACAGATCATGTCAGGGAGAAGAGGAGTCAGATCATAACAGATCATGTCAGGGAGAAGAGAAGTCAGATCAAAACAGATCATGTCAGGGAGAAGAGAAGTCAGGTAAAAACCGATCATGTCAGGGAGAAGAGATGTCAGATCATAACAGATCATGTCAGGGAGAAGAGAAGTCAGATCACGTCAGGGAGAAGAGAAGGCGAGACAGGGATTCATGCGGTTGCATCATCATAACAGATTGTACCAGGGAGTAGTGTAGGTGGGGGGATGGGGTTGTATGTTGATACAGTTACAGGGGGTAGGCCAAACAAGCTTAAGGGTCTTGCTGACCCTTGTAGGTTAAGAAGATCCTGAGTGCCAACGCTGAGGCACAGCTCAACATTGAGTGCATCGTGGAGGACTTTTGGAATATATGACCCTGTAACCCCCCACCACACCACACCACACACACACACACACCTCCCTTCTCCACCCTCAACCCCCAACCTCATCCCCCTCTGACCCCAACCCTTTTGGTTAAGAAGATCCTGAGTGCCAACGCTGAGGCACAGCTGAACATTGAGTGCATCGTGGAGGACTTCGGAATATATGACCCTGTACCCCCCCCCCCCCCCCCCCCCCCCCCCCCCCCCGCCTCCCCCCACACACAACCTTCCCCCCCCTCTGACCCCAACCCTTTTAGGTTAACAAGATCCTGAGTGCCAACGCTGAGGCACAGCTCAACATTGAGTGCATCATGGAGGACTTGGGAATTTATGACCCTGTACCCCCCCACACCACCACCACCACACACACACACACACACACACAAACACACACACACACACCTTTCCCTCCCCCCACCCCCCACCCCAACCCCCTCCGACTGCAACTCTTGTAGGTTAAGAAGATCCTGAGTGCGAACGCCGAGGCACAGCTGAACATTGAGTGCATCATGGAGGACTTGGGAATTTATGACCCTGTACCCCCCCCCCCACCACCACCACCACACACACACACACACACACACCTTTCCCTCCCCCAACCCCCTCCGACTGCAACTCTTGTAGGTTAAGAAGATCCTGAGTGCGAACGCCGAGGCACAGCTGAACATTGAGTGCATCATGGAGGACTTCGACATGCGAGGCCAGCTTTCTAGGGAGCAGCTTGAGGAGATCGTTGCCCCTGTGCTCGCTCGCATCAGCACCCCCATCGCTCAGGTGTGTATTTGTGTTGTGCGAGTGCTATGAGGGTGTTAGTCTGTGGGTTGTGTTCTTCTGTGGGTTTTGTTCTTTTGTGGGTCTGTTTGTGTGGCCAGCTGTCTAGTGACCAGCTTTAGGAGATCGGCGTCCCTATGCTGGCTTGCATCAGCACCCTCATTGCCCAAGTGTATATTTGTGTTGTGAGAGTGCTGTGATAAACCCTCCAACACCAACACCACCAACAGCAACAACACTATTACCCCCCCCCCCCCCCCCCCCCCCCCCCCCCCCCCAAAAAGAAGAACAACAACAATAACAACAATATCGACTACTCACCGCCACCAGCCCACCCACCAACAACTCTGACATACCGCAACCACCACCCCACCAACTCCGCCACCACCCCACCCTACCAACAACAACCGCCACCAACTCCTGCCACCACCCCCCCCCCTCCCTCACCCCCACCCCCCCTACCCCTCCCTACTTGCCACCACCCACCCCTACCTCTCCCTGGTAGCCATCACCCCACCGTACCTCACCTTACCCCACCCCACCCTACTTGCCACAGACCCCACCCTACCTCACCCCACCCCCCCTACCTGCCACCACCCCAACCCTACTTGCCACCACCCTCCCTACTCCACCCTATTTGCCACCACCCCACCCTACCTCACCCCACCCTTCCTCACCCCAACCCACCCAGGCCTTGGCTGACTCCAAGCTGCAGCAAAGTGACATCAGCAACGTTGAAATCATCGGATCTGCCACACGCACACCTGCTATTTTCAAGATTGTCGAGGACGCCTTCGGACGCAGCCCCTCCAGAACCATGAACAGCAAGGAGGCTGTCTCCAGGGGGTGTGCCCTGCAGTGCGCCATGCTCAGCCCTGTCTTTAAGGTAAGCTGAGGCAAGGCTGTGTGGATGGAGGGTTTGTGGGCTGGGCTGGGTGAGGTGGGGTGGGGGGGTAAATTGAATTACACAAATGTTTGTTAGTTCAAAAACGTTGTACAATTATCATATCAATTATCATATCATATCATATCGCCATGCTCAGCCCTGTCTTCAAGGCAAGCTGAGGGAAGGGTGTGTGGATGGAGCGGGGTGGGGTGGTGGGTGGGTGGGGGGTAAAATAGGAACATAAAAACTTGTGTTAGTTCAAAAACGTTGTACAGTTATCATGAGCTGCAAGGAGGCTGTGTCCTGGGGGGGGGGGGGGGGGGGGGGGGGGCCCTCCAGTGCTCCATGCCCAGCCCTGTGTGAAGGTAAGCTGGGGCATGGCGCTTTGAAGTACACGGCACTTTGAAAAACAAAAATGATTTTCAGTTCAAAAACGTTGTACAGTTATCATGAGCAGCATGGATTGTGTCCTGGGGGGGGGGTGCGTTCAACAGCAGTATTTATCTTTACAGCTAGGAGCAGTAGCTTCTAGTTAGCTCCCTGAGCCAGCATGGATTGTGTCCAGGGGATGCGTTCTACAGCAGTGTTTATCTTTACAGCTAGGAGCAGCAGCTTCTAGTTAGCTCCCTGAGCCAGCATGGATTGTGTCCAGGGGATGCGTTCTACAGCAGTGTTTATCTTTACAGCTGGGAGCAGCAGCTTCTAGTTAGCTCCCTGAGCCAGCATGGATTGTGTCCAGGGGATGCGTTCTACAGCAGTGTTTATCTTTACAGCTAGGAGCAGCAGCTTCTAGTTAGCTCCCTGAGCCAGCATGTATTTTGTCCAGGGGATGCGTTCTACAGCAGTATTTATCCTTACAGCTAGGAGCAGCAGCTTCTAGTTAGCTCCCTGAGCCAGCATGGATTGTGTCCTGGGGGGGGGTTCTACAGCAGTGTTTATCTTTACAGCTAGGAGCAGCAGCTTCTAGTTAGCTCCCTGAGCCAGCATGGATTGTGTCCTGGGGGGGGGTTCTACAGCAGTGTTTATCTTTACAGCTAGGAGCAGCAGCTTCTAGTTAGCTCCCTGAGCCAGCATGGATTGTGTCCTGGGGGGGGGTGCGTTCAACAGCAGTGTTTATCTTTACAGCTAGGAGCAGCAGCTTCTAGTTAGCTCCCTGAGCCAGCATGGATTGTGTCCAGGGGATGCGTTCTACAGCAGTGTTTATCTTTACAGCTAGGAGCAGCAGCTTCTAGTTAGCTCCCTGAGCCAGCATGGATTGTGTCCAGGGGGGGGGTTCTACAGCAGTGTTTATCTGTACAGCTAGGAGCAGCAGCTTCTAGTTAGCTCCCTGAGCCAGCATAGATTGTGTCCAGGGGGAGGGTTCAACAGCAGTGTTTATCTTTACAGCTAGGAGCAGCAGCTTCTAGTTAGCTCCCTGAGCCAGCATGGATTGTGTCCAGGGGGAGGGTTCAACAGCAGTGTTTATCTTAACAGCTAGGAGCAGCAGCTTCTAGTTACCTCCCTGAACCTGCCATTGGGTAAATCCAACAAATTTCAGCTGTGGTTGAAAAGGAACTATGCTGGCCTCCAGGTGCACTAGCCCGCTTGGGGGTGGGTGGACCCCCCTCCCCCCCCAACCCACCCACCCACCCACTCAACCCCACCCAACCTCCTCTCCTCCCCACCCACCCCACCCCACCCCACCCAACATCTTGCCCACCCCATCCAACCCTCAGGTGCGTGAATTTGAGATCGTGGACGCCTGCCCCTACCCCATCGAGTTCACATGGCCACGCGAGGGAGCCGAGGGCGAGACTGTTTCACAGACTCTGTTCGAGCGCAACGCTCCCACGCCGGCCACCAAGATGCTGAGCCTTACTCGCTCTGCCCCCTTCACCATCACCGCCGTGTCCCCTGGGTGCACCGGTGTGGTTGGGCATTGGAACGTGGGCCCCTTTGAAATCCCTGCTGGAGCAGAGAAGGCCAAGCTGAAGCTGAGGGTGAAGATGGACATCCACGGTCTGACCACTGTCGAGTCTGTGCACAGCGTGGAAGAGGAGGTTAGTGGAGATTGCAGGGTGGGAGCTGGGTTGGGTTATGGTAGCAAGATGTTGCAAGTTGTCCAGAACGCGCTCACATTCCGTGACGTTCAACAGTGGGTGGGTAATGGGGTGTGGGTGTGTAGTGGGGGTTGAGGATAAAGCTGAGGGTGTGTTCACCGGTGAGGCTGTGCACAGCGTGGAGGTGGAGGTTAGTGGAGATTGCAGTGTGGGGCTTTGGGGTGGGGTGGGGGCGAAGCTGAGGGTGGGGTGCGGATGAGGAGTGGGTGTGAAGCTGAGGGTGGTGATGGGGGTGGGTTAAGGTGAGGAATGGGGGTGGAGCTGAGGGTGGGGGTTAGGGATGTGCTGTGGGTGAGCTGAGGGCATAGGGTTGAGTGAGTGTGAAGCTGAGGGTGGTGATGGGGGTGGGTTAAGGTGAGGAATGGGGGTGGGGGTGAGCTGAGGGCGGGGACGGAGCTGAGGGTGGGGGTGTGCTGTGGGTGAGCTGAGGGCTTAGGGTTGAGTGTGGGTGAAGCTGTGGGTGAAGATGAGCATCCATGTCTTGACCACGGGATGACCACCCTGGATCTAGTTAATGCATTTGACGATGCTGGATAAGATCTATTTCAGACAAAGCCAGAAATCCTAGGATTCTACAAACCCTAGACCCTACAATAACCCAGGGGAAGAAGGGTGCCGATGAAGGAGGCCGCCCCCGTCCCCTCTTGTAGGATCTGAGCCCATTGAGGCAAGACCTCGCACACACGACCCCACACACACGACTGCGCCACCGACCCCACCCCCCCCCCACACCCCCCCACACACACACGACCCCCCACATACGACCCCTCCGACCCCCCCACACACCCGACTGCTGCACAACACGATCCCCCACCACCCGCCCCCCACCCCACACACCCACGACCCCCCCATACGACCCCTCCACCCGCCCACACACACGACTGCGCACACACGACCCCCCCCCCCCCCACCCCCCCCCACCACCGACCCCCACATACACCCTCCTACCCACCCCACCCACACCACACTACGCCACACGACCCCCCCACTCCACCCACCCACACACACCACTGACCCTGCGATCACACACGACCCCCCCACCCCACCCCCACCCCCCACACACACACCCCCCACATCCACCCACCCCCAACCGACCCCCCCCCCCATTCCCGACCCCCACCCCACACCACGGACCCCCCACAACGACCCCTCCACCCACCCCACACACGACCGCCACCGACCCCCCACCCCCACCCCCACCCCCACCCCACCCCACACACACACGACCCCCCACGTACGACCCCTCCCACCCACCCCGCACACATGACCCCACACTCACACGAAAACAGAACAACATGAAAACCATCACTAAACTGCCCCTGCTAAGTATCCCTTCCCCCTCCCCCCCCTACCACCCACCCCCCTCACGTCCTCCCCCCTATATCACCCCCCCCCTCCCACCTCAATCACTCAGGAGAAGAAGGATACCCCTATGGAGGAGGCCGCTCCCGCCTCAGGTGGAGCTGAGCCCATGGAGGCCGAGGCCCCCGCTCCCGCAGGGGACGCTGCTGCCGCAGCCCCCGAGAAGAAGAAGAAGCTCAAGAAGTATGAAGTGCCTTACACCATGGTCCAGCTGCCCCTAGTCCGCAACACAGCTGAGATTGAGATCATGTTTGAGAAGGAGTGCCAAATGCAAGCGTCTGACAGGCTGCAGGAGGAGACGAACGAGAGGAAGAACGCATTGGAAGGGTGAGCACGCGTTGGAAGCTTTTCTAGGCCGGGAGGGGGCGGGGGTTGGGGTTGGGCGGGGTGGTGGTGTCTGTGGTGTCCGCAGTGCAGCTGAGATGGAGATCATGTTGAGAAGGAGTTCCAGATGCAATCATACATCCATCATGTGTTCTTGGTGTAGGCCTGGACCATGTCCATGTTAACTGTCGCCCAATCGCCCAAGGGGAAGATTTGGTGGATTTTGATACTCACTGATGTGTATTACCCCACTCCCCACATCGCATCCCCATCCTCATTCTTCCTTGCACCCACGTGCTGTACAGATGTGTACTTGCCTCCACCTCCCCCCCCCCCCCCCCCCCCCCCCCCCCACACACACACACACACCCTACTCCACACTGCATTCTCATGCATACACGTTCTTGCACACATGTGCGGTACAGAAATGTGTACTGGCCTCCACCCCTCCACCCCACAATTCGTTCCCATTCTCATCCTTCCTTGCACCCACGTGCTGTACAGGTATGTGTACTTGCCTCCACCCCTCCCCTCCCCCCACCCACACCCACCCCCACCACCCACACCCACCCACCCTACTCCATACTGCATCCTCATGCTTACACGTTCTTGCACACATGCGCGGTACAAATATATGTACTCGCCTCAACCCCCCTCCACCCCACACTGCATTCCCATTCTCATCCTTCCTTGCACCCACATGCTGTACATATATGTGTACATGCCTCCCCACCCCCACCCCCACCCCCTACACACTGCATTCTCATGCTTACACGTTCTTGCACACACGCGCGGTATATATATATATATGTACTCACCTCCACCTCTCTACCCCACACTGCATTCCCATCCTCATCCTTCTGTGCACCCACATGCTGTATATATATGTGTACTTGCCTCCCCACCCTCCCCTCCCCTCCCCCCCCCACTCCACACTGTTTTCTCATGCTTACACGTTCTTGCACAAATGCGCAGTACCTAAATGTGTACTCGCTTCCACCCCTCCATCCCACACTGCATTCCCATCCTCATCCTTCCGTGCACCCACATGCTGTATATATGTACACTTGCCTCCCCACCCCCACCCTACTCCACACTGCATTCCCATGCGTACACGTTCTTGCACACATGCGTGGTACCTAAATGTGTACTCGCCTCCACCCCTGCACCCCACACTGCATTCCCATTTGTATCCTTCCGTGCACCCATGTGTGTACAGATATGTGTACTCCCTACGGAACCGGCTGGCCGAGAACAAGGGCCTGGGCGGATTCGCCAGTGCTGCTGAGAAGGAGAATCTGGTGGCTGCCGCAACAGCCATGGAGGACTGGCTGTACGACGAGGGCGAGGATGTACAAAAGTCTGTATACGTTGCCAAGCTAGATGAGCTGAAGGTGAGACCTGCAATTCGAGTCTGAAGGGGACGTAATAGCTTAAGCATTTCACAAGATTATGAAAGGAAAGATTTGAAACTTTTCTGTAGTTGATGCCGATATGTGACTAGACGGCTTTAGCAGTCTACCCGAAATAACAACAAAAAGAAAAGCAGTAGTGAGGTTTCTTGTTGAGAGGGATTCTCCCCCGGAACAAACGTGTCAGTGTTAAAAAACTCTAGGTTTGCTTAGGTTTGGCTTGGCTTTGGCTTGGCTGGGTTAGGTTGGAGGAGAAAAAAGTTCCATGACGAGAATTCTTTAGATCGGAAGTATTAATAATTAGAGTCCATGATTTTCAAACTCATCTGTTACACTTTCCTCCGTAAAAAAATATTAATTGTAGCTGATTGTAGTGCGAGAAAAGCCTGAGAAGAAGCACGATGTCTGACCTGAAGTAAATCCATCCCTTGGGAACTACATTTCCCAAAGGGAGTCTTTTGCACTGTGTGTTTCTAAACAGAGTGACTCTAAACAGTGTCTCTCCCTAAACACTAAACACTGTGTGTTTGAGTGACTCTAAACAGTGTCTCTCCCTAAACCCTAAACACTAAACACTGTGTGTTTGAGTGACTCTAAACAGTGTCTCTCCCTAAACACTACACACTAAACACTAAGTGTTTGAGTGACTCTAAACAGTGAACAGCAATTAGAATGACACTATTCACAGGAGTGCCAAAAGCTATGTATGTAAGTTTGTATTCTATAGTCCAGGGGTAGGCCAAACAGGCTTTAGGGACTTGCCCAACTGTGATAAAAAGGATTTAAAAGAAAAAGCGCTGACTCAACATAAATTCTAGTAAAAACAGAAATTGGAAATGTTTCAGCTTGTGGAAATGTAGCTGTGTCCCAACTCTGAACATGTGGGCTAGGGGCGCGTGCTTCTAGGGGAAGAGCAATTGAAAATGCCTCTGAACTAGAACCCCACCACCCCCAAACCCACCACCCCCAACCCGACTACCGTAATCACCCGATCCCCACCACCCCCAACCCCAACCCCACCACCCCCAACCCGACCACCGTACTCACCCCCAACCCCACCAACAACAACCTGACCACCGTACTCATCCCCGACCCGACCACCACCAACCCCAACCCGACCACTGTACTCACCCCCACCAACCCCAACCCCACCACCACCACCCAGGCCCAAAGCGCCGCCGTCGAGTTGAGGAGTGAGGAGGCTGCGGCACGTCCTGCTGCTGTGGATGCACTAAGGAAGTCCATCCACGCGTACATGACTGTTGGTATGGGAGACGCCCCTCAGTTTGCTCACATAGATGCTGAGGAGAAGGCTCTGGTGTACAAGGAGTGTGAATCTGCCCTCAACTGGATTGGTGAGTGAATTGTGGTGATTTGTTTTGACGAATGGTGGCGTGTGTGTGTAGGGGGGGGGGGGGGGGGGGGGGGGGGGGGGGGGAGGATCCATGCGTACATGACTGTTGGTATGGGAGACGCCCCTCAGTTTGCCCACATAGATGCTGAGGAGAAGGCTCTGGTGTACAAGGAGTGTGAATCTGCCCTCAACTAGATTGGTGAGTGAATTGTGGTGATTTGTTTTGACGAATGGTGGCGTGTGTGTGTAGGGGGGGGGGGGGGGGGGGGGAGGAGAGGATCCATGCGTACATGACTGTTGGTATGGGAGACGCCCCTCAGTTTGCCCACATAGATGCTGAGGAGAAGGCTCTGGTGTACAAGGAGTGTGAATCTGCTCTAAACTGGATTGGTGGGTGGATTATGGTGATTGTGTGGGTGGGTGGTGGTTTACTTGGGAATGATGGTGGTTGTGTGGGTGGGCCTTTACTTTGTAATTGTGGTGGGTGGGTGTTTACTTAGGAATTGTGGTGGTTGTGTGGGTGGGTGGGTGTTTACTTGGGAGTTATGGTGGTTGTGTGGGTGGGTTGGTGTTTACTTGGGAATTATGGTGGTTGTGTGTCTGGGTTGGTTTGTGGGGGGGTGATCTATACCTACATATGACGGTTGGGTTGGTGATTCAAAGAAAGTGATGATGATGTCATTTGTATGATGCACATGGTACAGAGGATGATGGTAAGAAAGAGGATATCCTATTGTCCCCAGCCCCCCTCCCCATCCTGCTGCCCTGCCCCCTCCCATCACCTCCCCCCATGCACACCCACCCACGTCCCTCGAGCATCCCCCCCCCCCCCCCCTTTCCCCCCCAAACACGCTTACACCCCTCACCTCCTTTGAATACACTCGCTTCCCCCCGCTTCCCTCACCTCACCTCGCCTCACCCACTTACCTAACACACCCACCTCCTTAGCGCACTCACCCCCCTCACCTCCCTAACGCACTCACCCCCCTGACTTCCCCAACACTCTCACCTCACCCACTTCCCTCCCTCACTTCCTTCCCTCACCCCCCCTCACTTCCCTCACTCCCTCCCTCACCTCCCTAACCCTCACCTCCCTCCCCCCCCCCTCCCGCCCACCACAGACGAGAAGGAAGGCATGCAGAAGGCTCAGCCCAAGACAGCGGACCCCGCCTACCTGTCTGCTGACGTCAGCAAGAAGCGGGACACCCTCGACAGGGTGTGCAGGCCTATTGCCTCCAAGCCCAAGCCCAAGCCTGCTCCCGCCCCTGTCCCTGAGCCCGCCAAGGAGGAGGAGGCTAAGCCAGCTGAGGGCGAGGCTGCTGACGGCCCAGCCGACGGACCAGAAGCCCCTTCTGAGGAGGCACCTATCACTATGGAGTCGTAAATTAGTTACACTGCTCTCTTGTAGCTGGCATCAGCTTCCATGTAGCTACCACTTGCATGTAGCTACTTCTTCCAATGAGTATTACATAGACGGTGTAGGGCAGCGCAGGCAGTAGATAACACTACAGTCTTAAAAGCTGACTCCATTCTGGTGCTGAGGACATCCATGTATGGATCAGGGTACCTCGGGAGAACTTCCCAGCTCTGCTGCCTGAGCTGCAACCAGTTGTGTCCCTCTGGTCAGGGACTCTTTCATGTTGCATCTGCGATCAAGGACGCAGCGTCCTGAACAACCCTGGTATGGATGCAGGGTAGTGTAGTGCAAAACTGTGTCACTCCCAGTCTGTGCAGTGCTGCGCAAGTGCTCCCAGAATGTGCAGCGCAAGTGCAGTGCTCCCAGTACAATGCTCCCAGACTGTGCAGCGGAAGTGCAGTGCTCCCAGCGCAGTGCAGTGCTCCCAGCGCAGTGCAGTGCTCCCAGACTGTGCAGCATAAGTGCAGTGCACCCAGTGCAGTGCAGTGTATTTCAAGTGCAAAACTGTGTTACTCCCAGCTAGCTTCAATGTAGCTCCAGGTGCCTACTAGGAATAAATTAGTAATCAAAACGGTGCTGTATTTATTTCGTATGACGAAATCTACCTGATAGGATGTATGAACGGGTACATTTGATGATAGTAGGTTATTTTGTGCTGTTTAAGGGGGGGGGGGGGGGGGGGGGGGGGGGTTACTGTCCGGGGGTTGTTCGGTTTGATCATGTGGTTTGTTTGCCTTGTGGCTGCCCACGGTCGGCGGGCTGAGTCAACATGGATACTTCAGTCCAGAATGGCTGGTCGGACCCATGTGGGCTCGGGGGTACAACTTGGACTTGCAATACCCAGCAGGAATTACCCAGATAGGCTGGTGGGACTTGCCCAAGTCCCCAGCTCAATTTATTTTGGCTTACCACACGATTCATGATTTTTGTAAGTTTGTTGGCCTCCTCTTTGTGAAACACTTCTGGCGCTCCATCTCGACCCAAAGTTAAATCGATCATTAAACAGGGAGGTGTTGGAAAGGCATCTCAATTTGATACTGAATGCAAAACGAAGGTGGCTCGGCAGAGGATTCCACATTGAGGGACCGTAGCACTGTCTCGAACTCAGGTTTGGGAGGGTATGGTTCAGCGTTTTTAAAGCCGAAATATCGGCATTTCGCGGATATTAATGTTTATTTGCGAATTGCCCATCGGCATACCAGATTCTTATCAGCTGTTATGCTCTCAGGGAAAAATCCCCACTCATAAAGTACGTTATTATCAGCTGTTATGCTCTACCAGACGACCTCACTTGACATCTGATATCAGATGTCAAGTGAGGTCGTCTGGTAGAGCATAACAGCTGATAATTCTGAAACGCTAACTGGAGAATCGGTCACCGCAGATAACTGATGTATGCTTGAGCGACTGGTGGCTTGGCTAAGGCATCATTAGATATTCGGTATGACCGATACTTATTGTTTGTGACGTCGCAGACAGGGTAATTCAAAGCGCGCGCTTTTGAGCTTTTGAGCGCTGACTTTTTGCCCCCCTCTGCGCTTTAAGCGCAGTTTTTTGCAACCCCTTGTGGGCGCTGCAAGCGCTTTTTGCGCTTTTTGCACTACAAAGCGCAGTTTTTTTTGTTTTCAAGTGCGCTAAAGCGCTGGCCAATTTGGCCATTTGAAGTACCCTGGTTTGAAGATTGGAGATTGGGATTTGGTGAGTGTGTATGTGGTGGTGTGTATGTGCGTGTGTGTGGGGGAGGGGGGGAAAAGGGGGGTTGGACTCCAAATTGGGGGGTCGCAGGCTGCTGGCTCAGGCACTGAATCCTCGGTGTCGCTGGTATGTGTCGGGAGACGCACCTCCTGGGCCGAAAATCCTTTCACACTGTTTCACAACAAGAAAATCCTTAAAATAAAAAAAGCACTGGTCTGCTTGTCACCACCTGCATGAGGGCTCACGTGGACCACACCCTTGCAGTTACTTTACTTCCCTCCGACAGAAGCTTCAACTCATCCACATGCCAAATAGTATTAATATTATAATAATATGTCAAATAATATGAATATTATAATAATATGTCAAATAATATGAATATTATAATAATTATTATTACTACGGTTGCGAAGAAAGACCAGGCCGCCAGGCCGGCAAAGTAACACGATGGTGTTGCATGGATTCATTAAAACCTTCGCCCCCTCACGCCTAGGGCAGTAGGGCGCCCTTGTGCCAGGACTCCCCTTCCATTTTGGGGAAGCTTTAAAGGTCTGGACCGAAGTGCACATGCCGAAATGTTTTGGCTCAGGTTGAGACCAATTATAGTTATGAATTTGATTTGGATAGTTACATGGCTCTCAAGCCAATTGCTTAATCCATGTCGTTGGTACGCCCTTGACGGTAGACGTGTGCAAAGATCACTCTGGAAATCGATCTGGACCGATAAGTGCACATGCCGGAGAATTTTGGCTCAGGTTCAGAACTTCAGACCAATTCTAGTTCTGAATTTGAATTGGATTGTTACATGGCTCTTCAGCCAATGGCTAAATCCATGTCGACCCTTGACGGCAGACCTATGCAAGGATAACTCTAGAAATCATCGAAAAACGGTTGCTGGAAGAGGTTGGTGCCTTGGTGGTTAAAATGTCTGTAAGAACGGTTATTACCGGGAATTGTCGAAAATTGTTGGGATTCCTGTAATTGCGGTTAAATCAAAGATGAAAATCATGTTTCGAAACCCCGAAAACTATACATTTGATCGAAAATTCAGTTGTCGAAAGAGGTTTGTGGTCACGGTTGTGGTTGTGGTCACCTGTCCACCTATCACTGCGACCCGTTCTGCGACCTGGCTGCCCTTACCTGCTCTTCCCGCCCTGAGAAAGCATTCTGTACCGCGTCGCCGTGGCACGCGATCTTCTTTTCCTTCACGTTGCCTACTATCTCGGCCACCCTAATCGCTACCCCTCAATCCCACAATCGCTTCTTCAGCTTACCTTCTATCGCTGCTCTTTCACTTATCGATATTTCTGCACTTCTGTACTTCTTATTACCGCCCCTCCATGGGTAGCGACTTCGGTACATCAGCCGTACTGCCGGATGCGCCAAACGGGTGCGCCAAACGGGTGCGCCAAACGGATGCGCCAAACGGGTGCGCCAAACGGGTGCGCTAGGGAACTTAAGGGTTCGCCCTACAAAGTGCATTTAGACCGCACCAACTGACGTTTGCAAACGGCGGGCAGCTCGATAAACTCGCAACAAGGGCGTGATCGCCCTTGTGCTGGATTGGACCAATTGGACCAAGGGATCCGCTGGGGATCACCGGCTGGGGAGTGTGTAATAAGTAGGGTTGTTTTGTGTGCGGTGTGAGGTGTGCGGTGTGTCTAACCTTGTTGCTGCCCTCGTGAACCTTGTTGCTGCCCTCGTGGCTGTTCTTGCGAAATGTGTGTCTCGTATACCGCGCTTTGGTACACAGTCGCGCGTTACCACATAAACTGGGGCTGTGCACCCTTCGACAGTGACTAGGCAGTCTTCTTCGGGATGACTGCCGAATTCAAACGTCAAGTGGTTTGGGGCGCAGTTTGACTTAAATCTACCTGGAAGATGAGGTGACGTGACTGAAAATACAACTTGTCTGAAATTTGCTTCGAGTCGGAGAAGAGGTGACCGTCTTTGCGAGTTTATTGAGCTGCCTGCCGTTTGCAAACGTCAGTTGGTGCGGTCCAAATGGAATTTGTAGGGCGAACCCTTAGGTTCCCTAGCGCATCCGTTTGGCGCACCCGTTTGGCGCATCCGTTTGGCGCCCCCGTTTTGCTCGCCCGGCAGTACGCCTGATGTACCGAAGTCGCTACCCATGGAGGGGCGGTAACTATATTGACCGCCCCCTGTGCTGTTGGTTTTTGGAATTATAAGCTGATGTACGGGCGGTCAGTTATGTACTTATGTTGTAGCCTTGTTGCTTTCAAAGTAACAACAAGTAACAAACAACTAAGTAACAAACAAACAAATAAGGGACATTTTGCAGTGTTGCTGTTTAAAGCAGTATTGAACGTGCCTCTACTGTCATGCAAAGCATACATGAAGGTTGGCTTTAGTAGTAATAATTTGATGCAGAAAAAATGAAGCCAATCAGAGGTCGGGTTAATTTTAGGGGATTTTGAGAAGGTGTTGCATGTGTGGGCAGGGCAGTATGAGCCGTTCCGGTCTGGGCCTGACCCGACGCGAGGGGGTGGTCGGGTGTGTTGGGGTGGGTGCCTGTAGCGTGGGTCGGCATGCATCGGGCTGGCCGGGTGGTTATGCGCTGTGTGGGTATGCCACGAATGTAGCGCAGTTTGGGAGCGCATGTGGCATGTGCTTTGGGAGAATACCGTGGGTGGGCATAGGGTCTCAATAGCCGCTCTGCCCATGATTTGGAATGGCTGGGCCTAGAGTTGCGCCTGGCCATGGAGAATGGAGATTAGTGGCTACCATTGTGCAACGCCGCTGCCCCCTAGGTCGAAGCACGAATCTGAAAGCTGCGTTGGTCGAAGCTCTGCAGCTTCTCAGGGTAGTGTCACCTTCTCGGGTAGCGAGTTAGTTCTTACTTGTGTAGCTTCGCAGCTACGCAGAACGAACGATTGGTACTTAGGTAGCTATAAATAGCAAGTTACTTTGGCTGAGACGGGGGTTGGAAGTGCACCAGTTATCAATTCCGCAGTTCGAAGGTCAGCATATGCTCAATTTCCACGTTCGCAAGTAGCACGTACAGCAGGTTGCAGGCGAGGTAGAAGCTCAGAGCAGATCGAAGGTAGAAGCTCGGAGCACTTAGCTCGAAGGTCATAGCTATCTGCGCTGGTCGGAGCTCAGAGCTGCGTTGGTCGAAGCTCCGCAGGTTTACCAGGTAATACCCACTTGGGTAGATAGTCGGTTATTATTTGTGTAGCTTCGCAGGTCTGCAGAACGAACGATTGGAACTTCGATAGCTATTAATAGCAAGTAATCTTGCGGATAAGGAGGTCGGAATTGCACCAGTGGTCAATTGCACAGTTCGAAAGTTGGCATATGCGCAATTCCCACGTTCGCAAGTAGCATGTCCGCAGTTTGTAGGAAATGCAGGGACGGCAGGTGATTTGGGTCGGAAATTGCTGGAAAGGCATGGACAGTTGGCTTGCGGCGGATGCTTCTCTCACGCGAACCCTTCAGGGCTAAATGGCTCTGCATCCGGTTACTCGTTTTTGTTACACTCACGTGACGCTAGTTTTGACAAGTTTTTGACTTTGTGTGCCTCGGTGTAACTCTTGAGTCTCTCCTACATTGAGGGCGGTAACTATATTGACCGCCCCTTGAGCTGTTGGTTTTTGGAATTATAAGCTTATGTACGGGCGGTCAGTTATGTACTTATGTTGTAGCCTTGTTGCTTACCAAGTAACAAACAAACAAAAAGGGATATTTGTAGTGTTGCTGTTTTTAAGCAGTATTGAACGTGCCTATACTGTTATGCAGAGCATAAATGAAGGTTGGCTTAAGTTGTAAGAATTTGATGCAGACAAAATGAGACCAATCAGAGGTCGGGTTAATTTTAAGGAATTTTGAGAAGGTGTTGCATGTCAAGAGGTGGGCAATATGTGCCGTTCAGGTCTAGGCTGCACCCGGGGGCTGCACCCGACGCGGGGGGTTGGTCGGCTGTGTGTGTCGGGGTGGATGCCTGTAGCGTGGGTCGGCATGCATTGGGCTGGCCGGGTGGTTATGCGTTGTGTGGGAATGACACGAAAGTAGCGCAGTTTGGGAGCGCATGTGGCATGTGCTTTGGGATAATACCGTGGATGAGCATAGGGTCTCAATAGCCGCTCTGCCCATGATTTGGAATGGCTGGGCCTAGGGTTGCGCCTGGCCATGGAGAATGGAGATAAGTGGCTACCACTGTGCAACGCCGCTGCCCCCTAGGTCGAAGCACGAATCTGAAAGCTGCGTTGGTCGAAGCTCTGCAGCTTATCAGGGTAGTGTCAGCTTCTTGGGTAGCAGGTTAGTTCTTACTTGTGTAGCTTCGCAGCTCCGCAGAAGGAACGATTGGTACTTAGGTAGCTATAAATAGCAAGTCACTTTGGCTGAGACGGGGGTTGGAAGTGCACCAGTTATCAATTCCGCAGTTCGAAGGTCAGCATATGCTCAATTTCCACGTTCGCAAGTAGCACGTCCAGCAGGTTGCAGGCGATGGGCCCCTAGGTCAGAGCACGTAGCTCAAAGCTGCGCTGGTCCAAACTCCACAGGTTCGCAGGGTGGTGTTACCCACTTGGGCTGATAGTAATTAATTTTGAAGCTTCGCAGGTCTGCAGAACGAATGATTAGTACTGAGGCACCCTATTAATAGCAAGATTGGCAGATTCAGAGGTTGGAAGAGCACCAGTTCAATTCAATTGCGTAGTTCGAAGTCAGCATTTGCGCAATTTGCACGTTGCGCGCAAGTAGCAGGTCCAGCCGCGATGGGAGTGAGCAGGCGATGGCTCAGGGTCGGACGGAAACGCGAATGTTGCATGTTGCATGGGCAGTTGGCTTGTGAAGGATGCTTCTTTCAACGCGAAACCTTCAGGGCTAAATGGCTCTTCATCCGGCTACTCGTTTTTGTTACTTTTATTTTGACAAGTTTTTGAGTTTGCGTGACTCGGTGTAACTCTTGAGTCTCTCCTACATTGAGGGCGGTAACTATATTGACCGCCCACTGAGCTGCTGGTTTTTGGAATTATAAGCTTATGCATGGGCGGTCAGTTATATACTTATGTTGTAGCCTTGTTGCAAACAAGGCTACAACAAACAAGCAAAAAGGGACATTTTGCAGGGTTGCTATTTTTAAGCAGTATTGAACTGGCCTATACTGTCATGCAAAGCATACATGAAGGTTGGCTTTAGTTTTGAGAATTTAATGCAGAAAAAATGAGACCAATCAGAGGTCGGGTTGATTTTAGGGATTTTTGACAAGGTGTTGCTTGTGTGGGCTGGGCAGTATGAGCCGTTCAGGTCTGGGCTGCACCCGACGCGGGGGGGTGGTCGGGTGTGTCGGGGTGGACACCTGTAGCGTGGGTCGGCATGCATCGGGCTGGCCGGGTGGTTATGCGTTGTGTGGGTATGACACTAATGTAGCGCAGTTTGAGAGCGCATGTGGCATGTGCTTTGGGAGAATAGGTGAGCATAGGGTCTCAATAGCCGCTCTGCCCATGATTTTGAATGGCTGGGCCTAGAGTTGCGCCTGGCCATGGAGAATGGAGATAAGTGGCTACCATTGTGCAACGCCGCTGCCCCCTAGTTCGAAGCACGAATCTGAAAGCTGCGTTGGTCGAAGCTCTGCAGCTTCTCAGGTTAGTGTCACCTTCTTGGGTAGCGAGTTAGTTCTTACTTGTGTAGCTTCGCAGCTCCGCAGAAGGAACGATTGGTACTTAGGTCGCTATAAATAGCAAGTCACTTTGGCTGAGACGGGGGTTGGAAGTGCACCAGTTATCAATTCCGCAGTTTGAAGGTCAGCATATGCTCAATTTCCACGTTCGCAAGTAGCACGTCCAGCAGGTTGCAGGCGATGGGCCCCTAGGTCAGAGCACGTATCTCAAAGCTGCGCTGGTCCAAACTCCACAGGTTCGCAGGGTGGTGTTACCCACTTGGGCTGATAGTAATTAATTTTGAAGGTTCGCAGGTCTGCAGAACGAATGATCAGCACTGAGGCATGCTATTAATAGCAAGATTGGCAGATTCAGAGATTGGAAGAGCACCAGTTCAATTCAATTGCGTAGTTCGAAGTTAGCATTTGCGCAATTTGCACGTTGCGCGCAAGTAGCAGGTCCAGCCGCGATGGGAGCTTGCAGGCGATGGCTCAGGGTCGGAAACGCGAATGTTGCATGTTGCATGGACAGTTGGCTTGTGAAGGACGGTTCTTTCTACGCGAACCCTTCAGGGCTAAATGGCTCTTCATCCGGCTACTCGTTTTTGTTACACTCACGTGACGCTAGTTGGTCGGCCCCCTTTTGACAATTTTTGAGTTTGTGTGACGCGGTGTAACTCTTGAGTCTCTCCTACATTGAGGGCGGTAACTACATTGAGGGCGGTAAATACAGTCACCTATTCTCGGACTCGAAGCAAATTTCAGACAAGTTGTATCTTCAGTCACGTCACCTCGTCTTTCAGGTAGATTTAAGTCAAACTGCGCCCCAAACCACTCGACGTAGGGATTCGACAGTCAAGTCATCCCGAAGGAGACTGCCTAGTCACAGCCGGAGGGTGCACAGCCCCAGTTCATGAGGTAACGCGCAACTGTGTACCAAAGCACAGCACACAAAACAACCCTAGTGACAGCGTGGCTCAGCGAGGCTTCCTCATACCTCCAGCGGATCCCCATTCAATTGCCAACACAAGGGCGGTCACGCCCTTGTTACCGCCCCCGTATTAGGGAGCAAACCCAGTACGGCAGGCGTACTGCCGGCGGAGGAGGCGGAGGAGGCGGAGGAGGCGGAGGAGGAGGAGGAGGACAAGTTAGCCCTAAGGGTTCGGCGTTCGGAGCGCTCTCGGGATACGCCAGCCGGCGTTGCGCGTGACTCAGCGGCTCGGGACCGAGACCGAGGTCCGAGACCGAGACCGAGGTCGAGACCCAGGTCCGAGACCGAGATCGAGACCGAGACCCAGGTCCGAGGCCGAGACGCAGGTCGAGACCGAGACGTAGACCGAGACCGAGGTCCGAGACCTAGGTCCCAGACCGAGACCCAGGTCGAGACCCAGGTCCGAGACCGAGGTCGAGACCCAGGTCCGAGGTCCGAGATCGAGACCGAGACCCAGGTCCGAGACCGAGATGCAGGTCGAGACCGACACGTAGACCGAGACCGAGGTCCGCGACCCAGACCAAGATCGAGTCCGAAGTCCGTGACCGAGACCGAGGTGTGAGACCGAGATCGAGGTATGAGACCGAGATCGAGGTTCGAGATCGAGACCGAGGTCCGTGATCAAGGTCGAGACCCAGGTCCGAGACCGAGGTCCGAGACCTAAACCGAGACCGAGACTCAGGTCTGAGACCGAGATGAAGACCCAGGCCGAGACCGAGACCCAGGTCCGAGACCAAGGTCGAGACCGAGACCCAGGTCCGAGACCGAGATCGAGACCTAGACCTAGGTCCGAGATCGAGACCCAGGTCTAGGTCCGAGATCGAGACCCAGGTCCGAGGTCGAGACCGAGACCCAGGTCCGAGGTCGAGACCGAGACCACAGACCCACAGACCCGCGCAGACCTCACAGGGGACCCCAAGGGGGGGCAGGGGGCGGCATTCTGGTTACCGCCCCCGTATTAGGGAGCAAACCCAGTACGGCAGGCGTACTGCCGGCGGAGGAGGCGGAGGAGGAGGAGGAGGAAAGTTAGCCCTAAGGGTTCGGCGTTTCGGAGGGGCTCTCGGGACACGCCAGCCGGCGTTGCGCGTGACTCAGCGGCTCGGGACCGAGACCGAGGTGCGAGACCGAGGTCGAGACCGAGGTGCGAGACCGAGGTCGAGACCCAGGTCCGAGACCGAGATCGAGACCGAGGTCCGAGGTCCGAGACCGAGACCCAGACCCAGACCCAGGTCCGTGACCGAGACCGAGGTCCAAGACCCAGACCGAGTTCGAGACCTAGTTCCGAGATCGAATCCCAGGTCCGAGATCGAGACCTAGACCTAGGTCCGAGATCGAATCCCAGGTCCGAGATCGAGACCCAGACCTAGGTCCGAGATCGAATCCCAGGTCCGAGATCGAGACCGAGACGAGATCGAATCCCAGGTCCGAGACTCAGACCGAGACCCAGGTCCGAGACCACAGACCCGCGCAGACCCCACAGGGGACCCAGGGAGGGACGGGGGCGGCAGGCTGGTTACCGCCCTCAACTAAGCAGAGACACCACGGTTACACCGGTCACACTGGCGGCGGCGGCGGCGGCGGCGGAGGAGGAGCAATTTAACCTAAGGGTTCTGCGCCCGTGAGCGCCCTCGGGCGACGCCAGCCGGCGTTGCGCATGACCACCTGCGCATGCCGCATGGAAGCTTCGAGACGCAGAAGACCCAGACCCAGACCCAGACCCAGACCCAGACCCAGACCCAGACCCAGACCCAGACCCAGACCCAGACCCAGACCCAGACCCAGACCCAGACCCAGACCCAGACCCAGACCCAGACCCAGACCCAGACCCAGACCCAGATCGAGACCGAGACCGAGACCCAGACCGAGACCCAGACACAGACCGAGACCGAGACCCAGATCGAGACCGAGACCCAGACCCAGACCGAGACCCAGACCGAGGAACAGACCGATACACAGACCGAGATGCCGCATGGAAGCTTCGAGACGCAGAAGACCAAGACCGAGACCAAGACCGAGACCCAGATCGAGACCGAGACCCAGATCGAGACCGAGACCCAGACCGAGACCCAGACCGATACACAGACCCAGACCGAGACCCAGACCGATACACAGACCGAGGCACAGACCGATACCCAGAACGAGGCACAGACCCAGACCGAGACACAGACCCACGTAACCACGACGTGCGAGAGGTGACCGCCCGATAGGTGAGCGCTCTCGGGCGACGCCAGCCGGCGTTGCGCATGAACTGCGGATGCCGCTTGGAAGCTTCGAGACGCAGAAGACCGAGACCCAGATCGAGACCGAGACCCAGACCGAGGCCGAGACCCTGACCGAGACACAGACCCAGACCGAGACCCAGACCCAGACCGAGACCCAGACCGAGACCCAGATCGAGACCGAGACCGAGACCGAGACCCAGACCGAGACCCAGACCGAGACCTAGATCGAGACCGAGACCCAGACCGAGACCCACGAACCCACGACCGCGCGAGAGGTGACCGCCCTATCGGGGCGGTCACCTCTAGTTTCTGTATGCTCCTTATAGCAATTCAGGGGATGATTTGGGAAGCACACTTTGTACTTCGGACTTGGTTTTCAGAATCTCAGGCCAATTATCGAGAATTCTCGCGAGAATTCTCAGATTTCCAGGCCAAATTCTCGATCTCATGTACGAAGTCCGGGTTCTTCAGAAACCTTGAACCCAAATCATCCGCTGAATGGCTATAACTATCTCTCACGATCGTCCTATCACCGATCCCACATCATCCTTACCACTTCCATCCGCTCGCACAACTCCACTGCAACCTACTTACCCTAGGGCCCCTGCGGTGGTCGGTACCATGGCACCCGACTGTATTAAGACGCGTCCAGGTCCGGGCCATTCTGGCGCCCCGCTGCCTGCCACGGCAATGCAGGCCACGTTGACGCTTCGTGCCGCACGTATTTTGTTTCCACAGGTCATTTCGCTTCTAGACCAAGCCATCTTTCGTTTGTTTTAAGCACTCATGGGGCGCTCCATAAATTGGCTCAAGTAACATATTTGGCGGAATCCTATTAAATTGTTTTCTTTTCCATGTTAACCACGGTTCAATTGTTGTCCAGGTCTAGATATCCTAAAGAACTCCCGTAGCCTAGCGGTTCCTGACAATTGTGACACAAAAGGAGACACTGAGCAGCCCAGAGTTGGCTGGAAAACATGAAACAATCCAATGCAGAGTGTGGTGTGAGTGTGGGAGCGTTTATGCCACCCATATTGATTACCGTATGCCCTTAAACTCTTGGCGTCAAGGCCGATAGACAGTGCCAATCAACCCAGATGCAAAAGTGACGCAAAAGGAAACACTGAGCAGCTCAGAGGCTGAAAACATAAGCAAATTCAATCGATTCGGACCTTGAGCTCCTTGTAAGCCATTGCAAGAGGGGGCACCCGTAGACAGCAGGGAGGGAGAGTGTGGCTCAGGGTACTTCAAACGGACCCCAGGGGTTGCGTCCTGGGACGCACCCTAATTCGGTAGGTTGCATCTTGGGACGCACCCAATTCGGTAGGTTGCGTCCTGGGACGCAGTCAAATCATTAGGCTGCGTCTTACTATCAACAGAACCCGTAGCCCACGGAAACTCCATGGTGGTGGGCTGATCAACTGATGGGTGAGACGCAACCAACATCCCGAACCTGCGTCTGCGACGCAACCAATCTACGAAAGCTGCTTCTGGGACGCAACGGACCCTCCCATGTTGCGTCCTGCGACGCAGGACTCTGCGTCCTGCACTACCCTGGTGTCGCTGTGAGAGCGCATTTTACAATGCATCAGCTAAGGAATGGCAAAAAAATAGTAGGATGCCCTGGCGGGGTCCCCTGGAGTTCGGCCCCGGGGGTGGTGTAATGTTCGTCAAGCAGCACTGGCAGCCTCCTTGGTGATAGATGCACACGCAGTTGCTTACTTCTCCGTACAATTTAATATTGGGGGGTCAAGAATCAATGTAGCATGGCATGGCATTATTATGCAAAATGGTGGCCTGTAAGGCTAATGAACTTATTAGCTCACTAACTTCCCAAAGTTCCATGGAGGCAGGTGCAGCAACTCCCTAGGCTACACTTGCTACTTCGCAACCTGCAGGAACTAGTGCGAAAGAGCAGATTTCCTTGTCAAGCACAATGCGCTTATGCGCTGATACAATGAGCTACGAGAGTCACGAAGAAGCGAATTCTTCAAGGGGAAATCGTAGACATGCTCCAGGTTCCTAGATTGAGTCCACAGGACAGGAGGGAAACGACAAATGAAAACGCCGCGCCCACAGTCCGCACCCCTGAGAAACGTACGCGAAAAGTGCCCTCAGAGGTAATCCGCCCCCGACGGGAATCGAACACGAGTCGCTAAGATTTCAGGCCAGTCAGATTAACCGGCAATTTTGACCGGCGTTCTTGGGGAAATGTGAAGATTTGAAGATTTGACGATTGCGCCTAAGTATCGCATAGGTATGTCCCCCATAGGGTCCGACCAATGGACATACCGGTAGCAGGGTACTTCAAATTGCCAAATTGGCCAGCGCTTTAGCGCACTTGAAAACAAAAAACTGCGCTTTGTAGTGCAATTAGCGCGAAATCTGCTTGCTGCGTCCACAGGGAGTTGCAAAAACTGCGCTTAAAGCGCAGAGGGGGTCAAAAAGTCAGCGCTCAAAAGCGCAAAAGCGCGCGCTTTGAAATACCCTGACCGGTAGTGAAATTTGACACATCACATTTTGACCCGAATGTCGCTGGTACCAACACAGTAGCTGTCATAATGGATCATTATGATGCCATCAAGACCGTAGTGGTAGAGCGGTCGTTAAATATGGTAATACGCTAGTTTCTCTAAGGCTTGGTAGTTCGCTTTGCTTGTTGTCAAGCCTTTTAATTTGCTCTTTCGTACACTTTTTTGATGTTACCTCCTGGACCAGGTTCTGAGGGGTATGTTGGCCAAACCCTCACTGTTATAAAACTGTCCCGGCGCTGTTCAGTCTCGGCATTGATTTTTGCTGAGTATGCAACAATATCCTCTCCCTCTCTATGGTAACCACAGCCGGAGGTCTCCGGTTCGGATCTGTACTGACATGTGCTCTATACATCCCTGGTAATCCTGGTATCCGTGGTTATCGCTCGGGGGGTATTGTTAACTGCAATGTGCAGACGGTTAGACGCCATACCTGGCGTACAGAACCTTGTAACAATTATATATATTATTATGAAGCCATCAAGACCATTATGGAAAAACCCGAGCGCCCGAATTTCTGTGGGGATCCATCAACTCAATGGCTGGAAATAATTTAAATGGCTACCCTTTGACTAGCTTTTAAAGCGTTGAAGGGGTGTACAGCACCGTATTGCAGTGCCCCTCGCAACATTGTTGCTTGGCGGATGACCCTAGGTTGGCCAAACCGCCAGACCGAACCTGAATTGGCGTAACCCATCCGCGAAAATGACCGCCAACATATCAGGTGTATGCGGTAGTTGAGAGTCCTGTTTGAATTTAGGGACGAAAGTACTCACTACTGTAAAAAAGGGCTTAATAAGAAAAGGCACTGATGAACTGAACTCCAAACAATCGTTCTACCGACGGGGGGCCTAAGTTCGTCCCACTGTGATCATTTAATCCTACAATATTACTAAATAATCATCTTATCTGGGATGATAATTTAATACAGTCTGGTTGTTGCTCACTTGTACTTGTACATGTACTTGTACCTGTGCGGTGCTTTTACAGTTGCTGCTACCTCTACCTGTACCCCTGCGAGGGTTGTTCTTGTGCATGGAGCAGTCTCGGGACGGGACTGTCTCGTGCGTGCTTGGCATACTGCGTCCTGTCCCCCCCCCCCCCCCCCCCCCCCCCCCTGAACCTGCGGGGGTCGTCCTTGTATGGAGCAGGGGACTGTCTCGTGAGTGGTTGGCAGACTGCAGTGCTGCACCCACCTAGCCTTGTTATTCAGTTTGTTCACCTCCTTGCTCCATGGCTTGGGCCCAACGCGTGTGTGCTTGGCAAGTTGGCATACTGCGTCCTGTCCCCCCCCCCCTGAACATGCGGGGGTCGTCCTTGTGCATGGAGCAGGGGACTGTCTCGTGCTTGGCAGACTGCACCCACACAGCCTTGTTATCCAGTTTGTTCACCTCCTTGTTCCATGGCTTGGGCCCAACATGTGTGTGCTTGGCAGACTGAGTCTTGCCCCCCCTCCCCCCCCTGAACCTGCGTGGGTCGTTCTTTTGCATGGAGCAGGCCAGCAGGGGACTTGGCATACTGCACCCACCTAGCCTTGTTATTCAGTTTGTTCACCTCCCTGTTCCATGGCTTGGGCCCAACGCGTGTGTGCTTGGCAGACTGCGTCTTGCCCCCCCCACCCCCCCTTCCCCCCCCTGAACCTGCGGGGGTCGTTCCTGTGCATGGAGCAGGCCAGCAGGCCAGCAGGGGACTTGGCATCCTGCACCCACCTAGCCCTCGCTGTTCACTTTGCTTACCCCCTTGCTCCATGGCTTGTGCCCAACGCGTGTGTGCTTAGCATACTACACCCACCTAGCCCTCGCTGTTCAGTTTGTTCATGGCTAGGGCCCAACGTGTGTGTGCTTAGCAGACTTCGTCTTGCCCCCCCCCCCCCCCCCCCCCCCCCCCCCCCCTAAACCTGCGGGAGCTGTTCTTGTGCATGGGGCAGGGGACTGTCTCGTGCTTGGCATATTGCACCCACCTAACCCTCCCTGTTCAGATTGTTCACCCCCTAGCTCCATGACTTGGGCCCAACGCGTGTGTGCTTGGCATACTGCACCCACCTAGCCCTCGCTGTTCACTTTGTTTACCCCCTTGCTCCATGATTTGGGCCCATCGCGTGTGTGCTTGGCATCCTGCACCCACCTAGCCCTCGCTGTTCACTTTGTTTACCCCCTTGCTCCATGGCTTGGGCCCAACGCGTGTGTGCTTGGCATACTGCACCCACCTAGCCCTCGCTGTTCACTTTGTTTACCCCCTTGCTCCATGGCTTGGGCCCAACGCGTGTGTGCTTGGCATCCTGCACCCACCTAGCCCTCGCAGTTCACTTTGTTTACCCCCTTGCTCCATGACTTGGGCCCAACGCGTGTTTGCTTGGCATCCTGCACCCACCTAGCCCTCGCTGTTCACTTTGTTTACCCCCTTGCTCCATGGCTTGGGCCCAGCGCGTGTGTGCTTGGCATCCTGCACCCACCTAGCCCTCGCTGTTCACTTTGTTTACCCCCTTGCTCCATGGCTTGGGCCCAACGCGTGTGTGCTTGGCAGACTTCGTCTTGTTCTTTCCCCGGTACCTGTAGGGCATGTAGGTTGCAGTGTTTTTTATTTCAGAAATCTTCAGGCCCATTTGGTAGCCACAAGTGGCGACCACAGGCTCATCCTGGGACGGTGTGGTAGCACCATCTGCCCTAGGTGAATAGGTAAATTCCACCAGGGGTAGGCCTGACCTACCTGGGCTGGGCCTGTGCGACCCAGGAGCGACCCAGGTCACAAATCACTGACCTGAGGGTCGCCATCGTGGCGACCAAGGGCCCATTTCGCCCGATTTTTGCACACCTGAGGGTCGCTCGGGGTGGCGACCGCGCGCCACAATATGCGACCGGTCGCACAAATAAAAAACACTGGTAGGTTGGTTGGGAGTATGGTTTGTATGTCCTCGACACACCCCTGATGTAATGTTTTTTTTGCTTTGTGGGTGCTTTATATTTTTGTTTTGCACAGAGTCTCATACGCCCTCGTGGTGTCCAGTAGACTTTAACATGTAAAAGACAAAAAGAGGTAGGAACAGGCAAATTACATGATTTTGATCAAACACTGGTAAAAGAACATAACAGCGCAGATTAACCGTTTGTGGTCATTTTTGAAGGGTATTTTTTTGAAGGGTATTTTTGAAGGGTATTTTTTTGAAGGGTTATTCGTCAGTTGATTTACCGGCTATTGTTGTTATTAGACCAAAACAAGTTAGGGTTTAATTGCCGTGGTTAATTCACCAGGTTCACCAGCCAACATGCTCGGCAGACTGTGTCTGGTTCTTTCCCCTGTACCTGTAGCGGATAAAGGCAGGGACCGGCAACTAATATTAGTGTTTGAAAACTAATATTTACTAATATTCTTACAGTGTCACAATAATATTATTTTTTCAAATAAATCCAAAATTCTGGTGAGAAGGCTTGTCAGCCTAACAGTAACTAACATTCACTCATATTATTCATTCCCTAATATTAACCAACATGCACTCATATGATTCATTCACTAATATTAACTAACATTCACTCATATTATTCATTCACTAATATTAACTAACCAAGCCTTTCCCTAGATATAGGTAGGGCCCGAAAAAGCATATGATTTTGATCAAAGGCGAGTATGATATCATATGATATCATACAAACTGCATCATATAATATTGTATATAAATTGTAACTTTGGCCTAGACAGACTGTCGGCATCATATGAAATAATATGATATCATATGATATCATAGTACATTAATATGGTGGCATGATATCATACTGACGTTCCCTAGATATAGGTGTACAGTCAGTTCCTCCGTACCTTCCATTCAAACCTACCCCCTGAAACATAAGCTCTACTAGCACAACTACACCAGGGTACTACTAGGCGCACACGGCAGCGCGGTGCCGCTCTGCCTTTTTGAGCCCCTCTGCGCGTTTCTCGCAGTTTTTTCAACCCCCTGTGGGCGCAGCGCGTAGTTTTTGCGCTTTTTGCACTAAAAAGCGCTGACCAATTTGATGCTTGTGCGCTCTAAGCGCTGACCAATTTGGCAACAAGTAGTACACTGAACTACCCCCCCCCCCCACAACCAAACCCAGAGCAGTATGCACACCCACAACTTTTTTTCATGTCTGTCTGACTGCAACATGCACACCCACACCCACACCCACACCCACACCTGCTAAGTTGGGGGATCTTAGGCACCCATTATTTGGCTTGAAAGGGTGTGCATTCTGGGTGGGAAAGGGTGCATTGTGGGTGGGTGGGTGGGGAGGGGTAATCTGGGTGGGAAATGGTGCAGTCTTGATGGGAAGGGTGCATCATGGGCGGGAAATGGTGCAGTCTTGATGGGAAGGGTGCATCATGGGCGGGAAATGGTGCAGTCTTGATGGGAAGGGTGCATCATGGGCGGGAAATGGTGCAGTCTTGATGGGAAGGGTGCATCATGGGCGGGAAATGGTGGCAAGTCCTTGATGGGAAGGTGCATCATAGGCGGGGAAATGGTGCAGTCTTGATGGGAAGGGTGCATCATGGGCGGGAAATGGTGCAGTCTTGATGGGAAGGGTGCATTATGGGTGGGAAAGGGTTGCATTGTGGGTGGGTGGGTGGGTGGGTGGGGGGGGGGCATTATGGGTGGGAAATGGTGGCAGTCTTGATGGGGAAGGATGCATTATGGGTGGGAAAGGGTGCATTGTGGGTGGGTGTGGGTGGGTGGGGTGGGTGGGTGGGGGGCATTATGGGTGGGAAATGGTGCAGTCTTGATGGGAAGGATGCATTATGGGTGGGAAAGGGTGCATTGTGGGTGGGTGGGTGGGTGGGTGGGGGGGGCATTATGGGTGGGAAATGGTGCAGTCTTGATGGGAAGGGTGCATTATGGGTGGGAAATGGTGCAGTCTGGGTGGGATTGGGTGCATACATTCTGGATGGGAAAGGATGCATTATGGGTGGGAAAGGGTGCATTGTGGGTGGGTGGGTGGGTGGGGGGGTAATCTGGGTGGGAAATGGTGAAGTCTTGATGGGAAGGGTGCATTATGGGTGGGAAATGGTGCATTATGGGTGGGAAAGGGTGCATTATAGGTGGGGGAGGGTGCTGTAGGGGTGCATAAAAGGGTACCTAAGACCACCCAAAAGTGTAGGGAACGGCAATGATGTTGACCAAAGACCAGTATGATATCATATGATATCATGCAAAAATCATATGATTTAATATCATATGATATGATGCCCCCGGCCAAAGTTACCTAGTCAGACCGCCGGCATCATATGATATCATATGATATCATATTGCTGACCCCCACAAATGTGCAGGGCACACCAGGGTACTACAAAGTGCGTGCGGCAGAGCGATGTTGCGCACGTTTTTTGAGCCCCACTGCGCGTTTGCGCAGTTATTTCAACCCCCTGTGGGCGCAGCGCGCAATTCTTGCGCTTTTTGCTCTACAAAGCGCTGGCCACTTTGACGTTTGTGCGCTTCAAGCGACTGACCAATTAAAGTGTAGTACCTTGGTGCACCCTAACACCACCTGTACCTGTGGGGGTCGTTCTTGTTCATCAAGTGGGTGTCGCGGCAGGCAATTGGGTGTACCACTAGACCAATTTAGATCACTGAACCGGGCTGCAACCCAAATACAACCAGCTGCCCCCTGAACCCCGCGGAGCGTGGAGCCTCTTGTGTTAAGGAGATAAGGAGCGCGGAGCCCGGCGGGTTTGAGAGGGCATTTCTGACTAGTTTAGCTGGACCCATGTACCCACACACTTACCCACCCACTAAGCACAATAGCTGTTCGTTTGAGCTGTTCAGGACTTCGCTGATCTGGACTTCGCTGATTCGGACTTAGCTGTACCTGTGGGGGTCGTTCTTATTCATCAAGCGTGTTTTTGTCAAAGAGGTGCGTGTGTGTATTATAGAAATATAATAATGATAATACACACTGTAATACACACTGTAATACACACTGTAATACACACTGTAATACGCACTGTAATACACACTGTACCTGTGGGGGTCGTTCTTGTTCATCAAACGGGTGTCCCGGCAGCCTTCACCTCCTTCCCAGAAGCGTGTGTTCTTTCCATTTGCGTTGGAAGCACTACGGGCCAGCTTCTTCCCACACATCCGGCACTGGCTGTACACTGACTGCTCAAAGGAGCAGAAGCCACATACCATCCTGCGTGTGTGGCATGTGGTGTGTATGTGTGTGTGTGTGTGTGTGTGTGGCGGGGTGGGTGGGTGGGTGGGGTGTGGGTGGGGGGGGAGGGGGTCTGGTTGTGTTTGTGGGCCGAGAGTGCGTGGGTTGTGGTGGGTGGGTGGGGTGGGTGTGGTATGCATGGGGTGGGGGTGGGGTGGGGTGGGTGGGTGGGTGGGGTATCTGGTTTACTATTATTGTGGTATGCGTTGGGTGGGGTGGGGGTGGGTGGGTGGGTGGGGTATCTGGTTTACTATTATTATTATTACTATTATTATTATTATTATTATTATTATTATTACTATTATTATTATTATTATTATTATTATTATTATTATTATTATTATTATTACTATTATTATTATTATTATTATTATTATTATTACTACTATTATAATAATAATAATAATAATTATTATTATTGTTGTTGTTGTTGTTGTTGTTATTATTATTATTATTATTATTATTATCATCTGTTCTGTACTATTAAATTCTATTATATAAATATTAGATTGAAATATAATATAATATAATATAATATAATATAACATAATATTCTATTCTTTTCTATTTTGTATTATTATGATGATTATCTGTTATGAACTATTATATTACATAATATTATTATAATACAATATATTAGTAATTCTACTCTATTCTATTTTATTTTTAAAACAATATTATGTATTATTATTGTTATTCTCTGTTCTGTACTCTTATATTATACATTGCATTCATATTCCATACCAGGGTACTTCCAAGCGCGCGCTTTTGCGCGCTGGCGCGCAGCCTTTTTGAGCCCCACTGCGCGTTTTGCGCAGTTTTGTTTTTTGCACCCCCTTGTGGGCGCAGCAAGCAATATTTTGCGCTGTTTGCACTACAAAGTGCAGTTTTTTTGTTTTCAAGTGCACTGAAGCGCTGGCCAATTTGGTCAATGGAAGTACCTAGTTCCATACCTGGTGGCCCACACGTGATCATAATGTACAATATTATATATAACACTCATATTCCATACCTGGTGGCCCACACGTGATCATGATCTGCAGCTTCCTCATGGCAAAGGTCGCAAGGGTACCGTGTGCCTGGGTGGGTGGTGAGGGGTATTTTGGGTGTGAGGGGTATTTGGGTGTGAGGGGTAATTGGGTTGTGGGTGGTGGGTGGGTGGTGGGGTGTATTTTGGGTGTGAGGGGTATTTTGGGTGGTGGGTGGGTGGTGAGGTGAATTTTGGGTGTGAGGGGTATTTTGGGTGGTGGGTGGGTGGTGAGGTGTTTTTGGGTGTGAGGGTTAATTGGGTTGTGGTTGGTGGGTGGGTGGTGAGGTGTATTTGGGTGTAAGGGGTAATTGGGTTGTGGGTGGTGGGTGCGTGGTGAGGTGTTGTTTGGGTGTGAGGGGTATTTTGGGTTGTGGGTGGGTGGTGAGGTGTACTGTGGGTGTGAGGAGTATTTTGGGCTGTGGGTGGTGGGTGGGTGGTGAGGGGCCTTTTAGGTGTGAGGTGTATTTTGGGTGGTGGGTGGTGGGTGGGTAGTGAGGGGTATTTTGGGGTGGAGGGTGGTGGGGGGTGGTGAGGTGTATTTTGATACTTTTATATGTTTTGTTTTACTTTCCTCTGTGTGAGTGTAACTTACGTGTTTTGCAGTGCTTTGCCATATTTTTTGTTTTTGCTTTGCAGTGCTTTGCCATATTTTTTGTTTTTGCTTTGCAGTGCTTTTCCATGTTTTTGTTTGCATTGCTCAGTATTTATATAGTCTGCTTTGTTTGCTTTGGGTTCTTTGTTTGCTTTGGGTGTGTTATGTTTGTGTGGCTTACTTTTTTTTTTGCTTTGCAGTGCTTTGTCATCTTTTCGTCTTGCTTTGCAGTGCTTTGTCGTACGTTTTGTTTTGTTTTGCTCAGTATTTATATTCTCTGCTCTGTTTGCTTGGATGTGTTACATTTGTGTGATTTGCTTCATTTTGTGTTTGTGCTTTGCAGTGCTTTGTCATATGTTTTGTTTGTTTTGCTCAGTATTTATATTCTCTGCTCTGTTTGCTTGGGTGTGTTATATTTGTGTGGTTTGCTTCATTTTTTGTTCTTGCTTTGCAGTGCTTTGTCATATGTTTTGTTTGTTTTGCTCAGTATTTATATTCTCTGCTCTGTTTGCTTGGGTGTGTTATATTTGTGTGGTTTGCTTCATTTTTTGTTCTTGCTTTGCAGTGCTTTGTCATATGTTTTGTTTGTTTTGCTCAGTATTTATATTCTCTGCTCTGTTTGCTTGGGTGTGTTATATTTGTGTGGTTTGCTTCATTTTTTGTTCTTGCATTGCAGTGCTTTGTCATATGTTTTATTTGTTTTGCTCAGTATTTATATTCTCTGCTCTGTTTGCTTGGGTGTGTTATATTTGTGTGGTTTGCTTCATTTTTTGTTCTTGCTTTGCAGTGCTTTGTCATATGTTTGTTTGTTTGCTCAGTATTTATATTCTCTGCTCTGTTTGCTTGGGTGTGTTATATTTGTGTGGTTTGCTTCATTTTTTGTTCTTGCTTTGCAGTGCTTTGTCATATGTTTTGTTTGTTTTGCTCAGTATTTATATTCTCTGCTCTGTTTGCTTGGGTGTGTTATATTTGTGTGGTTTGCTTCATTTTTTGTTCTTGCTTTGCAGTGCTTTGTCATATGTTTTGTTTGTTTTGCTCAGTATTTATATTCTCTGCTCTGTTTGCTTGGGTGTGTTATATTTGTGTAGTTTGCTTCATTTTTGTTCTTGCTTTGCAGTGCTTTTTCATATGTTTTGTTTGTTTTGCTCAGTATTTATATTCTCTGCTCTGTTTGCTTGGGTGTGTTATATTTGTGTGGTTTGCTTCATTTTTTGTTCTTGCTTTGCAGTGCTTTGTCATATGTTTTGTTTGTTTTGCTCAGTATTTATATTCTCTGCTCTGTTTGCTTGGGTGTGTTATATTTGTGTGGTTTGCTTCATTTTTTGTTCTTGCTTTGCAGTGCTTTGTCATATGTTTTGTTTGTTTTGCTCAGTATTTATATTCTCTGCTCTGTTTGCTTGGGTGTGTTATATTTGTGTGGTTTGCTTCATTTTTTGTTTTTGTTTTTGTAAATTCAGCTGAAAACACAAACTCCAAACATGTACTGCCGTACCGCAACATGAGAAGCGAAGCCATCGGTAGCTATGCCTGTAGTGCTTACACGCCCCGTTCCAGGGGAGGGGCATGCCCACTTGCAGTACATCTTGTATTTTACTCGGAGCCTTGGTGTTTCCCCGGGTCTGGGGGCCTGCGCCTTTGGCAGTACAGGCGGTACCTTGGGGGTTCCTCAGCTTGAAGACGACAGCTTTGAAGTCGAATGTCATGAGCCTATGACAGCTACCGCATGCACGCTCATTATGCCCTCCTACCTGCAGGTGGATTGGTCATGCAGGGTTTAGGGCAGGAGCCTGTGACAGCTAGCACATGTACGCTTATTGTACCCTAGTACCTGCAGGTGGATTGGTCATGCAGGGTTTAGGGCAGGAGCCTGTGACAGCTAGCACATGCATGCTCATAGGGTTTAGAGCAGGAGCCTGTGACAGCTAGCACATGCATGCTCATAGGGTTTAGGGCAGTAGCCTGTGACAGCTAGCACATGCATGCTCATAGGGTTTAGGGCAGTAGCCTGTGACAGCTAGCACATGCATGCTCATAGGGTTTAGGGCAGTAGCCTGTGACAGCTAGCACATGCATGCTCATAGGGTTTAGGGCAGGAGCCTGTGACAGCTAGCACATGCATGCTCATAGTGTTTATGGCAAGAGCCTGTGACAGCTAGCACATGCATGCTCATAGTGTTTAGGGCAGGAGCCTGTGACATGAATAAAAAGTCATTACTAACAAATGATGATTCATCAAAACACGGTAGAAAGGAATTAATAATCGAGTGTTACAATACTGTTATATAAAAGTGTTAAATAACGAATACTAATTTATCACAACACTGTAGAAAGGTATTCATTATCGAGTGTTACAATACTGCTATATAAGAGTATTCAATAACGAATACTAATTTATCACAACACTGTAGAAAGGTATTCATTATCGAGTGTTACAATACAGTTATTTAAAAGTATTCAATAACGAATAATAATTTGTCACAACAGTGTAGAAAGTTATTCATTATCGAGTGTTACAATACTGATATATAAAGATATATAAAGGCATCACTAACAAATGATGATTCATCACAACACTGTAGAAAGTTATTCAGGATTGAGTGTTAAACTACTGATATATGTAAAAGTAGTTACCAGCCTATAATGAGTACCACAACACACTAGTATCACAACATTAACATACTTGTACCACAACATCATAGTATCACAACATAAACACACACACCACTCACCTGCACGTTCTTTAGAACCATGACACTGCTGCACTCACCTCACTGCACTCACCACAGTGCACCCACCACACTCACGTTCTTCAGAAGCATGACCCTGCTGCACTCCCCACACTGCACTCACCACACTCACGTTCTTCATAAACATGACACTCACCTGCACGTTCTTAATAACCATGACGCTGCTGCCCTTGCCACACTGCACACACTACACTCACGTTCTTCAGAGCCATGACACTCACCTGCACGTTCTTCAACACCATGACACTGCTGCCCTTGCCACACTGCACACACTACACTCACGTTCTTCATAAACATGACACTCACCTGCACGTTCTTCAACACCATGACACTGCTGCACTCGCCACACTGCGCACACTACACTCACGTTCTTCAGAGCCATGACACTCACCTGCACGTTCTTCAACACCATGACACTGCTGCACTCGCCACACTGCGCACACTACACTCACGTTCTTCAGAGCCATGACACTCACCTGCACGTTCTTCAACACCATGACACTGCTGCACTCGCCACACTGCGCAGCAAGCATACTTGGTAACAGATCTACAGGGTGGTGGGGGGTTAGGGTTTAGCCAGCCATATGCAGTACAGTCAGTACATATCTAGAGGTGCACACTGCATGCTGGCCTCGCAGTGCCTAACAAAGACATTTGCAGTACAGGCAGTACATACCTAGAGGGATGCACGCTGCAGGTCCCATAGTGCACTTAATGCTAAGCCAAGCCAATTGCAGTACAGGCAGCACATACTGAAATGCATGCTGCAGGTCTCATTGTGTACTTCCTGCCTAGCCATGCCATATGAAGTGCAGGTAGTACCTACCAAGCCAAGCCACATGCAGTACATGCAGTACATACAAAGAGAGATGCACGCTGCAGGTGGCATTGTGCACTTCCTACCAAGCCAAGCCATATCCAGTGCAGGCAGTACCTACCAAGCCAAGCCATATGCAGTACAGGCAGCACATACCTAGCAGGATGCACGCTGCAGGTCTCAAAGTGCACTTCCTACCAAGCCAAGCCATTTCCAGTGCAGGCAGTACCTACCAAGCCAAGCCACATGCAGTACAGGCAGTACATACCTAGCGGGATGCAGGCTGCAGGTCGCATAGTGCATAGGACATTGCTGGACTCGTGGACGAATCTGGGTCGTACTTGCAAGCCTAGCAGTACATGGCACTTGGCACACTCAATACTCCCCTCTAGGCAGCTGCCTGTGTTGGTGCTAGCTGTCTGGGCCTCAGGGTCCAGCGCAGGGGAGGAGATGGACATGGTGGCAGCACTTCCACAGCGGCCGCATGCAACCTGAGTGTGTGTGTATGTGTGTGTATGTGTGTGTGTGTGCGTGTGATTATGGATCAAAATACCAGCAGCACCTTTTCGGCGGAGACAAACCCGGTTGCTGCCTTAGTGTCTCCTGTCCAGTGCAGGGGGGGAGATGGACGTGGTGGCAGCACTCCCACAGCGGCCGCAGGCAACCTGGGGGGGGGGGGGGGGGGGGGGTAAGGGGAGCTTGTGTATGCGTGTGTTTGTATATGTGTGTGTGTTGTTATGAATCGGTTGCTGCCTCAGTGTCCAGTGCAGGGGGGGAGATGGACATGGGGGATGGACTCCCACAGTGGCCACATGCAACCTGGGTGGGGGGAAGGTGAACATGTGTATGCGTGCAAATTACGTTTTTGTATTTGCCTCCTTCCAGGTCAGCATCCCTACAACGATTTTAGTCGATTTTAGTTATTTTTTTGTCGATTTAAGTCAATTTAAGGTATTAGGTATTAATAAATATAAAAAAAGGTTGGGTGAGCTGAGCCCCTTGGGTTACACCGGGGGTTACACCCAAAGCAGGTACTTGGGCAAGATCTTTAAATGATTTCTTTCGAGGTCTCTTATTACGATAATTTGGGCCCAAACGGGGTCTAATATTATGAGCGTAATTTATTACGGAAAAACAATCCTGGTGCAGGGGGGTAGATGGACATGGTGGCAGGACTCACATGGCCCCGGCCACATGCAACCTGAGTGTGAGTGAGTGAGGATGGGAACTTGTGTATGCGTGTGTTTGTGTGTTTCTAGACCCTCCACTGTGAGGTTGAAGCCTTCGTTTGAGGAATGAATCCTGGGACATAGAGGTATGGCTACACGTCAGTGTGTGTGTGTGTGTGGTGGTGGGGGTGTGTGGGGGGGGAGATGGACATGGTGGCAGGACTCCCATGACCCTGGCCACATGCAACCTGAGTGTGAGTGAGTGAGGATGGGAACTTGTGTATGCGTGTGTTTGTGTGTTTCTAGACCCTCCACTGTAAGGTTGAAGCCTTCGTTTGAGGAATGAATCCTGGGACATAGAGGTATGGCTACACGTCAGTGTGTGTGTGTGTGTGTGGTGGTGGGGGTGTGGGGGGGGGGGAAGATGGACATGGTGGCAGGACTCCCATGACCCCGGCCACATGCAACCAGAGTGTGAGTGAGTGAGGATGGGAACTTGTGTATGCGTGTGTTTGTGTGTTTCTAGACCCTCCACTGTGAGGTTGAAGCCTTCGTTTGAGGAATGAATCCTGGGACATAGAGGTATGGCTACACGTCAGTGTGTGTGTGTTTGTGGTGGTGGGGGTGGGTGGGGGGGGAGATGGACATGGTGGCAGGACCCCCATGACCCCGGCCACAGGCTATTTGAAAATTTGAAAATTTAAACATCCAAGAATTGTCACAATGACCTCTAAGGACGTGCCCAGTGGGATTAAGGGAACCGGATCGTAAGTATGCGCTGCTCGAGCCAACATCGCACCTAGATACCAGTTACCGTGCCGGTCGACGACCCTCCGGACGGGCCCAAGCGCACTCAAGGGGGTGGCCACAGGCTACCTTAATATGAGTTGTAGGTTTTCCAGATTTTGTTAGTCTCTGGTTCAAGTTTTTAGGTTCCGTGTCTCCAAAAAGGCCTTTCTTAGTTTAGTTGCAGATGCATATTTTGAAACTGGCTGCGTCTCATGATGCAGATTTTGGAGTCCCCTCCCCTTTCTGAACCTAAATAAACTCGAACACTTAAGAAATGTTTCACAACGCATGTTTCCAATCAGAGTCAAAGGGCCGTTAATTTGTCCAAGTGGGCCCCTCTGAAATACCGATGCTTGTCAACTCCAAGTACCGCTTGTCAACTACTTGTCAACTCCAAGTACCGACCGCTTGTCAACTCCAAGTACCGCAACTCCAAGTACCGGCCTATTGTCAACTCCAAGTACCGACCGCTTGTCAACTCCAAGTACCGACCGCTTGTCAACTCCAAGTACCGACCGCTTGTCAACTCCGAGTACCGCTTGTCAACCGCTTGTCAACTCCAAGTACCGACCGCTTGTCAACTCCAAGTACCGACCGCTTGTCAACTCCAAGTACCGACCGCTTGTCAACTCCAAGTACGCAACTCCAAGTACCGACCGCTTGGAACTCCAAGTACCGACCGCTTGTCAACTCCAAGTACCGACCGCTTGTCAACTCCAAGTACCGACCGCTTGTCAACTCCAAGTACCGACCGCTTGTCAACTCCGAGTACCGCTTGTCAACCGCTTGTCAACTCCAAGTACCGACCGCTTGTCAACTCCAAGTACCGACGCTTGTCAACTACAGAGTACCGACCGCTTGTCAAACTCCAAGTACGCTTGCAAAACGCTTGTCACTCCCAATACCGACCGCTTGTCAAACTCCAAGTACTCCGACGTTCTTGTCAACTCCAAGGTACCGACCGCTTGTTTCAACTCCAAAGTACCGACGTTGTCAAACTCCGAGTAACCGCCTGTCAACAGCTTTCAACGCAAGTTAGGCCCCCCCCCGACGCTTGCAAATCCGAGTAAAACAAGCTTGTTCAACAGCTTGTCAACTCAAAGTATCCGACCGCTTGTCAACTTGTCACGGTCAACTCCAAGTACCGACCGCTTGTCAACTCCGAGTACCGCTTGTCAACCGCTTGTCAACTCCAAGTACCGACCGCTTGTCAACTCCAAGTACCGGCCTATTCCCCTGGGCGGTACTAGCAAGTCTTCGAGTACCTTTCAAGTACCGGCCTATTCCTGTGTACCTGGGCGGTACTCGCAAGTGGCCACATCATGTGTGTGTAAGTATATGCTTCTTGCTCTGACCACCGTGTACCTCCTGACTAATCAAATGTACGTGTATATTAGGTGTGTATGCATGTATGCATGACTATTGTTGAAGTGTATCTAGATAGAACAACGCATGTTTCCAATCAGAGTCAAAGGGCTGTTAATTTGTCCAAGTGGGCCCCTCTGAAATACCGCTGCTTGTCAACTCCAAAAGAGAATAGCCCTAGCAGTAGTTAATGGAAATACATGTAGATAGGGTTTTCGGCGGAGCCCCCCCTTCTGGGGGGGGGGGGGGGGGGGGGGGGAGCACCCAGGGTTAACCATGTGTAGGGAACGGCAAATCATATGATGTTGACCAAAGACGAGTATGATATCATATGATATCATACACAAATCATATGATTTAATATCATATGATATGATGCCCCAAGCCAAAGTTACATAGTCAGACCGCCGGCATCATATGATATAATATTGCCGACCCCTACCCATGTGTCCGTCTATGCGACCGGAAAATTGAAGCCTGACACGTCAGCCAACTGTCTTATAATTAACTGGCTTCAGTCAGCTCCATTTCTGTTGCCACCTTTCGTACAGTTGCTGGCACACTCCGCCAATTTTCTGTTGCCACCTTTCGTACAGTTGCTGGCACACTCCGCCAATTTTCCGTTGCCACCTTTCGTACAGTTGCTGGCACACTCCGCCAATTTTCTGTTGCCACCTTTCGTACAGTTGCTGGCACACTCCGCCAATTTTCTGTTGCCACCTTTCGTACAGTTGCTGGCACACTCCGCCAATTTTCTGTTGCCACCTTTTGTACAGTTGCTGGCACACTCCGCCAATTTTCTGTTGCCACCTTTCGTACAGTTGCTAGCACACTCCGCCAATTTTCTGTTGCCACCTTTCGTACAGTTGCTAGCGCACTCCGCCAATTTTCTGTTGCCACCTTTTGTACAGTTGCCAGCACACTCCGCCAATTTTCCGTGTCGCATGCCCGGCGGTTTGGTACTAGCAAGTCTTGGGCAGCTTTTAGGAAAAACCCACTTTCAGATTTGAAAACAAGATCTACTACAGGTTCTTAGGAGGGGCTAATTGAAGGAACCACTTGGCGAACTGGCCAATGTTATTATGGCCAATGTTATTATGGCCAATGTTATTATGGCCAATGTTATTATGGCCAATGTTATTATGGCCAATGTTATTATGGCCAATGTTCTTATGGCCAATGTTATTATGGCCAATGTTATTATACATGTCTGTTGTTTTTGGCGGAGCCCCCCTTTCTGGGGGGCTGGAGCCCCCATGTTTACCCATTTGTCCGTCCGACCGACCGACCGACCATCCATCAGACCGTCTGACCGCGATGAAGCCTGACACGTCAGCCAACGGTCTCGCTTCCGTTGCCAGCTGTCGGTGTCGCTCCCTCGTAATCACTCTCCGCCAATTTTCGGCGTCGCAGGCGACGCTGCATAGAACTTGATTACTTTAGGGTTGTTTAAACATACATAGTTTGTAAATGTTATTTCCATTTCTGCAATTTAAAAAAAAAGTTTTTTGTTTTTCGTTTATCCTTTTTGCATAAAGCTGAGCCTATTCAACTGCTGAAATGCAACCCAAAGCCAAGCCAAGCCAAGCCAATGCACTTCAAATCCAAGCCAAGCCAATGCAATCCAAAGCCAAGCCAAGCCAAGCCAAGCCAATATAATGCAATCCAAAGCCAAGCCAAGCCAATGCAATCAAATTTTCTCACTTGGAAGCTAACAAGAAGCAGCTCCACAGCTGAAATGCAATCCAAAGCCAAGCCAAGCCAATCAAATGCAATCCAAAGCCAAGCCAAGCCAGGCCAATGAAATACAAAGCCAAGCCAAGCCAATGCAATCCAATTTTCACACCTGGAAGCTAACATGAAGCTACCGACCACACCTGGAAGCTAACATGAAGCAGCTCCACAGCTGAAATGCAATCCAAAGCCAAGCCAAGCCAAGCCAAAGCCAAGCCAAGTCAAGCCAATCAAATTTCTCACCTGGAAGCTAACCCGAAGCAGCTCCACAGCTGAAATGCAATCCAAAGCCAAGCCAAGCCAAGCCAAGCCAAGCCAAGCCAAGCCAAGCCAAGCCAAGCCAAGCCAATTCTCTTACCTGGAAGCTGACACGAAGCAGCTCCACAGCTGAAATGCAATCCAAAGCCAATCCCTCTAACACAAGGGAGTAGCTGTTCGCCTGGGGAGGGGCGCAGCCCCCCCTTCCTGAAGTCTCTGGACCCACTCCTAACTCTGCTGTGCCTGAAAAGGCTACCTCGTCAGCGCCAGCTGTCAAGTTGGGGAGCAGGTGGTGGATGGTTGTTGGTGGTTGGTGGTTGGTGTGTGCTGTGTGGTGTGTGGTGAGAGTGGTAATGTGTGTGGGAATAACAGTAGCTGCAGGGAATATGTGTGGCCATGTGTGTGGGAATGTGTGTGGCAATGTGTGTGGTAATGTGGGTGCAAATAATAAAAGTTGCTGGTAATGTGACTAGAAATGTGTGTGTGAATGCGTGTGTGTGGGGGGGGGGTGAGTGGGAATGTGTGTGTAGGGGGGGGTGAGTGGCAATGTGTGTGACAATGTGGGTGGAAATAACAATAGCTGCCGGGAATGTGTGTGGCAATGTGCGTGGGAATGTGTGTGTACTTGGTTGTGAGTGGGAAAGTGTGTGGCAATGTGTGGGGAAATGTGGGTGGAATTAGCAATAGCAGCCAAGAATGTGTGTGGGAATGTGTGTGGAAATAACAACAGCTGCCGGGAATGGGTGTGGGGGTGGTGCGAATGGGAATGTGTGGCAATATGGTTAGGAATGTGGGTGGAAATAAAAACAGCTGCCGGGAATGGGTGTGGGGGTGGTGTGAATGGGAATGTGTGTGGGTACGTGTGTGGGAATGTGGGTGGAAATAACAATAGCTGCAGGGAATGTGTGTGGGGGTGGTGTGAATGGGAATGTGTGTGGCAATGTGGGTGGGAATGTGGGTGGAAATAACAATAGCTGCAGGGAATGTGTGTGGGGGGTGGTGTGAATGGGAATGTGTGTGGCAATGTGGGTGGGATTGTGGGTGGAAATAACAATAGCTGCAGGGAATGGGTGTGGGGGTGGTGCGAATGGGAATGTGTGTGGCAATGTGGGTGGGAATGTGGGTGGAAATAACAATAGCTGCAGGGAATGTGTGTGGGGGTGGTGCGAATGGGAATGTGTGTGGCAATGTGGGTGGGATTGTGGGTGGAAATAACAACAGCTGCCGGGAATGGGTGTGGGGGTGGTGCGAATGGGAATGTGTGTGGCAATGTGGGTGGGAATGTGGGTGGAAATAACAATAGCTGCAGGGAATGTGTGTGGGGGTGGTGCGAATGGGAATGTGTGTGGCAATGTGGGTGGGAATGTGAGTGGGAATATGTGTGGAATTGCGGGTCAGAAGCTGCAGGTAGCTATATGCAAACAGTGCGGGCTTAGGGTAGCTATATGCAAACAGGTCGGAAGCTGCAGGTAGCTATATGCAAACAGTGCGGGCTTAGGGTAGCTATATGCAAACAGGTCGGAAGCTGCAGGTAGCTATAGGCAAACAGTGCGGGCTTAGGGTAGCTATATGCAAACAGGTCGGAAGCTGCAGGTAGCTATGTGCAAACAGTGCGGGCTTAGGGTACATGGTGTACTAGGAATCACAAAGCAAGACACGAAAATACAAAACAACACTCATATGCCCAATAATAACCTCACTATCCCTCTCCTCCCCTATTTCCTCCACCCCCCACACATCACCAACACACACACAGGCACACACACCAGCTTCAGAAATCCACACCCATAAGCAACCACGTGCACACACCAACACACACAGGCACGTGCACACACCAAAACCCACACAAATCCACACCCACAAGCATCTAGAACCCCCACACACACCCACAAGCGCCCCCTCACACATACCACGCCCCATCCCCCCCCCCCCCCCTTTACACGCACACACCATCCCCCCCCCCCACACAAACACCCCCCCACCCCACCCCACCCCCACAAGCACCCACACCCACCATCGTCCTCACTCCCAGAATTGGAGGCATGCCCATACTCCAAATCTTGATCGCTGCAACTGCCATAACCGTCATCACTCAGTGCATTCGGGTCCTCGCCCTGGTCCCCGCCCTTGTCCACAGCCCCCTTCTTTAAGGGGGGCCTGGGGGTCAGACAATGAGTGCTCTGCTCAGACCAAGCCGCATCCACAAAGCTGCTAGCGTAGTTTTCAAAAAGCTTGATGGTGGCACGCAAGCCAAATGTTGGGAGACGCCGATTGAGGTCGCTTTCCATGAACTCACAGATCCATGCAGGGGGTGGGGGGTGGCGCTGGGTGGCACTTGCCTCTGTGGGGTTGACCTGTGTGCGGGGTGTGGGGAGACGCCGATTGTGGTCGATTTCCAGGTGTTTACAGATGCATGCAGGGGGTGGGGGGTGGCGCTGGATGGCACTTGCCTCTGAGGGGTTGACCTGTGTGTGGGGTGTAAGGAGACGCCGATTGTGGTCGCTTTCCAGGTGTTTGCAGATGCATGCAGGGGGTGGGGGGTGGCGCTGGGTAGAACTTGCTTCTGTGGGGTTGACCTGTGTGCGGGGTGTGGTGTGGGGAGACGCCGATTGTGGTTGCTTTCCAGGTGTTTGCAGATACATGCAGGGGGTGGCGCTGGGTGGCACTTGCCTCTGTGGGGTTGACCTGTGTGTGGTGTGTGGGGAGACGCCGATTGAGGTCGCTTTCCAGGTGTTTGCAGATGCATGCAGGGGGTGGGGGGTGGCGCTGGGTAGAACTTGCTTCTGTGGGGTTGACCTGTGTGCGGGGTGTGGTGTGGGGAGACGCCGATTGTGGTTGCTTTCCAGGTGTTTGCAGATACATGCAGGGGGTGGTGGGGGGGTGGCGCTGGGTGGCACTTGCCTCTGTGGGGTTGACCTGTGTGCGGGGTGTGGGGAGACGCCGATTGTGGTCGCTTTCCAGGTGTTTGCAGATCCATGCAAGGGGTGGGGGGGGGGGTGGCGCTGGGTGGCACTTGCCTCGGTGGGGTTGACCTGTGTGTGGGGTGTGGGGAGACGCCGATTGTGGTCGCTTTCCAGGTGTTTGCAGATCCATGCAAGGGTGGGGGGGGTGGCGCTGGGTGGCCACTTGCCGCGGTGGGTTGACCTGTGTGCGGGGTTTGTGGGGAGACGCCGATTGTGGTCGCTTTCCAAGGTGTTGCAGATAAATGCAGGGGGTGGGGGGGTCGGCGATGGGTGGAACTTGCCTCGTGGGGTTATCTGGTGTGGGGGTGGGGGGGGGAGAAGCCCGATTACACACCACTGGTCGCTTCCAGGTGTTTGCAATCGCATAGCAGGGAGTGGGGGTGGCTGGCGTGGGGGCACTTGCCTCTGTGGGGGTTTGGACCGGTGTGTGGGGTGTGGGGAGACCCGATTGAGGTCGTTCCCCAGATTGTTTTCGGAATGGCATGCAGAGGGTGGTGGGGGGGGTGGCGGTGGCGCTGGGTGCACTTGCCTCTGTGGGGTGACCTGTGTGTGGGGTGTGGGGACGACCGTTGAGGTCGTTCCCAGGTTTTGCAGATGCATTGCAGAGGGTGGTGGGGAGGTGGTGGAGAGGGGTTGAAAATTTGAATCTGGGGGTTTGACAGATGTTGTGGGGACTTACTGTGGGGAGAACCGAATTGAAGGTCGCTTCCAGGTGTTTTTGCGGAAGGATGCAGAGGGGGTGGGGGGGGTGGCGTGGGTGGGAAATGCATTGGGGGTTGCGGAAATGTGTTGGGGTTGGGGGGGCGACCAGCAGGAGGTAGCTGTCAAAGGGTTGTAATGTTGGCGGATGCTGCAGAGGGGGGGGGGTCTCGATTCCATTGCAGAGGGTGTGGGGGTGGTCGATGTGGCACTGCCTCTGTGGGGTTGACCTGGTGTGCAGGGTTGTGGTGTTGGGAGACGCCGATTTAGTTCGCTTTAAACTGTGTTTTGCAGATCATGCAGGGGGGTGGGGGTGGCGCTGGTGCACTTGCCATCTGTGGGTTTGACCTCTGTGCGGGTTGTGGGGAACCGCCGATTGTGGTCGCTTTACAGATGTTTGCAGATCATGCCGGGGTGGGGGTGGGCTGTGGCACATTGCCGCTGTTGGGTTGAGCCTGTGTGCGGGTTGGTGTGGGAGACGCCGATTGAGGTCGCTTTTCAGGTGTTTACAGATCCATGCAGGGGGTGGGGGGTGGCGCTGGGTGGCACTTGCCTCGGTGGGGTTGACCTTGTGTGGGGTTGAGGGGAGACGCCGATTGAGGGTCACCTTCCCAGGTGTTTTTGCGGATGCAGTCAGAGGGGTGGTGGAGGTGGCGCTGGGGGTGGCACTTGCCTCTTGTGTGGGTTGACCTGTGTGTGGGGTTTGGAGACCCCGATTGAGGTCGCTTCCCAAAGTGTTTGCGATGCATGCCAGAGTGTGGTTGGGGGTGCGCTTGGTGGCACTTGCCTCGGGGGTTGACTGTGTGTGGGGTTTGGGTAGACCCCATTGAGGTCCGCTTCCCAGGTGTGTGCGGATGCATGCAGAGGTGGTGGGGGGGTGGCGCTGGGTGGCACTTGCCTCTGTGGGGATTGACCTGTTGGTGTGGGGTGTGGTGAGACCCCGATGAGTGTCGCTTCCCAGGTGTGTTGCGGATGCATTCAGAGGTGGTGGGGGGTGGCGCTGGGTTGCACTTGCCTCTGGGGGTTTGACCTTGGTGTTGGGGTGTGGGGAACACCGATTGAGGTCGCTTCCCGTGTTTGTGCGGATGCATTCATAGGGTGGTTGGGGGGTGGCGCGGGTGGCACGTGCCCCTCTGTGGGGGTTGACCTGTGTGTGGGGTGTGGTGGGAGACGCCGATTGTGTCGATTTCCTGTGTTTGCCGATCCATGCAGATGGTGGTGGGGGGGGGGGTGGCGTCTGGTGGCACTTGCCTCGTGTGTTTTGACCTGTGTGGGGGGTGTGGTGGAGACCCCGATTGGGGGAGGTCCTTCCAGTGTTTGCGGATCATTCAGAGGTGGGGGGGGGTGGCCTGGTGGCACTTGCCTCTGTGGGGTTTGACCTGTGTGTGGGGTGTGGGGAGACGCCGATTGTGGTCGCTTTCCAGGGGTTTGCAGATGCTGCAGGTGTGGGGGGTGGCGCTGGTGGCACTCTCCTCTGTGTTTGACCTTGTGTGCGGGGTGTGGTGTGGGGAGACGCCATTGAGGGTCGCTTTTTTTCAGGTGTTTAATATACCATGCAGGTGGTGGGGGGTGCGCTGGTGGCACTTGTCCTCTGTGGGGGGTTGACCTGTGGGCGGGGTGTGGGGAGACGCCGATTGTGGTCGCTTTCCAGGTGTTTGCAGATCCATGCAGGGGTAGGGGGGTGGCGCTGGGTTGCACTTGCCTCTGTGGGGTTGATCTCTGTGTGGGGTGTGGGGTGGGGTGACGCCGATTGTGGTCTCTTTCCAGGTGTTTGCAGATCCATGCAGGGGGTGGGGGGTGGCGCTGGGTGGCACTTGCCTCGGTGGGGTTGACCTGTGTGTGGGGTGTGGGGAGACGCCGATTGAGGTCGCTTCCCAGGTGTTTGCGGATGCATGCAAGGGGGGGGGGGGGGTGGTGGGGGGGTGGCGCTGGGTGGCACTTGCCCTGTAGGGTTAACCTGTTTGTTGGATGTGGGAGACCCCTATTGAGGTCCGCGTCCCCAGGTGTTTGCAGATGCATGCAGAGGGTGGTGGGGGGTGGCGCTGGGTGGCACTTGCCTCTGTGGGGTTGACCTGTGTGTGGGGTGTGGGGAGACCCCGATTGAGGTCGCTTCCCAGGTGTTTGCGGATGCATGCAGAGGGTGGTGGGGGGTGGCGCTGGGTGGCACTTGCCTCTGTGGGGTTGACCTGTGTGTGGGGTGTGGGGAGACCCGATTGAGGTCTCTTCCCAGGTGTTTGCTGATGCAATCCAGAGGGTGGTGGGGGGTGGCGCTGTTGGCACTTGCCTCTGGTGGGGTTGACCTGTGTGGGTGTGGGGAAACCCCGATTGAGGGTCGCTTCCCGGTGTTTGCGGATGCATTCAGCGGGTGTGGGGGGTGCGCTGGGTGGCACTTGCCTCTGTAGGGGTTTGACCTGTTTGGGTTTGGGGAGACCCCGATTCGAGGTCGCTTCCCAGGTGTTGTGCTGATGCATGCAGAGTTGGTGGGGGGTGGCCGGGGTTGCACTTGTGCCCTCTGTGGGTTTACCTGTGTGTTGGGTGTAGGGAGACCCCGATTGGGGCGCTCCCCTAGGTGTTTGCGGAGCAATGCAAGGGTGGGGGTGTGCTCTGGGTGGCACTTCCTCGGTGGGGGTGACCTGTGGTGTGGGGGTGTTGGTGAGACCCCGATTGATGTCGCTTCCCAGGTGTTTTGCGGATGGCAATGCAGAGGGGGGTGGGGGGTGGCTGCTGGGTGGTGCACTTGCCTCTGTGGGGTTGACCTGTGTGGTGGGGTGTGGGAAGACCCGATTTGTGGTCGCTTTAACTGGTTTGCAGATGCATGCCCAGGGGTGGGGGGTGGCGCTGGGGTGGAACGTGCTGGCTGTGGTTGACCTGGTTCGGGTGGGGTGTTGGGAGACACTGATTTGAGGTCGCTTTCCAGGTGGTTCAAAAATCCATTGCATGGGGTGGTGGGGGTTGGGGCGCTGGTGAACTTGCTTCTGTGGGGTTGAACCTGTGTGTTTTGGTTTGGGGAGACCCCTATGTGTCGCTTTCCAGGTGTTTGCGGATGCATGCAGGGGGTGGGGGGCGCTGGGTGGAACTTGCTTCTGTGGGGTTTTGAAACTGTGTGTGGGGTGTGGGGAGACGCCGATTGTGGTCGCTTTCCAGGTGTTTGCGGATGCATGCAGGGGGTGGGGGGTGGCGCTGGATGGCACTTGCCTCTGTGGGGTTGACCTGTGTGTGGGGTGTAAGGAGACGCCGATTGAGGTGGCTTCCCAGGTGTTTCAATGCCTTCAGGGGTGGGGGTGGCCCTGGGTGGAACTTGCTTCTGTGGGGTTGACCTGTGTGCAGGGTGGGGTGTGGGGAGACGCCATTGAAGTGCTTTCCAGGTGTTTTCGGATGCCCATGTCAGGGGGTGGGGGGAGGCGCGGGTGGCACTTGCCTCTGTGGTGTTGACCTGTTGCGGGGGTGGGGGGAGACGCCGATTTGAGGTCGCTTTCCATGTGTTTGCAGATCATGAGGGGGTGGGGGGTGGCGGCTGTGTGGGCAATTGCTTCTGGGGTAAGACCTGTGTTTGGCGTGGGTGTGGGTGTGGGGAGACGCCGATTGAGGTCGCTTTCCAGGTTTTTGCAGATGCATGCCGGGGGTGGGGGGTGGCTGCTGGGGTGGAACTTGCTCTGTGGGTTTGACCTGTTGGTGGGTGTGGGTGGGGAACGCCGATGGTGGTCCGCTTTCCAGGTTTTCCGATGCATGCGGGGGTCGGGGGGTTGGCGCTGAATGGCTTTGCCTCTGTGGGGTTGACTGTGTGGGTGTAAGAGAGCGCCGATTGAGGTCGCTTTACATGTTTGCAGAGCATCAGGGGGTGGGGGGTGGCGCTGGTGGAACTTGCTTCGTGGGGTTGACCTGTGTGGCGGGGTGGTGTGTGAGGACGCCGATTGAGGTCGCTTTCCAGGTGTTTTGGCGGAGTGCATGCAGGTGGTGGGGGAGCGCTGGTGGCACTTGCCTCTGTGGGTTGACCTTGTTTTTTTTTTTTTCGGGGGTGGGGAGACGCATTTGGAGGGTCGCTTTCCAGGTGTTTGCAAGATGCTGCAGGGGGTGGGGGTGGCGTGGGTGCAATTGCTTCTGGGGGGGTGACCTGTGTGGCTGGGTGGGGGTGGGAGACGCCGATTGAGGTCGCTTTTAGGTGTTTTTACAGATCCCATGGCAGGGGGTGGGGGGGGTGGCGCTGGGTGGCACTTGCCTCTTTGGGGTTTTACCTGTGTGCGTGGTGTGGGGATACGCCGATTGTGGTCTCCTCTTTCCCCAGGTGTTTGGCAGATCCATGCAGGGGGGTGTGGGTGGCGCTGGTGGGCACTTGCCTCTGGGGTGGATCTGTTTTGGGGTGTTGGGTGGGAGACGCCGATTGTTGTCGCTTTCCATGTGTTTTTGCAGATGCATTCCAGTGTGTGGGGGGTGGGCGCTGGGTGGCACTTGCCTCTGTGGGGTTGAACTGTGTGGGTGGGGTGGGGGACGACGCCGATTGAGGTCGCTCCCAGTGTTTTCTTCGGATGCAATGCCGAGTGTGGGGGGGGGGTGGCCGCGGGGTGGCACTTGCCTCTGTGGGGTTTGACCTGTGGTGGGTGTGGAGACCCCAGGTTGAGGTCACTTCCAGTGTTTTGCAGATGCAGGCAGAGGGGTGGTGTGGGGTGGCGCTGGGTTGCACTTTGCCCTCTGTGGGGTGGACCTGTTTTTGGGGGTGTTGGGGATAAAACGCCGATGGGTCTCTTCCCGTGTTTTCGGATGATGCCGAGGTGGTGGGGGGTGGCGTCTGGGTGCACTTGCCTCTGTGGGTTGACCTGTGTGTGGGGTGTGGTATACCCCGATTGAGGTCGCTTTCCATGGTTTTTGCCGGATGCATGCAGAGGGTTGGTGGTGGTGGCGCTGGGTGGTCATCTTCCTCTGGTGGGTTGCCTGTGTGTGGGTGTGGGGAGACGGCCGATGAGGTTGCTTTCCAGGTGTTTCGGATGCATGACATAGGGTGGTGGGGGTGGCCGCTGGGTGGCTCTAGCCTCTTTGGGGTTGACTGTGTGTGGGGTGTGGTGAACCCGATGTGGGCCGCTTTCCAGGTGTTTTGCAGATGCATGCATGGGGGGGGGGGTGTCCCTGGTAACTTTGCTTCTGTGGGGTTGACCTGTGTGCGGGGTGGGGTGTGGGGAGACACTGATTGAGGTCGCTTTCCAGGTGTTCAAAAATCCATGCAGGGGTGGTGGGGGGTGGCGCTGGGTGGAACTTGCTTCTGTGGGGTTGACCTGTGTGTTGGGGTGTGGGGAGACGCCGATTGAGGTCGCTTTCCAGGTGTTTGCGGATGCATGCAGGGGGTGGGGGGGTGGCGCTGGGTGGAACTTGCTTCTGTGGGGTTGACCTGTGTGTGGGGTGTGGGGAGACGCCGATTGTGGTCGATTTCCAGGTGTTTGCGGATGCATGCAGGGGGTGGGGGGTGGCGCTGGGTGGCACTTGCCTCTGTGGGGTTGACCTGTGTGCGGGGTGGGGTGTGGGGAGACGCCGATTGAGGTCGCTTTTCAGGTGTTTACAGATCCATGCAGGGGGTTGGGGGTGGCGCTGGGTGGAACTTGCTTCTGGGGGGGTGACCTGTGTGTGGGGTGGGGTGAGATGGGTTTCGGGTTGGTTTGGGTGGGCGTGTATTGTTTTGTTTTGTTTTGTTTTGTTTTGTTTAATTTTGATTTGGTTTGCAGTGGGGGTAGTGCCTGCGGGGTAAACCTGTGGGTCTTTGTGTGGGTGTGAGGATTCCGCGAACTCTGTCATCCCCAACCCGACCCCCACCTCCAGTCATCTGATGTGATGTCCTGTAGCTGCCCATCTGGAGGGAGAAATGCAGTGGCCACCGCCACAGATCCCCCCCCACCACCACCACCACCCTGCTGGCTCACACACAAACAACCACCTCACCCCTCACCCTCACGCTCTTGAAGTGATGTCCTGTAGCTGCCTATCTCTTCTTGGGGGGGGGAAATGCTACCACCCACCACCACAGATCCCCCCCACCCTCCCCATCCACCCTGCCGGCTCTCACACACACACACACACACACACACACAACCATTACCGCACACACCACACACACAACCACCTCACCCCTCACCCTCACACACTTGAAGTGCTGTCCTGTAGCTGCCCATCCCTTCTAAGGATGGGAAAATGCGACCACCCACCACCCACAAGTCCCCCCCCCCCACCCTCTCGCTCCCATCCACCCTGCCGTCTCTCTCTCTCACACACACACACACACAACCTTAACCGCACACCAACCCACAACACGGACAAGCATACCTCACCCCTCACCCTCACACACTTGAAGTGCTGTCCTGCACCAGCCCATCTGTCTAAGGATGGGAAAATGCGACCACCCACCACCACAGATACTCCCCCCCACACCCCCCACTCCTGCCGGCTCTCTCTCACACACACACCCAAACCACCACCAACCATGACCAGCCAACAAAACCACACAAGACACACACTCGGATAAACACCGCGCCGCTCCGGAGCCCGACAACTCCCCCTCACCCCACACACTTGAAGTGCTGTCCTCTGCACCAGCCCACGTCTAAGGATTGGAAATGCGACCACCTCCCACCACCACAGATATCCCCCCAAACCCCCCCACCCGCCCTCACCGGATCTCACACACACACCACCACAGCACACAACCACTCCCAACCACCCACCAACCACCTCACCCACCCCTCACCCTCACAACATCTTAAGTGCTGTCCTGCCACAGCCCTCTGTCAAGGAGGGAAAATGCGACCACGTTCACCACCACAGATCCCCCCCCCCACACCCGCCCCACCCCCCCTCATCCGGATCTCACACACCCACACACACCACACACACAACCACTCACAAAACCACCTCACCCCTCACCCTCACGCACTTGAAGGGATGTCCTGTAGCTGCCCATATCTTCTAGCGAGGGCCGAATGCGACCGCCCACCACCACAGACTGAAACTCCCACTCTGGGTCGGTGGGGGTGAGGGTGAGATGGAAGGCAACAGGTAGGGCCCACCCGCCAGCTGCCGCCGCCGCGAGGGCTGACTCAGCACCAGTAGGCCCCCCAGAAGCCCTGGGATACACCTGGGAGGGCGGGAGGGAGAAAAGGTGTGGTTAGAGATATAGTTGTGTGTGTGGGTGTGGGTGTGGGGTGGGCTGGGGTGGTTGTGGGGGTTGTGAGTTGGGGTTTGTGGGTGGGGTTGGTGGGGTGTGGGGGGGGGGGGTTGGGGGTGGAGGGGGGGTACTGAAAGATTAAGGGGGGTAGTCATGGGAGGCGGGAGGGAGAAAGGGTGTGTAGTATAGAGATTGAGGTGTGTTTGTGTTGTGGGGGGGGGGGGGGGATGAGGGGGGGGGGGGGGGGGGGGGGGGGCTGAGAGAGATAGAGGTGTGTGTGTGAAGGGCGTGTGGTGTGTGTGTGCGGTGGTGTGGGCCTGTGCGTGTGCGTGTGCGTGGATTGTCGTGTGTGTGTGTGGTGGTGTGTGTGAGTGGGTGCTGTGTGTGTGTGCGGTGTTGTGTGTGTAGTGTGCGTTGTGTGTGTGTGGTGTTGTGGTGTGATGTGGGGGTGTGTGCCTTGTTGTGTGTGGTGGGTGTGTGTGTGTGTGCTTGTGGTGTGTGTGTGTGTGTTGGTGGTGTGTGTGTGGGTGTGTTGCTTGGGCTGGGGTGTGTGTGTGTTTGTGTGTGTTGTATGGTGCGAGTGGTGTTGTGTGTGTGTGTGTGTGTGTGTGTGTGTGTGTGTGTGGGTACTTCGAGAGAAAGGGGGTAGGACTCGGAGAGTGGGAGGTGCGGGGGAGGGAGAAGAAAGAGGGGCGGTGGCGGGTATATGGATAGAGGTGTGGTATAGGGATTAGAAGTGTGTGTGTGTGGTATGTATGTGTGTTGTGGTGGTGGTGGCGTGGTGGTGTGGCTGGCGGCGGTGTACTGAGAGAGATTAAAAGGGCGGGGAGTCATGAGGAGGAGGGGCGGGAGGGAGAACGAGTTTTCTGAGAAAAGAGTGTGTGGGTATAGAGATAGAGGTGGGTGGGTTGTGGGTGGGAGGGGTGGGGTACTGAGAGGAATAAAGGGGTAGTCATGGGAGGGAGGCGGGGAGGGAGAAAGATGTTTGGGTATAGAGATAGAGGTGGGTGGGTGGGTGGAGGGTTGGGGTGGTTATGGTACTGAGAGGATAAAGGGGGTTTTTTTGGTAGGGGGTGGGGGTAGTCATGGAGGGAGGGCGGGAGGGAGAAAGAGTGTTTGGGTATAGAGATAGAGGTGGGTGGTGGGGTTGGGAGGGGGTGCAGGTGGGGGTACTGAGAGGAATTAGGGGGGGGTTAGTCAGGGGAGGGAGGGCGTGGAGGGAGAAAGAGGTGTGGGGTATAGAGATAGAGGTGGGTGGGTGGGTGGGTAGGGGGGTGGGAAGAAGAAAGAGAGAAGGGGGATATGGGGAGAAGAGGGGATTGGGATTGTGTGTGTGTGTGTGTGGGGGGGGGGGGTGGGGGGGGGGGGGGTAGAGTTGGTATTAGAGAAGAGAAGGGGGATAGAGGGAGGAGATGGGGATATGCGGGCGGGTAGAGGGATCGGGCTTGTGTGTGTGTGTGGGGAGGGGGGGAGGGGAGGGAAGGGGGGGGGGTGGGGGGGGGGGCGGGGCGGGAGAGTATAGAGGGGGGTGGTAGAGGGTGGGGGCGGGGGGGTTTGGGGGGGTAGGGAGAAGGGTGTGTGGTGTTTGGGGGGGGGGGGGGATAAAGACAGATAGGAGGGGACCTTATAGAGGGGTAAGATGGAGCTGGCTGTGTGCGTATGTGTGTGTGGGGTGGGTGTGTGGGTGGGGGGGCGGTGTGTGGGTGTGTGGGTGTGTGGGTGTGGGGTTAGAGGGCGCCCCATGCAGCCTGTTGGTTTCCAGTAACCATTACCCTTAGGCTGATCCAGTTGATCACACCCAACTCATACACATAGCGTGCACCGGCGGCAGTCAACAAAGTCCAACAGTACTATAACCACTACCACTACCACTACGACAACCACCACCACCACTACCACAACCAACACCGGTACCAACACCACCACCACTACCACTACCACCACCAATACCAATACCAACACCACCAACACCAACACCACTGCCAAATCATACACATAGTGTGCACTGAGATTGCTTAGGACTGTAGTCCCGAATATACTAATGTGCGGCAGGCCAGCCGGCGGCAGTCAACAAAGTCCAACAGTACTACCACCACTACCACCACCACTACCAACACTACAAACAACACCAAATCGCATAAACCAAGCGGGGTCGGGGGTTTGATTCCCCCTACGGTCACCCTGAGCATTGCAGGTCGTTGTCAACCGCGATGGTAGCTTGTCCAAGTTGGGTGGGTAGACCTTCTATGCCCACGACGATGGTTCCTTAATACCACGCTCTACTAGGCGTTATCATTACTTCAGCCACTCTCACGTCCTGAGAGTGGCTCATTACTCGGATGTAACAATTTTAATTTCAATTAGCCACTCAACCGAGCACCACAACTTTTAATTTTAATTTTAATTTTAATTTTAATTTCAATTTGAATAACAATTTCAATTTCAATTAGGACCACTCATGACGAGCACAAAACTTTTAAGTTTTAATTTTAATTTGAATTCAATTTCAATAACAATTTCAATTTCAATTAGCCACTCATGCGAGCACAACAACTTTTAATTTTAATTTTAATTTTAATTTCAATTTCAATAACAATTTCAATTCAATTAGCCACTCATGCGAGCACCACAACTTTTAATTTTAATTTTAATTCAATTTGCATTGTAAATAACAATTTCAATTTCAATTAGCCAATCATGGAGCACCAACAACTTTTTATTTTAATTTAATTTTAATTTCAATTTCAATAACAATTTCAATTCAATTAGCCACTCATGCGAGCACCACAACTTTTAATTTTAATTTTAATTTTAATTTCAATTTCAATAACAATTTCAATTTCAATTAGCCACTCATGCGAGCACCACAACTTTTAATTTTAATTTTAATTTTAATTTCAATTTCAATAACAATTTCAATTTCAATTAGCCACTCATGCGAGCACCACAACTTCCCTAAGGGGGCCCTCTAGCCAACTTCTAGTGAGCGCCTAAGGGGCCCTCTTGCCAACTCGCTGCTAACATCCTTTCCTTTGGTGGCCCACTGCTCGTCTTAGGCAGCTCAAAGAAGAGCTGCCTTAGACCTGGAGTAACGCCCCGAGACAGAGGGCCGGTACTTGAAAGGATGGTAGCAGCGGGGCCCACTGCTCGCCTTAGGCAGCTCAAAGAAGAGCTTGCTTAGATTGGGAGTACAGCCCACGAAGAAAGAGGGTGCCGGTGGGGTGGTATTGAAGGATGGTAGAGAGGGGACCCACTGCTCGCCTTAGGCAGCTCAAAGAAGAGCTGCCTTAGACTTGGAGTACCGCCCCGAGACAGAGGGCCGGTACTTGAAAGGATGGTAGCAGCGGGGCCCACTGATCGTCTTAGGCAGCTCAAAGGCTGTGCTCTGCGTAGTTGTCAAGTCCTATGCAGCGTTGCAAGCAACGCGGAACATTGGGGGAGTGTGTTGGCAACTGAACGAGAGGTGGCAACGGAAATGGAGCTTACCGCAGCTAATAACTTGTGAGAAAGTTGGCCGATGTGTCAGGCTTCAATTTTTCTGTCAAACAGGCACTGGGGTAACCCTGGGGGCTCCGCCAAAAATACAAGTCCTATGCAGCGTTGCCTGCGACGCTAAAAATTGCGGAAAGTGATCGCGAGAGAGGGAGCGACAGCGACAGGCGGCAACGGAAGCGAGTTAGTTATGAGACCGTTGACTGACGTATCAGGCTTCAGCGCTGTCAGACGGATGGTCGGATGGATGGATGGTCGGATGGTCGGACGGACAAATGGGTAAACATGGGGGCTCACGCCCCCTTGAAGAGGGGGCTCCGCCAATAAAATCTGTGGCCTGCCTCAGTGTTTTTATTTTCGACGACGCGTCGCCATTCTGTCGAACGCTACACCCCCCGGACACCCCGATATCGAGAAGCGCTGCCCCACGAACCCCCCAGGCTCCGTGCTTAGCGCTCTCCCATGCGACGATGGGCTACGCGACTTTCCTGAAATGAGGGTTGAGAAGCCTAAGTAGCTACTCAACCTGGACTACAGAAATCTGAAATAAAAAACACTGGCCTGCCTCACCTGGTACCTTCGCCCAGGTGAGGCAGGCTAGTGTTCCTCAAAATGGCGGGATACCCCCCCCCACCCCACACACACAAACACCCCACACACCCATACTCCCCCCAACCCACCTCCACACACAATATCACATGTGCCAAAGGCGTTGGTTCCGTACCAGCCTGGACTACAGAAAATCTGAAATAAAAAACACTGGCCTGCCTCACCTGGTACCTTCGCCCAGGTGAGGCAGGCTAGTGTTTTCCTAAAACGCGGACACACCCCCCCACCCCCCCCCCCCCCTAGTTCCCCCCCCACCCCCCCCCCCAACACCACACACACACACACACCCATTACTCCCCCCCACAACCCACCACAAACATTATCAACTGTGGCCAAAGGCGTTGGTTCCGTACCGCCTGGACTACAGAAATCTGAAATAAAAACACTGGCCTGCCTCACCTGTGCAAAGGCGTTGGTTCCGTACCGCCTGGACTACAGAAATCTGAAATAAAAACACTGGCCTGCCTCACCTGGGCAAAGGCGTTGGTTCCGTACCGCCTGGACTACAGAAATCTGAAATAAAAACACTGGCCTGCCTCACCTGGGCAAAGGCGTTGGTTCCGTACCTCCTGGACTACAGAAATCTAGAATAAAAAAGCACTAGCCTGCCTCACCTGGGCAAAGGCGTTGGTTCCGTACTGGCTGGACTACAGAAATCAGAAATAAAAAACACTGGCCTGCCTCACCTGGGCAAATGCGTTGTTTCCGTACCGCCTGGACTACAGAAATCTAGAATAAAAAAGCACTAGCCTGCCTCACCTGTGCAAAGGCGTTGGTTCCGTACCGCCTGGACTACAGAAATCTGAAATAAAAACACTGGCCTGCCTCACCTGGGCAAAGGCGTTGGTTCCGTACTGCCTGGACTACAGAAATCTAGAATAAAAACACTGGCCTGCCTCACCTGGGCAAATGCGTTGGTTCCGTACCGCCGTTTTAGGAACTGTATATCATGACTTAGCACCCCTTCTGAGAAGGTAGCTGTTGGGAAGCTGCTCGCAGAAGGTATTGCCTGTTCTGTAATGCTGGGGACTGCTGTGTCGCTGGCCGATGCCCCTTGAACCTGGGAAGAAGGTACTGCCTGGTTGGTTGGCGGTACTGCTGTTCTGTGTAGGCCCTCCTGGGCGATCGGTTTTTCTGACTCGGGCTCTGATGCTGACGTTGCTGCCGCTCCTGCTGCTGCTGCTGCTGCTGCTGCTGCTGTTTCAGTTTCTGTTCCTATTGCTGTTGCGGCTGCTGTTGTGTCTGGTTCTTGGGGGGTGTCAGGCTCAATAGATATGATGGCGAATCTGGGGTATGGGGTATAGGGTATGGGGTATGGGGTATAGGGTATAGGGTATGGGGTATGGGGTAATGGGTATAAGGTATGGGGTATGGGGAATGGAGTATGGGGTATGGGGTATGGGGTATGGGGTATTGGGTATGGGGTATGGGGTATGGGGTATGGGGTATGGGGTATGGGGTTGGCGGTTTCAGTTTCTGTTCCTATTGCTGTTGCGGCTGCTGTTGTGTCTGGTTCTTGGGGGTTGTCAGGCTCAATAGATATGATGGCGAATCTGGGGTATGGGGTATGGGGTATTGGGTATGGGGTATGGGGTATGGGGTATGGGGTATTGGGTATGGGGTATTGGGTATGGGGTTGGGGGTTGGGGGTTGGGGGGTTGGGGGTTGGGGGTTGTCAGGCTCAATAGATACAATGGCTACCCTGGGGTATGGGGTATGGGGTATTGGGTATGGGTATGGGGTATGGGGTATGGGGTAATGGGGTATGGGGGTATTGGGTATGGGGTTATGGCGTATGGGGTATGGGGTATGGGGGTTGGGGGTTGGGGGTTGGGGGTTGGGGGTTGGGGGTTGTCAGGCTCAATAGATACAATGGCTACCCTGGGGTATGGGGTATGGGGGTATGGGGGTATGGGGTATGGGGTATGGGGTATGGGGGTATGGGGTATGGGGTATGGGGTATGTGGTATGTGGTATGGGGTCTGTGGTATGTGGTATGTGGTATGGGGTATGAGGTTATGGGGTTATGGGGTATGGGGTATGGCGTATTGGGGTATGGGGTATGGGGTATGGGGTATGGGGGTATGGGGTATGGGGTTGGGGGTTGGGGGTTGGGGGTTGGGGGTTGGGGGTTGGGGGTTGGGGGTTGGGGGTTGTCAGGCTTATAGATACAATGGCTACCCTGGGGTATGGGGTATGGGGTATGGGGTATGGGGTATGGGGTATGGGGTATGGGGTATGGGGTTTGGGGTTGGGGGTTGGGGGTTGGGGGTTTGGGTGGTTGGGGGTTGGGGGTTGGGGGTTGGGGGTTGGGGGGGTGGGGGGTTGAGGGTTGGGGGTTGGGGGTTGGGGGTTGTCAGGCTCAATAGATACAATGGCTACCCTGGGGTATGGGGTATCGGGTATGGGGTATGGGGTATGGGGTATGGGGTATGGGTATGCGGTATGGGGTATGGGGTATGTGGTATGTGGTATGGGGTATGGGGTATGGGGTATGTGGTATGGGGTATGGGGTATGGCGTATTGGGTATGGGGTATTGGGTATGGGGTATGGGGTATGGGGTATGGGGTATGGGGTATGTTGGGGGTTGGGGGTTTGGGGGTTGGGGGTTGTCAGGCTTAATAGATAACAATGGCTACCTGGGTATGGGGTATCGGTGAGTATGGGGTATGGGGTTATGGGGTATGGGGTATGGGGTTCTGGGGTTGAGGTTTTGGGGTGGGGTTGGGGGTTGGGGTTTGGGGGGTGGGGGTTGGGGGTTGGGGTTGGGGTTGGGGTTGGTCGGTTGGGGGTTTGTCAGGCTCAATAGATACAATGGCTACCCTGGGCGGTATGGGGTATGGGGGTTATGGGGGTATAGGGGTATGGGGTTATGGGGGTATGGGGTATGGGGGTTATGGCGTATGGGGTATGGGGTTAGGGGTTGGGGGGTTGGGTGGGGTTTGGGGGTCTGGGGTTTTGTGTCAAGGACCTCAATAGATTACAATGGCTACCCTGGGTGGTTATGGGGTAGGGGTATTGCGGTATGGGGTATGGGGTATGGGGTTAGGGGTATGGGGCTATGGGCGTATGGGGTATGGGTTGGGGTTGGGGGTGGGGGTTGGGGTTGTCAGGCTCAATAGATACAATGGCTACCCTGGGGTATGGGGTATGGGGGTATGGGGTATGGGTATGGGGTATGGGGTGTATGGGGTATAGGGTATGGGTTTATGGGGTCTGGGGTATGGGTGGTATGGTGGTATGGGGTATGGGGTATGGGTATGGGGTATGGGGGTATGGGGTATTGGGTAATGGGGTATGGGGTATTGGGGTATGGGGTATGGGGTTGGGGTTGGGGGTTGGGGGTGGGTGGTTGGGGGTTGGGGTGGGGGTTGGGGGTTGGGGGTTGGGGGTTGGGGGTTGGGGGTTGTCAGGCTCAATAGATATGATGGCGAACCTGGGGTATGGGGTATGGGGTATGGGGTATGGGGTATGGGGTTGGGTGGGTGGGGTGGTGAGTGGTGATGGTGGTGATGGTGGTGGTGATGGTGGTGGTGGTGGTGATGGTAGTGGTTAGAGCGGTCGGGGGTGGGTGATGTGGGTTATGGTGGTGGTGGTGGTGGTGGTGGTGGTGATTTGTGGTTGTGGTGGAGGTGGTTGCGGTAGTAGTGGTGGAGGTGATAGTGTACTGTGCCTGCCCATGGGTGGTGGTGGTGGTGGTAGTGGTGGTGGTGTTGATGGATGTGGTTGCAGTAGTGGTAGTGGTGGAGGTGATAGTGCACTGTGCCTGTCCATGTTGGTGGTGGTGGTGGTGGTGGTGGTGGTGGTGGTGGTGATGGAAGTGGCGGTGGTTGTGGTGGTGGATGTGGTTGCGATAGTGGTAGTGATGGAGGTGATAGTGCGCTGTGCCATGTCCCATGGTCGGTGGTGGTGTGGTGGTGGTGGTGGGGGGTAGGAGGGGTGGTACGGTGCGGCGGTGGGTCGGTGGTGATGGATTGGTGGGTGCGGTGGTTGGTTAGTGATGGAATGTGATTAGGGCAGGATGCTGTCCATGGTGGTGTAATGTGATTGCAGTATTTATTGTTCCTTTGGACTGTACTGCCAACCACATCCACAGTCTGGTAGGCCTCAAGCAGTTCAGGTTTGGATGTGATGTGAATGTAGTGTTAGTCGTACCTTTGGACTGTACTGCCAACCGCATCTACAGTCTGGTAGGACTCAAGCAGTTCAGGTTTGGATGTGATGTGATCCAAAAGGTTCTCACTCAAGCTCACTATAGGAACTACTATGAAGATGGGAATATTGGAGTATCTCTGCATCTGTTCTTGGTGGTGGTGCGTGGTGGTGGTGATGGATGTGGTGGTGATGGTGATGTAAGTGGCGGTGGTTGTGGTGGTGGTGGATGTGGTTGCGGTAGTGGCAGTGGTGGAGGTGATCGTGCACTGTGCCTGTCCATTGTGGTAATGGTGATGGTGGTGGTGGTGGAGGTGGTGGTGGTGGTAGTGGTGGTGGTGGTGGTGGTGCGTGGTGGTGGTGGTGGTGGATGTGGTTGTAGTAGTGGTAGTGGTGGAGGTGATAGTGCACTGCGCCTGTCCATGGTGGTAATGGTGATGGTGGTGGTGGTGGAGGTGGTGGTGATGGTGGTGCGTGGTAGTCGTACCTTCGGATAGTGCTGCCAACCGCATCCACAGTCTGGTAGGACTCAAGCAGTTCAGGTTTGGATGTGATGTGATCCAAAAAGTTGTCACTCAAGCTTGCTATGGGAACTCCTATGCAAAAGCCAGATGCCTGAAAGGAGGGATTGGGGGAGGTGGGGGCAAGGTAATGGTATGGGGCACGGTGAGTAGAGGGGCGTGAGGGTGAGGGGAGCGACGAGAAAGTTGATGTTGGAGTGAGGGGGGGGTTTTGGGGGGGGGGTGGTAGGTTAGGGTTTGGGAGGAGAGGAGGAGTGAGAGGTGAAGGTGAGGGGAACAAGTGTGGTGTAGGTGGGGTGTTGGTGTTGGTGTAGGTGTTGGTGATGGTGGTGAATCCAAAACGTTCCATGAAGCTCGCCATAGGAACTCCTGTGCAAAAGCACCAGATTGCCTGAAAGGAGGGGAGTTGTGAGGTGGGAGAAAGGTGAGGGTAGGGGGCAAAAGGGGAGTAGAGGGGAGTGAGGGTGGGGGGGGGGCGAGAAAAAGTTGTGAGGGGGAGGGGGGGGGTCGGGGTGGGGGGATGGGGTGGTTTAAGGTGTAGGGTTTGGGAGAGAGGAGGAGTGAGAGGTGAAGGTGAGGGGAACAAGTGTGGTGTAGGTGGGGATAGATGGTGGTGGTGTGGTGTTGGTGACAGGGTGGTGAAATCCACTAAACCGTTCCATGAAGCTCGCCATAGGAACTCCTGTGCAAAAGCCAGATGCCTGAAAGGAGGGATTTGGTGAGGTGGGAGGAAGGGGAAGGGGAGGGGAAAGGTGAGGAGAGGGGGGGATGAGGCGGGAGGGGGGAGGGAGCAGAGGGGGGTGAGGGGGGGGGGGGGAGGGGAGGGAAGAAAGGGGAGGAGGGGAGAGGGAGGCGGGAGGGAGGAAGAAAGGGGGGGAGGGGGGAGGGGGGGGAGGGTGGGAGGGAAGGGGGGTAAGGTGAGTAAGGGGCAAGGTGAGTGAGGGGGGAGTGAGGGGGAGGACGAGTGAGTGGAAGGGTGAGGGGGAGGTAGTGGAAGGTTGGGTGTCGGCGGTTAGGGGGTTCAAGGAGAGGGTATGGGGGGAGTGCAAGAGTGAAAGATGTGAGAGGTGAGGGTGAGGGAGCAAGTGTGGTGTAGGTGGGGTGTTGGTGTTGGTGTAGGTGTTGGTGATGGTGGTGAATCCAAAACGTTCCATGAAGCTCGCCATAGGAACTCCTGTGCAAAAGCCAGATGCCTGACAGGAGGGATTTGGTGAGGTGGGAGAAGGTTTGGAGGGGGATGTGGGAAAGGTGAAAGTAAAGTAGTAGGCGGGAAGGGATAGAGGGGAATGAGAGGGGGGGGAACGGGGGGAGGGGGAGGGAAGAGGGAGGAGGGGAGGGGGAGGGAGGAGGGGAGAAAGAAAGGGGGGGGAGGGGGGCAGGAGGGGGGGGGGGGAGGGGTGGGTTAAGGGGGGAAGGGGAGGGGAAGGGGAAAGGGGAGTAGTGGGTGAGGGAGGCGGGGAGGGGAGGAAGGAGGGAGTGTTGGAGGGGCGGAGGGGGGCAAGGGTGAGGGGAAGGGGAAAGGGGGAGTAGGGGGGAACTGGCGTGAGGGGGAGGGGAATGGGAGGGGTGGGAGGGGGTAGGGGGGGCAAAGGAAAGAATGGGAAAGAGAGGGGAGAGGGTATTAGGGGGGGAGAGGGGGAGATGAGTAGGGGGGCGTTGGAGGGTGAGGGGAATGGAGTGGTGAGAGGGGGTAGGGGGGCAAAGGACGGAGGTAGGGGGGGAGAGAGGTAGTGGGGCGTGAGGGTGAGGGAGGGAGAGTGTTGAGAGGGGGTTAGGCGGGGGGGAGCAAGGATAGGGTATGGGGTGAGGGTGAGTAGTGGGTAGTGAGGGTGAGGAGGAGCGGACTAAGTGTTGTTGACGTGGGTTGGGGGTAAAGGTGAGGTTTTTTGGGGGGGGAGGGAGAGGGAGGAGTGAGAGGTGAGGTCGGGGGAACAAGTTGTGGTGTTGTGGCGTTGGTGGTGTTGGTGTAGGTGTGTAGGTGTTGGTGTGGTGGTGAATCCAAAACGTTCCATGGACAGCTCGCAATAGGACTCCTGTGCAAAAGCCAGATGCCTGAAAGGAGGGATTTGGTGAGGTGGGAGAAAGGTGAGGGTATGGAGGAAAGGGAACAGTAGTCACGAGGGGTTGAGGGGGAGGGGGGGACGAGAGAGAGAGTGTGGTGAGGGGGTAGGGGGTATGGGGAAAGGTGAGTAGTGGAGTGTGAGGGTGAGGGGAGCAAGTGTTGTGAGGGGTAGGGGGGGTTATATAAGGCCGAGAGGGTACGGGGCTAAGTGGTAGGGGAGTGTGAGGGGAGGGGAGTGAGTGTTGTGAGGGGGGGTAGGGGGGGGGGGGGGGCAAGGAGAGGGTTAAGGGGACAGGGCAAGGTGAGTTGTGGGCGTTGAGGGTGAGGGGAGTGAGTGTTGTGAGGGGGTAGGGGGGGCAAGGAGAGGGTAGGGGGGGAGATGAGTAGTGGGGCGTGAGGGTGAGGGGAGGGAGTGTTGAGAGGGGGTAGGGGGGGCAAGGAGAGGGTAGGGGGGAGAGAGAGTGGGGCGTGAGGGTGAGGGAAGGGTGTGAGAGGGGGCGGTAGTGGAGCAAGGATAGGGTATGGGGTGAGGTGAGTAGTGGGTCGTGAGGGTGAGGGGAGCGAAAGTTGTGAGTGGGTTGGGGGGTCAAGGTGAGGGGTTGGGGGGAGATGAGGAGTGAGAGGTGAGGGTGAGGGGAGCAAGTGTGGTGTTGGTGGGGTGTTGGTGTTGGTGTTGGTGTAGGTGTTGGTGTTGGTGATGGTGGTGAATACAAAAAGTTCTCGCTCAAGCTCGCTGTGGGAACTCCTATGCAAAATTTAGATGTCTGAAAGAGGGGATGGGTGAGGTGGGCGGCAAGGATTGAGGGTATGGGGCAAGGTGATTAGTGGGACGTGAGGGTGAAGGGGAGGAAGGTGGTAAGGGGTTTTTTTATGTTGGTGTTTTTTTTTTATGGATGAAAGGTGAGTAGCAGTTTTATGGTCCGCCCGCCACGCCCGACAGCCCCCGACCCCCCCCGGTGAGGGGAGTGAGTGTGCTGAGGGGCCCTCCCCCGCACGCTACCCCCTTGGGTCGGTGTTGGCAAGGTTGATTTCGGCTTGTACGGGGTCCCCCCCCCTGTTTTTCCCCCCCCGTTTGGCTTAGTTTTGATACCCCCCTTTTTTTCCCCCCCTCGCCCTTCCCCCCCGCGCCCTGCCCCCATGGCACCCCCCCCCCCCGTATGTGTTTGTTTGGGATTTTTTTACCACGACCCGGGGGGGTAGGTAAGGTGAGGGTTATGAGGTGAGGTTGGAGGTGAGAGGAGTGAGAGGTGAGGGTGAGGGGAGCCAGGATGTGGTGGGTGGTGGGGGGGGTGTCGGTGTTGTGAGGAGTTGGTGATGGTGGTGAATCCAAAACGTTCCATGAAGCTGTAGTAGGAACTCCTGTGCAAGAGCCAGATGCCGACATAAGGGATGGGGTGAGGGGGGAAAGGTGAGGGTATGGGGAATGTGAAGTTAGTGGGGCTGGAGGGTGAGAGGCAGTAGTGTTGTGAGGGGGTAGGGGGGGCAAGGTGAGGAGAGGGGCGTGAGGGTATGGGGGGAGATGAGTAGTGGGGCGTGAGGGTGAGGGGAGCGAGTGCTGCAAGTGGGTTGGGGGGGGGTGGTGGTGTAGGTGATGGTGGTGAATCCAAGAAGCTTGATATCATCAGCATAGGACCAGGGTACTACTTCTTGCCAAACTGGTCAGCGCTTAAAGCGCACAAACGTCAAATTGGTCAGCACTTTTCAGTGCAAAAAGCGCAAAAACTGCGTGCTGCGCCCACAGGGGGGCGAAAAAACTGCGCGAAACGCACAGAGGGGCTCAAAAAGGCAGCGCGGCACCACGCGGCAGCGCGCGCTTAGTAGTACCAGGGTAATTCAAAGCGCGCGCTTTTGCGCTTTTGAGCGCTGAATTTTTGACCCCCTCTGCGCTTTAAGCGCAGTTTTTTGCAACCCTTGTGGGCGCTGCAAGCAATATTTGCGCTATTTGCACTACAAAGCGCAGTTTTTTTGTTTTAAAGTGCGCTAAAGCGCTGGCCAATTTAGCCATTTGAAGTACCCTGAGTAGTACCCTGCATGGGACATCGTGCCTTTACGTGACACGTAACGATAACGCCTGGTGAGGCGGGTGGTGGGTGTATTTGTGTGTCTGTGGTTGTGTGTTAGTGTGTGTCTGTAGGTGGGTGTAATGATAACGCCTGGTGGGGCGGGTGGTGGGTGTATTTGTGTGTCTGTGGTTGTGTGTTAGTGTGTGTCTGTAGGTGGGTGTAATGATAACGCCTGGTGGGGCGTGGTGTTAAGGGAACCCGTCGTACGCGGGTAGAGAGCGTTCTTCTACCTCAACTGGACAAGCTGCCATCGCGCTTGACAACGACTGCAACGCTAAGAGCGACCGTAGGGGGAATCGACCCCCCGACTTTTCGTCCTCAAGCAATTTTGTCTGTCACTAGACCATTGTACATCACTGATAGGGGCGTGTGTGACAAACAAACATACATACGCACACGCAAACATGCATACACACACGCAAACATACATACACACCTTTTTTCTGGCCGCACACCAATCAGCATGCGCCCTGGCCTACACACACACTCACACACTCACACAAACATACATACGCACACGCAAACATGCATACACACACACGCAAACATACATACACACCTTTTTTCTGGCCGCACACCAATCAGCATGCACCCTGGCCTACACACACACTCACAGACACACACACACACAAACATACATACACACACGCAAACATACATACACACATACATACACACACATGCATACACACACATACATACACACACATACATACACACACATACATACACACACGCAAACATACGTGCACACCTTTTTTCTGGCCGCACACCAATCAGCATGCGCCCTGGCCTACACACACACTCACACACTCACACAAACATACATACGCACACGCAAACATGCATACACACACACGCAAACATAACATACACACCTTTTTTCTGGCCGCACACCAATCAGCATGCACCCTGGCCTACACACACACTCACAGACACCACACACACACAAACATACATACACACACGCAAACATACATACACACATACATACACACACATGCATACACACACATACATACACACACATACATACACACACATACATACACACACGCAAACATACGTGCACACCATTTTTCTGGCCGCACACCAATCAGCATGCGCCCTGGCCTACACACACACTCACACACTCACACAAACATACATACGCACACGCAAACATGCATACACACACACGCAAACATACATACACAGATTTTTTCTGGCCGCACACCAATCAGCATGCAGGCGACAAGAAACGGAGTTGCACAGAAGCTGGGGGTAGATCATCACTGCTGACGACAATCCCCAGGCCCTGACCACTACTGCATGGTAAGCTACCCACATACATACATACATACATACATACATACACACACACACACAAACATACATACAAATAAACACACACCTTTTTTCTGGCCGCACACCAATCAGCATGCGCCCTGGCCTACACACACACTCACAGACACACACACACAAACATACATACACACACACAAACATACATACACACATACATACACACACATACATACACACACGCAAACATACGTGCACACCTTTTTTCTGGCCGCACACCAATCAGCATGCAAGCGACAAGAAATGGAGTTGCACAGAAGCTGGGGTAGATCATCACTGCTGACGACAATCCCCAGGCCCTGACCACTACTGCATGGTAAGCTTCCAGAACATTCTGAGGCTGCGCCCAATGCGTCTGAGATCTGGCTGCTCAAGGTCATCACCAATTTCAGGCTGCCAACATCGTATCGGATAGCCACTGGGGGGGGGGGGGGGTGGGGGGGGGGGGGGTGGGGGGACAAATTCAAATTCAAATTCGAGTTGATGTGTGTGGTGTGGGGGGGGGGGGGGGGGGGGGGGACAAATTCAAATTCAAGTTGGTATGTGTGTGTGTTGGGGGGGGAGGGGGGACAACAAATTAAAATTCAAATTTCATGTGAATGACTTGGATGATCCACCCGGGGTACACCAGGAACATGAAGCATGGCTCAGGCTCAAGGCCCAAGGTATTCTGTTGTGAATCTAAAATTCAAATTCAAATTCAAAATGAATGATGTGGATGGTCAGCCCAGGGTCCACCAGGAACATCAAACATGGCTCAAGGCCTGAGGTATTCTGTTGTGAGTCTAAAATTCAAATTCAAATTCAAAATGAATGATGTGGATGGTCAGCCCAGGGTCCACCAGGAACATCAAACATGGCTCAAGGCCTGAGGTATTCTGTTGTGAGTCTAAAATTCAAATCCAAATTCAAAATGAATGATGTGGATGGTCAGCCCAGGGTCCACCAGGAACATCAAACATGGCTCAAGGGCTGAGGTATTCTGTTGTGAGTCTAAAATTCAAATGCAAATGCTAATTCAAAGTAAATGACGTGGATGGTCAGCCCAGGGTCCACCAGGAACATCAAAATGGCTTAGTGCTAAGACATTCAGTTTTGAATCTCAAATTCAAATTCAAATTCAAATTGAAAGTAAAATTCAAATTCAAAGTGAATAACAGGGATGGTCCACCAGGAACATCAAACATGGCTCAGTGCTAAGGTATTCAGTTTTGAATCTCAAATTCAAATTCAAATGCAAAGTGAATAACAGGAATGGTCCACCAGGAACACCAACCAAGGCTCAGTGCAAAGGCTTGAGGTATTGAGTTTTAAATCTAAAATTCAAATCCAAATTCAAATTGAATGACCTGGATGGTCCACCAGGAGCTTGCAGCATGGATCAGGCTGAAGGCTTGAGGTTTTGAGTTTTAAATCTCAAATTAAAATTAAAATTAAAATTCAAAAGGAATAACGTGGATGGTCCACCAGGAACATGAAGCATGGATCAGGATCAATGCTTGAGGTTTTGAGTTATGAATCTCAAATTCAAATCCAAATTCAAATTGAATGACCTGGATTGTCCAGCAGGAGCATGCAGCATGGATCAGGATCAAGGCTTGAGGTTTTGAGTTTTGAATCTCAAATTCAAATTCAAATTCAAAGTGAATGACCTGGATTGTCCAGCAGGAACATGAAGCATGGATCAGGACCAAGGCTTGAGGTTTTGAGTTTTGAATCTCAAATTCAAATTCAAATTCAAAGTGAATGACCTGGATTGTCCAGCAGGAGCATGCAGCATGGATCAGGATCAGGCTTGAGGTTTTGAGTTTTGAACTCAAATTCAAATTCAAATTCAAAGTGAATGACCTGGATTGTCCAGCAGGAGCATGCAGCATGGATCAGGATCAAGGCTTGAGGTTTTGAGTTTTGAATCTAAAATTCAAATTCAAATTCTAATTGAATGACCTGGATTGTCCAGCAGGAGCATGCAGCATGGATCAGGCTCAAGGCTTTAAGTTTTGAGTTTTGTATCTCAAATTCAAATTCAAATTCAAATTCAAAGTGAATAACCTGGATGGTCCAACAGGAGCATCCAGCATGGATCAGGATCAAGGCTTGAGGTATTGAGTTTTAAATCTAAAATTCAAATCCAAATTCAAAGTGAATGACCTGGATTGTCCAGCAGGAACATGAAGCATGGATCAGGATCAAGGCTTGAGGTTTTGAGTTTTGAATCTCAAATTCAAATTCAAATTCAAATTCAAAGTGAATAACCTGGATTGTCCAGCAGGAACATGAAGCATGGATCAGGATCAATGCTTGAGGTTTTGAGTTTTGAACTCAAATTCAAATTCAAATTCAAAGTGAATGACCTGGATTGTCCAGCAGGAGCATGCAGCATGGATCAGGATCAAGGCTTGAGGTTTTGAGTTTTGAATCTCAAATTCAAATTCAAATTCAAAGTGAATGACCTGGATTATCCAGCAGGAACATGAAGCATGGACCAGGACCAAGGCTTGAGGTTTTGAGTTTTGAATCTCAAATTCAAATTCAAATTCAAAGTGAATGACCTGGATTGTCCAGCAGGAGCATGCAGCATGGATCAGGATCAAGGCTTGAGGTTTTGAGTTTTGAACTCAAATTAAAATTCAAATTCAAAGTGAATGACCTGGATTGTCCAGCAGGAGCATGCAGCATGGATCAGGATCAAGGCTTGAGGTTTTGAGTTTTGAATCTAAAATTCAAATTCAAATTCTAATTGAATCACTTGGATTGTCCAGCAGGAGCATGCAGCATGGATCAGGCTCAAGGCTCTAAGTTTTGAGTTTTGTAACTCAAATTCAAATTCAAATTCAAATTCAAAGTGAATAACCTGGATGGTCCAACAGGAGCATCCAGCATGGATCAGGATCAAGGCTTGAGGTTTTGAGTTTTGAATCTCAAATTCAAATTCAAATTCAAAGTGAATGACCTGGATTGTCCAGCAGGAACATGAAGCATGGATCAGGATCAAGGCTTGAGGTTTTGAGTTTTGAATCTCAAATTCAAATTCAAATTCAAATTCAAAGTGAATAACCTGGATTGTCCAGCAGGAACATGAAGCATGGATCAGGATCAATGCTTGAGGTTTTGAGTTTTGAACTCAAATTCAAATTCAAATTCAAAGTGAATGACCTGGATTGTCCAGCAGGAGCATGCAGCATGGATCAGGATCAAGGCTTGAGGTTTTGAGTTTTGAATCTCAAATTCAAATTCAAATTCAAAGTGAATGACCTGGATTGTCCAGCAGGAACATGAAGCATGGATCAGGACCAAGGCTTGAGGTTTTGAGTTTTGAATCTCAAATTCAAATTCAAATTCAAAGTGAATGACCTGGATTGTCCAGCAGGAGCATGCAGCATGGATCAGGATCAAGGCTTGAGGTTTTGAGTTTTGAACTCAAATTCAAATTCAAATTCAAAGTGAATGACCTGGATTGTCCAGCAGGAGCATGCAGCATGGATCAGGATCAAGGCTTGAGGTTTTGAGTTTTGAATCTAAAATTCAAATTCAAATTCTAATTGAATGACCTGGATTGTCCAGCAGGAGCATGCAGCATGGATCAAGTTCAAGGCTTTAAGTTTTGAGTTTTGTATCTCAAATTCAAATTCAAATTCAAATTCAAAGTGAATAACCTGGATGGTCCACCAGGAGCATCCAGCATGGATCAGGACCAAGGCTTGAGGTTTTGAGTTTTGAATCTCAAATTCAAATCCAAATTCAAATTGAATGACCTGGATGGTCCACCAGGAGCATGCAGCATGGATCAGGATCAAGGCTTGAGGTTTTGAGTTTTGAATCTCAAATTCAAATTCAAATTGAATAATCTGGATGGTCACCAGGAGCTTGCAGCATGGATCTGGCTCAAGGCTTGAGGTTTTGAGTTTTGAATCTAAAATTCAAATCCAAATTCAAATTGAATCACCTGGATTGTCCAGCAGGAGCATGCAGCATGGATCAGGCTCAAGGCTTGAGGTTTTGAGTTTTGTAACTCAAATTCAAATTCAAATTCAAATTCAAAGTGAATAACCTGGATGGTCCAACAGGAGCATCGAGGATAGATCTGTGTGAAGGCTTGAGGTTAAGAAACTTAAATGTAAATCCAAATTCAAAATCAAATGGAATAAGATGAATGGTCCACTCGGAGCATCAAGGATGGCTCAGTGCTAAGGTAATGGTAATGATAACGCCTGGTAGGGCGTGGTGTTAAGGGAACCCGTCGTGCGCGGGTAGAGAGCGGTCTTGTACCTCAACCGGACAAGATACCATCCCGGATGACAACGACCTGCAACGCCAAGAGCGACCGTAGGGGAAAATGAACCCCCGACTCTTCGTCCTTGGAGCAATTCGGTCTACCTCTAGACCAATGTATATAACTGAAAGGGGCTAGTGCAAAGGTAACTTCAATCCAAATTCAAAGTGCTAAGTAACCTAAATCCAAATTCAAAATTCTAAGTAACTTAAATCCAAATTCAAAGTTTTATGTAGCTTAAATCCAAATTCAAAGTTCTAAGTAACTTAAATCCAAATTCAAAGTGCGAAGTAGCTTAAATCCAAATTCAAAGTGCTAAGTAACTTAAATCCAAATTCAAAGAGAGCGATATGTAGGATCCGCCAGGAGCATTGAGGATGAATCTGTGCTAAGGCTTGAGGTTTTGAATTTAAGAAACTTAAAATTCAAATCCAAATTCAAAGGGAGCGATATGTAGGGTTCGCCAGGAGCATCGAGGATGGATCCGTGAGAAGGCTTGAGGTTTTGAAGTTAAGAAACTTCAAATTTAAATCCAAATTAAAAAAGAGTGATATGTAGGGTTCGCCAGGAGCATCCAGGATGGATCCGTGAGAAGGCTTGAGGTTTTGAAGTTAAGAAACTTCAAATTTAAATCCAAATTAAAAAAGAGTGATATGTAGGGTTCGCCAGGAGCATCGAGGATGGATCCGTGAGAAGGCTTGAGGTTTTAAAGTTAAGAAACTTCAAATTTAAATCCAAATTAAAAAAGAGTGATATGTAGGGTTCGCCAGGAGCATCGAGGATGGATCCGTGAGAAGGCTTGAGGTTTTAAAGTTAAGAAACTTCAAATTTAAATCCAAATTAAAAAAGAGTGATATGTAGGGTTCGCCAGGAGCATCGAGGATGGATCCGTGAGAAGGCTTGAGGTTATGTGTTTTGAGGTTTTGAGGTTTTGTGTTTTGTGTTTTGTGTTTTGTGTTTTGAGGTTTCGTGTTTTGTGTTTTGTGTTTTGAGGTTTTGAGGTTTTGTGTTTTGAGTCTCAGATTCAAATCGAAATTTAAAAGTGAATGACATATGAACACTTCAGTTTGCTAAAAAAATTAGATCATTATCCAATTAAATCCGTGCTAAAGCTTGAGGCAGTCTGTTTTGCGCAAAGGAACCATTCAAATGCAAATGCAAACTCAGATTGAATATACTGCCTAAAACTGGAGGGGTCCACCAGGAATATTCAGGATATATTCAGGATATATTCAGGTTATATTCAGGTTATATTCAGGTTATATTCAGGATATATTCAGGAAATATTCAGGATATATTCAGGATATATTCAGGATATATTCAGGATATATTCAGGATATATTCAGGATATATTCAGGATATTCAGGATATTCAGGATATTCAGGATATTCAGGATATATTCAGGATATTCAGGATATTCAGGATATATTCAGGATATTCAGGATATTCAGAATATATTCAGGATATTCAGGATATTCAGGACATTTTCAGGATCAATGCTTCAGTCCGCTTCAGATATCTTATTCAGCTGTAAAACTCAAATTCAAAACCAAACTCGAATTCAAATTAGCTGGATAGACCACCAGGAGCATCAAGCATGGCTCCGTGACGAGGCTTGAGGCTTTCAGTTTTGTAACTCGAATTCAAATCCAGATTCAAAGTTAATTACCTTGAGGGTACTAACCAGGAGCATCAAGCATGGCTCCCATACTTTTTCTTTTCAGCTACGAGCAGCAGCTTCTAGGCAGATCCCTGGGCTCTCTCTTCATCCAAACCTTAAGCAACCTAGGCACCTGGAAGCTGATATCGACAGCTTTCCAGTGCTCCTGAAATCTTTGGGTTTGGCCCAGTGGCAGTCTCAGGGAGCTGCCTTGAAGCTGGTGCTGGTAGCCGAAAATAAAAACAGTGAAATCTCCGTATCAATGCTTGAGGTCTGCTAGTTTTCAACTTAACATCAGCAGGGTAATTCAAAGCGCGCGCTTTTGCGCTTTTGAGCGCTGACTTTTTGACCCCCTCTGCGCTTTAAGCGCAGTTTTTTGCAACTCCCTGTGGGCGCAGCAAGCAATTTTTGCGCTTTTTGCACTACAAAGCGCAGTTTGTTTTGTTTTCAAGTGCGCGAAAGCGCTGGCCAATTTGGCCATTTGAAGTACCCTGAACATCACATCAAAAATACAAATAAATGTTTCGTCACACTCGATGTACATTTTGTCACACTCGATGTACATTTCGTCATCACATCAAAAATACAACTAATTAAGTTACCTGACTCTGGAGCGTCCGCCACGAATGTCAAGACAACTGGGAAAGGTGATTCATCCCCGGTCCCTTTCTTGAGTCTTAACTGGCCCCAAATTCAAATTCAAATTCAAATTCAAATACCTGACTCTGGAGCGTGCGCCACGAATGTCAAGACAACTGGGAAAGATGATTCATCCCCGGTCCCTTTCTTGAGTCTTAACTGGCCCCAAATTCAAATTCAAATTCAAATTCAGATTTAAATACCTGACTCTGGAGCGTGCGCCACGAATGTCAAGACGACTGGGAAAGGTGATTCATCCCCTGTTCCTTTCTTGAGTCTTAACTGGCCCCAAATTCAAATTCAAATTCAAATTCAAATTTAAATACCTGACTCTGGAGCGTGCGCCACGAATGTCAAGACGACTGGGAAAGGTGATTCATCCCCTGTTCCTTTCTTGAGTCTTAACTGGCCCCAAATTTAAATTAAATTCAAATTCAAATTCAAATACCTGACTCTGGAGCGTCTGCCACGAATGTCAAGACGACTGGGAAAGGTGATTCATCTCCGGTCCCCTTCTTGAGCCTTAACTGTCCCCCAAGCTTCGACTTCAGGGCCAGTAGGTCAGCCTGAGGCCGGTGGGAGGTAGGTAAGATGAGTCCATGTGCGTGTTTGTGCATGTGTGTGCATATTGGATTTGGGTATATTTGAGAGGATTTGTGTGTATGAACTGACCCCCAAGCTTTGACTTCAGGGCCAGTAGGTCAGCCTGATGCGTGTGGGAGGTAGGTAAGATGAGTCCATGTGTGTGTCCGTTTATGTGTGTGCATATTGGATTTGGGTCTACTTGAGAGGATTTGTGTGTATGAACTGACCCCCAAGCTTTGACTTCAGGGCTAGAAGGTCAGCCTGAGGCGGGTGGGAGGTACGTAGGGGTCAGCTATGTTATATAACATTAGAATAAATCATATTAAATAATATTATAAAATATAAGTCGGACGATCCGTCTCACCAGAATTTCGAATTTATTTGAAAAACTAAAATGATTGTGACACTACAATAATATTAGTTAATACTAGTTTTTTAAACACTAATATTAGTTGCCGTTACCTAGAGGTAGGTAATAAAATAAATAAATAGTACACCTTTTTACGAGGCGAGAGGTTGAGGGGGCCAGCCCGTTTGCTTTCACTGGGGCCAACCACGGGAGGTAGGTAACATGGGTTCATGTGTGTGTTCGTGTATGTGTGTGCATATTGGATTTGGGTATATTTGGGAGGATCTGTGTGTATGCGTGTGTATGTGTGTGCATGTGTGTGGATGCGTGTGGATGTATGTGGATGTGTGTGCATGTGCGTGCATGTTTGAGCATGTGTGTGCATGTGTTCAGGCGTGTGGATGTGTGCGCATGTGTGTGAATGCGTGTGTGTGCATGTGTGAGTGTGCATGCGTGTGCATGCATGTGAATGTGTGTGCATGTATGTGGATGTGTGTGCATGTGCGTGCATGCGTGTGGATGTGTGTGTATAAGTGTGTATGTTTGAGCGTGTGTGTGCATGTGTTCAGTTGTGTGGATGTGTGTGCATATGTGTGGGTGAGTGTGCATGTGTGTGCATGAATGTGGATGTGTGTGCATGTGCTTGCATGCGTGTTGATGTGTGTGTATCTGCGTGTATGTTTGAGCATGTGTGTGCATGTGTTCAGGCGTGTGGATGTCTGTGCATGTGTGTGGATGTGTCTGGATGTGTGTGCATGTGTGTGCATGTGTGTGGGTGAGTGTGCATGTGTGTGGGTGAGTGTGCATGTGTGTGCATGTGTTCAGGTGTGTGGATGTGTGTGCATGTGTGTGGATGTGTGTGCATGTATGTGGGTGCATGTGTGTGCATGTGCGTGCATGCGTGTGGATGTGTGTGTATCTGTGTGTATGTTTGAGCATGTGTGTTCATGTGTGTGGATGTGAGTGGATGTGTGTGCATGCGTGTGCATGTGTGTGGATGAGTGTGCATGTGTGCGCATGTTTGTGCATGTGTGTGTGCATGTGTGTGCATGTGTGTGCAAGTGTGTGCATGTTTGTGCATGTGTATGCATGTTTGTGCATGTGTGTGCATGTGTGTGGGTGCATATGTGTGCATGTGTGTGGATGCATGTGTGTGCATGTGTGTGGGTGCATGTGTGTGCATGTTTGTGCATGTGTGTGCATATGTGTGGATGTGTGTGTGTGTTTGTGTGTGCATGTGCGCGGGTACATGTGTTTGCATGCGTATGAGTGTGCATGTGTGTGCATGTGTGTGGATGTGTGTGGATGTGTGTGCATGTCTGTGTGTTTGTGTATGTGTGTGCATGTATGTGTAAGTTTGTGTATGTGTGTGCATGTGTAACGATGTGTGCGTATGTGTGGATGTGTGTGCATGTGCATGTATGCTTTTGTCTCTGTGCCTTTTTTAAGGTGTGCATGTGTGTGTGTGTGTGTGTGTGTGTGTGTGTGTGTGTGTGTGTGTGCGTGTGTGTGTATCTGTGCGTACTTAGTCTGTATGTGTCTCCATTCCTGTCAGTAGGTGGATGCATGGGTTGGAGTGGATGTAACTTTCCATACAGCAGTCCAACCCATGCAACCTCTCCCAGGCTGAAGGGCATGGGGTTTGGGGTATGGAGTGCCCAGGTCATGGGTGTTACCTGAAGTGCGGCAAGAGTTGCCAACGACATTCAAACCGTCCGGGAAATATGTCAAGCTGATCGCTACAAAGTGCTATTCGTCGAGGTTCGGTCCGGTCCGTGTTTCCCCTGGTGTTTTCTTGGTTTGGCTTGGCTCCGTTATTTTACGTTCGCGTTCTGGCTGGAGTGGCGGTTTTCGTACCGCTTGGGCGGTACAATTTGAGCTGAGCTGGCTGAGCTTATCGTCATACTGCGACCCCACCGGGGGCCCCCGGGGACCCCCAAGAAAAATAAACCTCGCCTCCCCCCCTCGCACTTCGATGTGCCTACTTTATCGCCTGTAACGGTCGCGCTTTGCAAGCTACTACCCTTTCTTTCCCTGCTACCCTGCATCCCCCTCCTCCCTCTTATACCTCTTCCTTCCGCCCCCCTTAGCCCTCACCGGGGCTGCCCGAGGAGCTACAAATGAGTGGTCGCATATCGAATCGTTAATCGAGATTCCGCAGTCACTTTGACGGTGAATTAAACAGTGAATTAAACAGTGGATTAAACAGTGAATTGCTTGGAAGGTGAATTAAACAGTGAATTAAACAGTCAATTAAACAGTGAATTGCTTGGAAGGTGAATTAAACAGTGAATTGCTTGGAAGGTGACAGAGCCTCTCAGCTTCGAAGGCCCAGCCCTCCCGCCTAGGTGTCGCATGGGATTCATGTCTTCTGGTGAAGCGAGATGCAGCCTGCCTGGAAGCATCTAATTTGAAATGCTGTACGGTTAGGCATATCGAAAAGGCAACTGGGGTTGTACACTGTCAACATGAGTCAATAGTGATCGTTCCCAAATGTGGTTTTATCTAGTGTTTAGTGCATGTGGGTTGTGTGGTTGTGGGTGGGCAGGTTTATGTGGGCGTGTGGGTGTGTGTGACTGGGAAGTGTGGGTTGGGTTGGGTTGGGGAGGGGGGGGGGGGGGGGGGATATTGCATGCGGGTTGGTTTGGAGCTTGGATGGGAATCATGTTCGTGGGCACCGGTGGCATATGTGGTGTTTATCTATGTGAGTGTGTGTGTTTATGTGGGTTGGTGTGTTTGGTATGGAGCTTGCATGGAAATCATGTGCGAAGGCAGTGGTGCATGTGTATTGTGTGTGTGTATGTAGTGCTCATGGGTTGGTTGGTTTGGTTTGAAGCGTTGCATGGGAATCATGTGCATGCACAGTGGTTGTGTATTTGGTGTGCATACGTGCTTGCGTGTATATGGGTGGGTGTGTTTGTTTATGAGCTTGCTTGGAAATCTTGTGCGTGGGCAGTGGTGGCGTGTTTGTTTTGAGCTTGCGTGTGAATCATGTGCATGCACAGTGATTGTATATTTGGTGTGCATGCGTGCTTGTGTGAATGTGGGTTAGTGTCTTTGGTTATGAGCTCGCTTGGGAATCTTGTGCGTGGGCAGTGGTGGAGGGTCGGTGTGTTTGGTTATGAGCTTGCTTGGGAATCTTGTGTGTGGGCAGTGGTGGTGGGTTGGTGTGCTTGGTTATGAGCTCGCTTGGGAATCTTGTGCGTGGGCAGTGGTGGTGTACGTGTGGGGGCCAGTGGTGGTGGTTGTTGTATTGGTTATGGCTCGTCGGGAATTTCTGTGCGTGGAGGGGGTGTAGTTTGAGTGGAGTGGTGGTGGGTGGTGTGTTTGTTTATGGGTTGCGTTGTGATTTTGTGAATCATGTGCGGGGCAGAGTGGGGTGGCGCATTGTGTGTTGCGTGTATTGCATTGTTGTCTGTTGGTACAAGCATTATGTTGGTAAGTGTTGAGTAGGGGGGGGGGGGGTTGGGGGGGGGGGGGGGGGGGGGGATGGGATTGGGGGGATGGGGATATTAGGATCGGATATACTTCAAATTATAGGGTGCCATGAGGGGACAGAATTACCATGTTTTGGTGTGTCTGTGTGAATGGTTGTTGTTTGTGTATCCTGTCAAGTTCCCATCGGTAGATTGCGTATGTGGGCAGTATTAGATCAGTAGCAGCCAATATGGAATAGGGTGGGGAAGCCAGCAAGTTGTTTTTACTTTTAATAGCGTTTAAAGTCATGCATTGAAACGTATAAAACGTAGGTAATGTTTTTGTACTTCTGAAGTAAATACTTTTACATGGGTTTTTGTTGGTAATGTTTTTGTAGTTCTGAAGGAAACACTTTAGGTAGGTAATGTTTTTGTACTTCTGAAGGAAATACTTTTACAAGGTATTTCCGCGTTGCTAATTTAATTGGCATCACATGTCAACTCTCAGAAGAAGGAAACTATGTACCGTAACTAGCATGAGTAGTGTACCGGAACTGCGCAAAGCTAAACTCATAGAGCTTCTGCTTTGCGCGCAGTTACCCACTCTGTTGGGCTTTCAAGCTTTCCAGTTAACTCGAACAGCATACGCACTAAGTCAACTCCATGCATGGTCTTCAACAGGGATTTTTAAATCCGCTATATATACTGATCGCTCGTTTTGACCCCGTTTTAGCGAAATTATCGCTATAAAAAAAGTAAAAACAAAAAAATGTTTTTCTTCTTTTTGCCCTAAAAAGCTACAAAAGCTGCTGTAAAAGGCTATAGAGCACCAAAACCGCTGTTCCTGGGAGGAGGCTTAAACCTTAAGGCTAGGGAAAACCACATTTCAGATTTGAAAAACAAATCACTGGTCTTGCAATACATCTGTTTTACATTTGCGCCTGTAGGGGGGACATCTTGTACTATCAGAGGGCCATCTTGCATTACGACAGATGCGTAAAGTGTGAATATTACCCCGAGGGACAGCAAACAAGATGAGCGCTGGGGCGAACCCCCCTTCTGTAAATTGTGATTGACACCAGGTTTCAAACTCTACTAGAACCGGGGATGGAGAGTTACCCGTGGGTTTTACTGACCGGGGGTAAGGACAGGTCTATGGCACACTTGGACCTCGTGCATGATAAGTATTTACCCCCAACACTAACCCCCCCCCCCCCCCCAGCCCAGCCCAGCCACGCCTCCATCCACCTCCCCCCCACCCACACAGCCCTCCACCCACCCAACTCCAAACGCCTAACCCGCCCACCAACCCCCACTCACCCCCCCACCCCCACACAGCCCATCCCACACCCACTGAACATCTGATACCACCCCGCGTAGGCTTGGCAAGGGATTCCCCATCGCACCAATTGGACCTTTTGCATAAGTATCTACCGTCCCTTCCTTGGGGGGGTCGGTAAGCAGGGACATTTTGGTTGTAACGTTTTGCATGTCTCTAGGTCAGTGCTGGTTCAACAGGGACATGATTTTTTGTTACGTGGTAGAAACAAGGGACATGGACCAATATTGGGTTGGTTTGATCGAGTTCTTCAGCCAAGTCTATGCAGCTCACCGTTTCAATTCCAAGTGCCAATCTCATGCGCGTACCAGGGAAACCAGGGAGCATCCTAAGCGGATTAGACAGTTTGAAGACTTGTCCAGCAGGGATTGAAATATTTGTATAAAGATGATGCCTATTTTTGACCTTCGTGTTTGGCCCCAAATTTTGCGCTATAAGTTATTTGAAAAAAAAAACCTGTTGCAGGTCCATGTCAAGTCTCTGGAGGGTAGGTCAGGCTTGGCGAAGTAGTAGCACGCATATCAAGGCTGTGATAAAGCTTGGCTGATAACATGGTTGTACGAAAACAAGACTGGCAGGGGCTGCCTCGTCTGCATGGCAGATTGAGATGTTTTCACCCCGGATGTAACACCTAACTAAATACCTATGTTTACCGTCTGAAACACTTTTATACACAAATCCCGTGGTGGCAGATGAAATTACGGGATTGTAGTTTGAGTAGAACTTGAAAACTTAGATTCGGGTACGTGGATTCCAGCCCTTTAAGGATGCTCGCTGTTCTTCGGCCCAGTGGCATATAATACCAATATTTAATATATTCAATTAAATTAAAGGTTCTTGTCAAAAATATTAAACAGCAAACTCAAACACCAGGTTCATTAAATAAGATCATTTTTGTCTCGAAAATTGGTTAATTGGCTACAGCCAGAAAGTTGGTTTTTTTCCTGTTCGCATCCAGGGGTGTAGGGAACGGGGTCAGTCAAGACACATACGTCAGGGGGCCTTGGTCGCATAGGGAGGAGCTGTAGGAGGAGGAGGAGAGGAGGGAAGAGGGCAGGGGGGTGGAACGTGGGGTGGCCCGTGACCAGACGGAAGGGCGTTGGTTCGATGGACTAAGGGTTTACAATTGGTTGCTTAGGAGCAGGCCGCGGGGTCTCCTGAGAACCTGTCGCTCGATCTGCAGGCAGGGGCATAGGGAAAGTAGGAATCCAGCCGTCATGCATTGTTAACTTTTTACTCCGGTTCTCCAAATGAAATTCGAGGACCACACCCCCTGATCCATGGTTGGCAAGGAAGGGACAGAAAGCTCATTATATGACCACTTCGGGACCTCGTTGCAATATGCAATAGTATCCCCCCACCCCACCCCCCCCACCCCCCCCAACCCCAACCCCAACCCCCCCCCCACCCCAAACCCCACGATGCCAACATAACTCAACGAATTTGCGACGGATGCGACGGTTCCAGTTGTGGAACCAACGAACATTAAAAACACCCCCCATACAATTCCCACCGCTCGAAACTGACGCTCGTGAGGAAACCCGTTTCGAAACCTACAGACGCGATCCCCAGACAATTGAGCTCAATTCACCCACTATCCTGCTATTATCTCCCTCTATCACTCACGCACAGCCCCCGTTCTCAGATCCAGGTGCGCATGACCTCGATTCGACACCGAACCAGCTGCTTGTTTCTTGCCGATGCCCATGCGAAGCTACTCGCGACGCCCCTATGCGGCATAATTCACAGTTGCCGCCTACTTGGCTGATCAATCCCCCCCACCCCCACCCCCACCCCCACCCCTCTCTAACCCTTTTCGCTTTTCCACGCCCCCCTCAATTCAATCCCTGGGCTGTCCCTATGAGGCCCAACACCTCGGAATGCACTGACCATTTTACGACTGCTGCCAAATTGGCTTAGAACCCCCCTCCCCCCCTTCCCCGATCCCCTTCCTCACGCCCCCCAGGTTATCAAAAATGAGAAGTATGTGCATTTGGTCAAGGGGATTTACCCAAGGGCCACTTTTGACAGGTAGGGGCAGCCATTAGGCAACCTCATTATTTTGCTAGTCAGGATTGTCAGTGAAACAGGGTGGAAGGCCCTCCTCCACCCACCTCACCCCACCTCACACACTCCCGGCGCCCTGTGGCTACACGGGCATGACTAGCCCTAGTTGTTGTTTGTTCCTGTGGTTTTGTTTTCCTAGATTTTGACAGGTAGGGACACCCCTACGGCAACCTCATTATTTTGCTCGTCAGGATTGTCAGGGAAACAGGGTGGAAGGCCCTCCTCCACCCACCTCACACACTCCCGGCGCCCTGTGACTAGCCCTAGTTTTTCTTTGTTTCCGAGGTTTGTTTTCCCAGATTTTGACAGGTAAGGGCTTCAGCCCTTTGTTTCACTAACAGGATTTTAACCGAATAAGGGGGTACTCCTCCTCGCCCCCCCCCCCCCCCCCCCCCCCCCCCCCCCCCCCCCATAAAAACAGCACCCTGTGACTGAACAGACATGGCAAGCCTAGTTAGTAGTTTCCGAGGTTTTAGTTTTCCCATTCTCTTGCAACCTCTCATCCTGATCGATGTTCTGAGAGTCATTTGAGCTTACTCAGGGCTGGCTTAGGCAACTCCTAAACAAGGCCTGATCTTGTGTTTTTTGGCAGAGCCCTCTCTTCAAGGAGGCGGGAGCCCCCACTTGTCCGTCCGACTGACCATCCATCCATCCATCCATTCATCCGTCTGACCGCGATGAAGCCTGACACGTCTCCCAAACAAGGCCTGATCTTGTTTTTTTTACATGATTTCCGAGTCACATCCCGGTTGGGCGAATGGTTAAATGGTTGATCATTTCGCTGGACTAAAGAAGGTGCTGGGTTTGAATCCTTACGGGTGCGCTTAAGTGTTCGCGGTCGCAGTCAACCGCCATGGTAGCACTGTTTAGGTAAAGTAGCAGCCCGCCATAAGACAGTGCTCCTGTAATACCACGCCCCACCAGGTGGTATCATTACTTTTTCCAAGTCACTCATCTTGTCATGTTTTTCCCCATTCACGCCGTTTATCATATGTTATGTTCTGAGCCATGATTTGTCTGAGCCACACCATTTACGAGGCATTATCTGATTCGCGTGATTTATGGGATATTCTCTGACTTGAAGGTTCTCTGGTTTATATTCTGGGCCATGTTTGTCCTGATCACGCCATTTCTCATATGTTATGTTCTGAGCCATGATTTGTCTGAGCCACGCCATTTGTGAGATATGATCTGATTCATGTGATTGATGGGGTGTTCTCTGACTTTTAGGTTCTCCGGTTTATATTCTGGGCCATGTTTTGTCCTAGTCATGCCATTTCTCATATGTTATGTTATGAGCCATGTTTTGTCTGAGCCACGCTGTTTGTGAGATATGATCTGATTCATGTGATTGATGGGCTATTATCTGACTTTTAGGTTCTCTGGTTTATTTTCTGGGCCATGTTTGTCCTGATCACGCCATTTCTGATATGTTATGTTCTGAGCCATGATTTGTCTGAGCCACGCCATTTGTGAGATATTATCTGATTCGTGTGATTGACGGGATGTTATCTGGCATGTTTGTTTTCTGGTAATTATGAGCCCTGGAGTGGGTTGCCCGAGTCACTCCATTTCTGATATGTTATGTTCTGATTCATGATTTGTCTGAGCTATGTGATTGATGGGATGTCCGCTGACCCGTATATTGTCTGATTTTTGTATGTTTCCTGTTTTTGTAACGTTTTCCGGTATGTATTATGAGCTATGTATTGCACTTGTCACGCCATTTATACTATGCAATATTGTGATTCATGTTTTGTCTGAGCTATGTGATTGATGGGATGTCCGCTGACCCGTATGTTGTCTGATTTTTGTATGTTTCCTGTTTTTGTAACGTTTTCTGGTATGTATTATGAGCTATGTTTTGCCCAAGTCACGCCATTTATGATATGCAATGTTATTAGTCATGTTTTGTCTGAGCTATGTGATTGATGGGATGTCCGCTGACCCGTATGTTGTCTGATTTGTGTATGTTTCCTGTTTTTTTAAATGTTTTCTGGTATGTATTATGAGCTATGTTTTGCCCAAGTCACGCCATTTATGATATGTTATGTTATTAGTCATGTTTTGTCTGAGCTATGTGATTGATGGGATGTCCGCTGACCCGTATGTTGTCTGATTTGTGTATGTTTCCTGTTTTTTTAAATGTTTTCTGGTAAGTATTATGAGCTATGTTTTGCCCAAGTCACGCCATTTATGATATGTTATGTTATTAGTCATGTTTGATCTGAGCCATGTGATTGATGGGGTGTTAGCTGACAACTATATTGAATGATATGTTATGTTCTGAGCCATGATTTGTCTGAGCCATGCCATTTTTGAGATATTCTCTGATTCATATGATTGATAGGATATTATCTGACACATATGTGTTTTGATATGTTTCGTTATGAGTCATGTTTTGTCTGAGCCATGTGACTGATTAGATGTCATCTGCTTTAAATGTTATCTAGTTTGTATAATGAGCCATGTTTTGCCTGAGTCACGCCATTTATGATATGACTCAGATTCAGATTAAGATTCAGGTCCTAATTTGTTGTCGATCAAAATAGGGATGGATGTCCTGATTCATGTTTTGTCTGAATCATGTGATTGATGAGATCTCAGCTGACTTTTTTTTTGCATGCGTATTTTATATTCTCTTGTGTCCTTGGCATCTTTCAGGAATAAAGCCACCCACATTCAATTTTCAAAATTCGAAATTCAAATTTCGAAATTTAAATTTCAAATTTCAGATAAAGGATGACTACCTTAAAAATCCATTGTAACGCTTTGAATCCATGATTGTAGGTTCCTGTGCTAGGACTCCAGGTGTCAGGTAGGGAGGGGAGGGGGGTGAGAGGGGATAGGGAAGGGAGGGGAGGTGTGGGGGTAGGAGGGGTGGGGGTGGGGGTGTGGTGTGGTGGGGGCCGTGGTGGTGGGGTGGAGGGGAGGGTGGGAGAAAGTAGGGGAGGGTGGGTGGTGAGGAAAGGCGGGGAGCGGTAAGGAGGAGGGGAGAGGGGAGGGGACGAGGGAGGGGAGGAGGGAAGGGAGGGGGGGTGAGAAGGGAAGGGGGTGGGGGAGGGGGAGAGGCGAGGGGCGGGTATGGGGAGGAGGGGGAGACGGGAGGAGAGGGAAGGGTTGAGTAGGGGAGGGGAGAGGGGAAGGGAGAGGTAAGGGAAGGGTGAGGAGGGGAGAGTGAAGGGAGGGGAGGAGGGGTTGGGGGGGTGGGGGGTGAGGAGGAGGGGGCGTGGAGATGAGAGGGGGGGGGTGTTGTGTAAGGTAGGATCGGAGGGAAAGGGGGGTGGGGGGAGAAGGAGGGGAGGTATGAGAAGGGAGGGTAGGGTCGAGGAGGGATGAGGAGGAGGGGGAGGGGAGGGAGGGGAGGGATGAGAAGGAGGAGGGGAGGGAGGAGGAGGAGAAGGAGGAGATTCGGTTGTCGCAAAGTCCAAGTAACGGGTGATTCCAGAACTTGAGCCGTGACATTCAAGCCCAAGCACATGGCTCTGACCCCACGCCTCTACGAATCGCAGCTCAGGTTGATTCCAGGACTTGAGGGCATTTTCACAGCAAGGCCCACAGTGGCATTGCTTGACCACCCGGGCCCCACGTCCTACCTGATCGCAGTTCAAGGTTGCTTTCCAGGACTTGAGGGCATTCAAGCCAAGCCACTCGGCCTTGCTCCACAAGCTCCCCTCTTGTGCGGGAGGACCCCCCTCAGGGCCCCCCTCCGTGCGGCTGCCCCGGCGGCGTCTGGTACTGATGAGCAAGTACAAGCAGCACTACAAGCACAGTCAGCAGCTGCCCTTGAGGACCCCCCTGGTTTGTTTTCTGCCCCAGCGTGAAATTGATGAGGTGGCCGTGAAAAGGAAAGCAGCGGTTTCGGAGCAGTACTTAAGTGCAGGGAGAGTTGCAATGTGTGTGGTGGTTTTGGTGGGTTTGGGTTGTTGATGGTGTTTTTAATTTTTGTTCATGATGGCAGTGGCAGTGGTGGGGGTGGTGGTGATGGTCATGGTAATGGTCGTGATGGTCATGGTAATGATGATGGTAATTGTGGCTTTTATGGTTGTGGTGGCAGTGATACTGGTATTTGTCATAGTCGTGGCCAGTGTGTGATACTGGTATTTTGAATAGTCGAGGCCGTTAGGATTGATTGATATGGGGTTTTTTTTTTTTTTTAATTTTGTTCATTAGTCTGGCAGTGATACTGGTATTTGTCATAGTCGAGGCAGTGATACTGGTATTTGTCATAGTCGTGTCGGTGGTGCTGGATAGTGATGGGGTGGTAAATGATTGGTTCCTCCACCCCGAAGAGAAGAGAAAAAAGGAAAAATAAGAAAAGCGGAGAACAAACAACAGAGAAGAGAAGAAACAACGAAAACGAAACGAGTAAAAAAAAGAAAAAAAGGAAGAAAAAGAGAAAGAATAAGAATAAGAAAAGAAAAGAAAAGAAAAACGATAACGAACGAAAAAGAAAAGAGGAGAAAATCTTCTCCCTTTCTTCCCTCTTCTCTGCCCCTGCCCTCTGCCCTTGCCTCTCGCCTCCCCCTTCCCCCCTCCCCACCCCCCCCCTCCCCCTCCCCCCTGCTGCAGTTATCGCCCAACAGCGCGGAAAACAATCTCAAGCTCTGCGCGTGAGCATTGCCTGGTGTGGGGGAGATTGAATCCCCTCACTCCCCCCCCCCCCCCCATTTTCCCCCCCCCCTTTACCCATACCCCCCCCCCACCACCACCACCACCCCATTACCCCCCCGCCCACTCTCCCCTCCCCCACCTCCCTCCCCTACTCCAGGTTCTCGGCCCAAACAAGAACATTTTGAACCTCTCAGCTGAAAGCACTGCCTGGTGGGGGAGTGCCCCCCCCCCCCCCCCCCCCCCCCCCTCAATCCCCCCTTTACCACCCCACCCACACCATTGTTTACCCCCCCCGCCCCCCCCCGCACCCATTTACCCACCCACCCACCCACATCTCAACATCTTCCCCCCACCCCCCACACTATCCCCCCCCTTTGCTGCAGTTAGTTCCGCCCAACGACGAACAATTTGAAGCTCTGAGCGTGAGCACTTGCCTGGTGGGGGGAGATGGGGGCCCCCCTACACACGTTGCGCTCGCATTGGCCGTGTGGGTTGCCACTGGTGACCAGGGCAAGGACTTGGGGAGCATGAAGCTGCACTGGGGTTGTATTGCGGATGCCAAAAGGATGAAGTGGCAGCCCCTCCGGATGGCTGGAGCAACCTTCCAGACTGCCCCAAGGATGGCAGGTTGGCGGAGGATGGGGTGGAGGGGTGTCTTGGGGTGGGGTGGGTTGAGGTGGGGGTGGGGATGGGTGTGTGGAGGGGTGTGTGGAATGGGTTGAGTGGTTTTTTTAAGGGCGTTTAAGGGGGGGTGGTGGCTGGAGGTGGGGCTGGGAGAGGGGGGCGGTGTAGTGGGTGGCAGGGGGGTAGGGAGGGGGGGTTGGGGGGGGTGGTGGGGAGCGGGAGGGGGGGGGGGGGGGGGTGTGGAGTGGGGAGGGAGGGGGGGGGGGGGGGGTGGGGGGGGGGGTGCGGGTGGGTTTGGGGGGGAGGGGGGTCGAGGGAAGGGGGGGTTGGGGGTGGAGTGGGGTTGGGGGGGGGGGGGGTTGGGGGGACGTGGGGGGGGGTAGGGAGGGGTGGGGTGGGGTGAGGGGGCGGGGGGCCGTGGGGTGGTTTTGGGTGGAGTGGTCGGGTGGGGTTGGGGGTGGTTGTGGGTGGAGTGGGGGGGGTGGGGTGGTTTTGGGGTGGCGTTGGGTGGGAGTGGTGGGGTGGGTTTGGGTGGAGTTAGGTGGGGTGGTGGTGGTGGTTTTGGGTGGCGGTGGGTGGGTGGGGTGAGTGGGGTGGAGAGTGGTGGTTGGGTGTTGTGGGGTGGGGTTGGGTGGTTTGGGTGGGCGTGGGCAGGAGGGGTGGTTTTGGGTGGACGGGTTGGGTGGGGTGGGGTGGTTTTGGGTGTTGTTGGGTGGGGTGGTGGGGGTTTTGGGTGGCGTTGGGTGGGGGGGGGTGGGGTGGTTTTTGGGTGGGGGTGGGTTGCTCTGATGACCAGGGCAGGATTAGGAAGCAGGAAGCTGCACTGGGGGTTGTGTGGCGGAGGATGGCCCAAAAGATGATGGTGCAGCCCTCCTGCTGGTGGAGCACCTGGCCAGCACTTGTAACAGGCTTGCCGGTGGGGAGGTGGGGGAGGGGTGGGTTGTGGTGGTGGGGTTGGGGTGTGGAGGGGGGCTGGGTGTGAAGGGGGTGGCGGATGGACGAGTGGGTTGTTGAGGAGGTGGGTTGCGGGTGGGGTGTGGAGGGGTGGGTTTAAGTTGTTGTTTTACGTGGTTATGGTGGGGTGAGTGGGTATGGTGGGTGGGGGTGAGTGGGTTAAGGGTGGTATTAAGGTGGTTTAACGTGGTATGGTGGGGGGTGGAGTGGATCAGGTGCGTTGAAAGGTGGTGGGTGTATAAGGTGGGTTAAAGTTGGGTGAAGGTGGGGGTTTAAGGTTGGGTTAGGTGGTGGGTGGGTTAAGGTGGGTAACGTGGGTTAAGGTGGTGGGTTAAGTGGGTTAAGGTGGGTGAAGGTGGGTAAAGGTGGGTGAAGGTGGGTGAAAGGTGGTGGGGTTAAGGTGGGTTAAGGTGGGTGAAGGTTGGTGGTGACGGTGGGTGACGGTGGGGGTTAAGGTGGGTTAAGGTGGGTTGAAGGTGGGTTAAGGTGGGTTAAGGTGGGTTCAGGTGGTGTGAAGGTGGTGGGTGAAGGTGGGTGAAGGTTGGGGGTTTTAGGTGGGTTTAAGGTGGTGGGTAAGGTGGGTGAAGGTGGTGGGTTAAGGTGGTGGGTTAAGGGTGGTGGGTTAAGGTGTGTGAAGGGGTGGTGTGGTTCAAGGTGGGGTTAAGGTGGTGGGTTAAGGTGGGGAAGGTGGTGGTTAAGGTTGGTGGGGTTAAGGTGGGTGAAGGTGGGTTGTGAAGGTGGGGAGTTAAGGTGGTGAAAGGTGGGTTTAAGGTGGGTGAAGGTGGTGGGTACGAGTGGTGGGGGTTAAGGTGTGTGAAGGTGGTGGGTTAAGGTGGGTTAAGGTGGGTGAAGGTGGGTTAAGGTGGGTGAAGGTGGGTTAAGGTGGGTGAAGGTGGTGGGTTAAGGTGGGTTAAGGTGGGTGAAGGTGGTGGGTTAAGGTGGGTGAAGGTGGTGGGTTAAGGTGGGTGAAGGTGGTGGGTTAAGGTGGGTTAAGGTGGTGGATTAAGGTGGTGGGTTAAGGTGGGTTAAGGTGGTGGGTTAAGGTGGGTTAAGTTGGTGGTTTAGGGGGGTAAGGTGGGTGAAGGTGTGGTTAAGGTGGGGGTGAAGGTGGGGCTAGGTGGTGGGTTAAGGTGGGTGAAGGTGGTGGTTAGGTGGGTGAAGGTCTGGTTTCCTGGGCTTCACAGGTTTTGGCTACCTCATTGGGGAAAGTCCGTGCTCTCTTTTTTTTCTGGGGTTCCGGTGTGTGGGCCCGGTGGTGGATGTCCGGGGGGTGACCGGTGGTGGGTTACTGGGGTGGGTTTCGTGTTGGGTCCGGTGTTGGTTAGGGGGGGTTTTCCCCAGGGTGTGTCCGTGGTGGATTCCAGGTCGGGTGCAGTGGGGGGGTACGGTGGGTTCCGGTGGTGGTGTCCGGTGCTGGGTTCCCGGTCGCTGTGGCGTGGAGGGTTACGTGGGTGCCGGTGGTGGGTTCCGGTGGTGGGTTCCCCTGTGCTTTACCGTGGGCCGGTGCGTGCCGGTGTGTCCCCGGTGGTGGTTCGCTGTGGTTGCCCGGTGGGTGCCGGCTGTGGGGTTCCGGGGGTGGTGTTTTCAGGTGGTGGGTGATTCAGGTGGTGGGTTTACCGGTGGTGGTTGCCGGTGTGCCGGCCCCCCCCCCCAACGCCCCCCCCCCCCTCCCCCCCCCTTTTACCCCCGGTGCGAGCGCCCGCTTGGCCGCCATCCTCTTCCCCCGGCTATCCCCTGACCCGCAAGGCGCTCTCGTAGCTAATTGGGAGGTCCTGCCCCTCCCCCACCTCCCCCCTCCCCCCCCCTCCGCCCCCCCCCCCCCCCGGCGGCGGCGCTTGTCGCCGCCTCCATCTCCCCGGCCCCCCCCGCCCACTGGCGGACGCTCTCTGTACGTGTGGTGTCCTGCAGATCCCTCTTGCAGGCCCCCTCAGGTAAATAGTGCCCCTCATGACTTTTGGACCCTCGTGGCTTCTGGCCCTGGCCCTTATGGACCCCCCTTGCATGCACTGTTTGGTTTAATGGTGGTGGCAGTGCTAGCTGGACTGTGGTAATGCAGATCCCTCTTGCAGGCCCCCTCAGGTAAATGGTGCCCCTCATGGCTTTTGGACCCTCGTGGCGTCTGCCCCCTGGGCCCTCATGGACCCCTTGTGCATGCATTGTTTTGGGTGGAAGCAGTGGTTGGTCTAGCTGGACTGTGGTACTGCAGATCCCTCTTGCAGGCCACCCGACAGTAACGTGGTGCACCCCTCAATGGCTCCGGGTATGGCCCCGAGTGTTGACTGTGCTAAGAAACAAAGGCAAAAAATCGTACGTCCAAGATAATGTTCACTATGGCCTTCTAAGGACTGAGGTTTAAGGGACTGGCATCGGAAGTATGGGCGCGATGGAACGGGCTTACATCACACCTAGAGTCCATTACCAGCCTGTCCGATGACCCGCTGGTGGGCCCAGGACCTTGATGGGGTTCGACCAGCAACCTGATAAGACCCCGCACCTGCTCCGTTCGATACGGGATCGCTCTGCAATAGAGCATCCCTTCTGAATTGGGGGGGGGTCTGCAAAGCCCTAACCCCAAACCGTAAACCTGAAACCCCCCCTCACCAGGAGAGTAAAACCCCTGGGTGGGTGACTACTGCTAGTTTCGGGCTTACAGCAGTGGTGTCCTGTACTTAACGGCCTGAAGTGCATTACTCGAGATAACAAGTTCAATCATAGTACACCCGCCCCCTCGCGGTGGTGAAGTAGACTTTATCATGTAATGTAATGTAATGTAGGTATGTAATGTGATGTGATGTGATGTAATGTAATGTAATGTCAATAGTGCCTTGGGCTTTGTCCTCACCACGGACACTCATCCCTAATCTCCAAACTCTAAACCCTGAACCTAAACCCTAAACCCTAAACCCCACACCCTAAACCCCTCCCACATTCCCTCCCAAGAGATGGCGGCTTGGGCTACGTCCTCACCACCCACTCCAACCTATGCCCCCACCCCCCACCCACCCTTACCCCCACCCACCCCTCCCATCTCTTTGGGATGGTGTCGCGGACCTTCGTCTCAGCCACGCCAACCTATCCCCACAGCCCACCCACCCTTACCCCACCCTACTCCCACCTTGACCCCACCCCGCACCCCCCCTCACCCTCCCACCGCTTCGGGAATGGTGGTCTCATCCTTGTCCTCGCTACGCCAACCTATGCCCTCCCACCCACCCACCCTACTCCTTACTCCCACCCTACTCCCACTTGACCCCACCCACCCCCACCCTCCCATCGCTTAGGGATGGTGGCTCGGCTTCGTACTCGCACTTTCCAACCATATGCTCCCCCACCCACCCACCTTACCCCCCACCCTAACTCCCACCGTGACACCACCCCACCCCACCCCTCCCACCTCCTTAAGGACGAATTGGGCTTTCTTCCTCACCACCCACTCTACTATGCCCCCCACCGCTACCCAAACCATACCCCTACCCTTACACCACCCACCTGTAGGGACGGCGGCTTGGGCTTCGTCCTCACCACCCACTCCTACTATGCCCCCCACCCTACCCCCCCCCCACCCCCCCACCCTACCCCCACCCACCTTTTAGGGACTGCGGCTTGGCTTCGTCCTCACCACCCACTCCTACTATGCCCCCACCCTACCCCCCCCACCCTACCACCCCGCACCCTTACCCACCACCTTTAGGGATGGCGGCTTGGGCTGTCCTCCCAACCCCTCCTACTTTCCCCGTACCCTACCCCCACCCGACCCACCCTTACCCCACCACCGGTTACGGATGCGGCTTGGTTCTTCCTCACCCCCCCTCAACCCTTGCCCCCACCGCCCCCCCCCCCCCCCCCCCACCACACACACACCAACAATCCCACCCTACCCCACCCTATAAACCCCACCCTTACCCAACACTTGACCTCACCCCCACACCCACCCCTTCACCTTCCTAGGGACGCGCTTGGGGCTTTTGTCCTCACACGAACACAAACCGGTGGATTAAGGATCGAAAAACCGGAAAAGACTTCTTCCTCCCAACCTCTGGCTTGGCCCCCCAAGACGCCAGCCAGCCCTCCAGAGCAGCACGCAAGGTGGAGGGGGGAGGAGGGAGCAAGGGCGGTGACGAGGGCAGGTCGGATAATGATAAGGTGCGCACTTGTTTTGAATTGTAACATTGATGCGATTATAAAGTAATATACACTCTAGTATCCACTTATATAAAGTAGTACAAAGTAGTATAAACTCCAGTAAAGTAGTATAAAGTAGTATAAATTCCAGTAAAGTAGTATAAAGTAGTATAAAGTAGTATAAACTCCAGTAAAGTAGTGTAAAGTTGTAAAAAGTAGTATCACTCCATAAAGTAGTAACTAAAGTAGAGAAAACTACTCCGCCAGTATCCCTTATTCAATACTTTATCTACTGCTAATGTCCCCGAGACGCAGGCTGAGAAGAAGAGCAAAAGGAGGTAGTAATAACCTAATATTAACTCGAAGTTTTAAAACTGATATAAACAAGGAGGAGACCCGAAAGTTTACATCTAGTGTTAGAACTAATTAAACTCTAGACAAGCATCCACTTTAATACAACCTAGGTAATCTACTTGCAATGTCCCCCAGAAGCGAGGAGGAATAGAGCAAAGGATGTAGTATAAACTAATATTAACTCTAATTTGAACTGATATAAACACTAGGATACACTAATATTAACTCTAGTTTAAACTAATATAAACTCTAGCATCCACTTATATCAACTCTAGTATATCTACTTGCTAATGTCCCCAGAAACGCGAGGAGGAGAAGAGAGCAAAGGATGTGGAGATTGGTAACCGTGGGAAAGAGTTGCTCCCCTTCATCATGGCGTTCAAGCCAACTCAGCACCCACCAGAGGCCCTTATGGTGGATGCAGAGCCTGAAAGGTGAGTGTGTGTGGAGGGGGGGGGGAGGGGGGGGGCTGGGTTGTGCTGGGTTTGGTTGAGATAAAGTTGTTGCCCTCTGTGATGGCGTCCAAGCCAACTCAGCACCCACCGGAGGCCCTGTTGGTGGATGCAGAGCCTGAAAGGTGTGTGTGTGGGTGTGTGGGTGGGGTAGGGTAGGGGGGGCTGCTTTGTGCTGGGTTGGGTTGAGATAAAGTTGTTGCCCTTTTGTAATGGCGTTTAAACCATCTCAGCACCCAACAGAGGCCCTTATGGTGGATGCAGAGCCTGAAAGGTGTGTGTGTGTGTGTGGGGGGGGGGGGGGGGGGGGGGGGGGGGTAGGGGGGGCTGGGTTGTGCTGGGTTGGGTTGAGATAAAGTTGTTGCCCTCTGTGATGGACGTCCAAGCCAACTCAGCACCCACCGGAGGCCTGTGGTGGATGCAGAGCCTGAAAGTGGTGTGATGTGTGTGGTGTGTGGGGGGGGGGGGGGGGGGGGGGGGGGGTTGGGGGGTAGGGGGGGCTGGGTTGGGTTGAGATAGAGTTGTTGCCCTTTTGTAATGGCGTTTAAACCATCTCCAGCACCCACAGAGGCCCTTATGGTGATGGCAGAGCCCTGAAAGGTGTGTGGGTGGGTGGGTGGTGGTGGGGGGGGGTAGGGGGGGGCTGGGTTGTGCTGGGTTGGGGTTGAGATAAAGTTGTTGGCCCTCTGTGAATGGCGTCCAGCCAACTCAGCACCCACCGGAGGCCCTGTTGGTGAATGCAGAGCCTGAAAGGTGTGTGTGTGTGTGTGTGTGGGGGGGGGGGGGGGGGGGGGGGGGGGGGGGGGGTAGGGGGGGCTGGGTTGTGCTGGGTTGGGTTGAGATAGAGTTGTTGCCCTTTTGTAATGGCGTTTAAACCATCTCAGCACCCAACAGAGGCCCTTATGGTGGATGCAGAGCCTGAAAAGTAAGATATGTGACAGAATGGGTTTGTGGGGTGGTGGGTGGTTGAGAGTAGCGCGGGTGGTGGTAGGTTGGGCTGGGCTGTGTTGGGCTGTGTTGGGTTGATATGGGTTTGCAGCCCTCTGTGATGGTGTTCAAGCCAACTCAGCACCCACCGGAGGCCCTGTTGGTTGTTGCAGAGCCTGGAAGGTGATAAATGTGACAAACACATGGGGTGGGGTGGTGGGTGGTTGAGATAGAGTTGCCGCCCTCTGTGATGGTGTTCAAGCCAACTCAGCACCCACCGGAGGCCCTGTTGGTTGTTGCAGAGCCTGGAAGGTGATAATGTGACAAACACATGGGGTGGGGTGGTGGGTGGTTGAGATAGAGTTGCCCGCCCTCTGTGATGTGTCAAGCCAACTCAGCACCCACCGGAGGCCTGTTGGTTGTTGCAGAGCCTGGAAGGTGATAAATGTGACAAACACATGGGGTGGGGTGGTGGGTGGTTGAGATAGAGTTGCCGCCCTCTGTGATGGTGTTCAAGCCAACTCAGCACCCACCGGAGGCCCTGTTGGTTGTTGCAGAGCCTGGAAGGTGATAAATGTGACAAACACATGGGGTGGGGTGGTGGGGTGGTTGAGATAGAGTTGCCGCCCTCTGTGATGGTGTTCAAGCCAACTCAGCACCCACCGGAGGCCCTGTGGTTGTTGCAGAGCCTGGAAGGTGATAAATGTGACAAACGCATGGGGTGGGGTGGTGGGTGGTTGAGATAGAGTTGCCGCCCTCTGTGATGGTGTTCAAGCCAACTCAGCACCCACCGGAGGCCCTGTTGGTTGTTGCAGAGCCTGGAAGGTGAGGAATGTGACAAAACATGGGGTGGGCTGGTGTGTGGTTGAGATAGAGTTGCCGCCCTCTGTGATGGCGTTCAAGACAACAAAGCACCCACCGGAGGCCCTGTTGATGGATGCAGAGCCTGGAAGGTGAGGAATGTGACAAAACATGGGGTGGGCTGGTGTGTGGTTGAGATAGAGTTGCCGCCCTTTGTGATGGCGTCCAAGACAACAAAGCACCCACCAGAGGCCCTGTTGGTGGATGCAGAGCCTGGAAGGTGTGAGATGTGACAGTTTGGGGTTTGTTTGGTTTGGCTTGGTTTGGTGGCTGAGGGTAAGGTGTGCTGCGCTGTGTTGGGCTGTGTTGGGTTGATATGGATTTGCTCCCCTTTGTGATCGCGTCCAAGCCAACCCAGCACCCACCAGAGGCCCTGTTGGTGGATGCAGAGCCTGGAAGGTGTGAGATGTGACAGTTTGGGGTTTGTTTGGTTTGGCTTGGGTTGGTGGCTGAGGGTAAGGTGTGCTGCGCTGTGTTGGGCTGTGTTGGGTTGATATGGATTTGCTCCCCTTTGTGATTGCGTCCAAGCCAACTCAGCACCCACCGGAGGCCCTGTTGGTTGTTGCAGAGCTTGGAAGGTGATAAATGTGACAAACACATGGGTTGGGGTGGTGGGTGGTTGAGATAGAGTTGCCGCCCTCTGTGATGGTGTTCAAGCCAACTCAGCACCCACCGGAGGCCCTGTTGGTTGTTGCAGAGCCTGGAAGGTGATAAATGTGACGAACGCATGGGGTGGGGTGGTGGGTGGTTGAGATAGAGTTGCCGCCCTCTGTGATGGTATTCAAGCCAACTCAGCACCCACCGGAGGCCCTGTTGGTTGTTGCAGAGCCTGGAAGGTGATAAATGTGACAAACACATGGGGTGGGGTGGTGGGTGGTTGAGATAGAGTTGCCGCCCTCTGTGATGGTGTTCAAGCCAACTCAGCACCCACCGGAGGCCCTGTTGGTTGTTGCAGAGCCTGGAAGGTGATAAATGTGACAAACGCATGGGGTGGGGTGGTGGGTGGTTGAGATAGAGTTGCCGCCCTCTGTGATGGTGTTCAAGCCAACTCAGCACCCACCGGAGGCCCTGTTGGTTGTTGCAGAGCCTGGAAGGTGAGGAATGCGACAAAACATGGGGTGGGCTGGTGTGTGGTTGAGATAGAGTTGCCGCCCTCTGTGATGGCGTTCAAGACAACAAAGCACCCACCGGAGGCCCTGTTGATGGATGCAGAGCCTGGAAGGTGAGGAATGTGACAAAACATGGGGTGGGCTGGTGTGTGGTTGAGATAGAGTTGCCGCCCTTTGTGATGGCGTCCAAGACAACAAAGCACCCACCGGAGGCCCTGTTGGTGGATGCAGAGCCTGGAAGGTGTGAGATGTGACAGTTTGGGGTTTGTTTGGTTTGGCTTGGTTTGGTGGCTGAGGGTAAGGTGTGCTGCGCTGTGTTGGGCTGTGTTGGGTTGATATGGATTTGCTCCCCTTTGTGATTGCGTCCAAGCCAACCCAGCACCCACCAGAGGCCCTGTTGGTGGATGCAGAGCCTGGAAGGTGTGAGATGTGACAGTTTGGGGTTTGTTTGGTTTGGCTTGGGTTGGTGGCTGAGGGTAAGGTGTGCTGCGCTGTGTTGGGCTGTGTTGGGTTGATATGGATTTGCTCCCCTTTGTGATTGCGTCCAAGCCAACCCAGCACCCACCGGAGGCCCTGTTGGTGGATGCAGAGCCTGGAAGGTGTGAGATGTGACAGTTTGGGGTTTGTTTGGTTTGGCATGGAGTGGCGGGTTGGTGGGTGAGGGTAAGTTGTGCAGCGCTGTGTTGGGCTGTGTTGGGTTGATATGGATTTGCTGCCCTTTGTGATGGCGTCCAAGCCACCTCAGCATCCACCGGAGGCCCTGTTGGTGGATGCAGAGCCTGGAAGGTGTGAGATGTGACAGGTTGGGGTTTGTTTCGTTTGGCATGGGGTGGAGGGTTGGTGGGTGGGGGTGGCGTGGGGGTGGTGGGTGGTGGGTGGTAGGGTTGGGTGTGGATGGTAGGTGGTTGTGGGTGATGGTGGTTGTGGTGGTGGTTGTGGGTTGTCGGATGGTGGTGGGTGGGCACTGGAGGGGTGGTGATGGTGTTGGTTGGTGGGGTGGGATGGTGTTGGTGGTTTGGTTGGTGGGTGGGGTGGGTGTTGGTGCGTGGTCGGGGTGGGGTGGTTCTGGTGGTGGTTGTGGGTAGCTGGTGGTGATTCTGGTTCTGGTGGGTGGTGGTGGGTGGGGTGGGGTGTGGGTTGGGGTGGTGGTGGGTGGGCGATGGGGTTGTGTGGTAGCTGGTGGGATGGTTGGTGGGGCGGGCATTGGTGTTTGGTGTTTTGGACGCTTGGTGGGGGTTGGGTTGGGTTGTCGATGGGTTGTGGGGGTGGGATAGGTGGGTTGGTGGTGTAAGTTGGGGTGTTGGCTTGAACATCATAATGAAGAGCCGATACTCTTAACCATACCACCAGCACCACAACCTACCCCTCCCCTCTAATCCCACCCTGCCACACTGACCAACACCAACAACCAAACCCACAAATTCGACCCCCTTGGTCCCAAGTTCACTGTTCCGCGCCTGGCGCCAAAGTCCAGAAAGAGCCAGGCTGTGATTCCTCCCCCCCCCCCACCCCCCCCCACACACACACCCACACTCACCCCCCCACCCCCACCCCTTGTTCCCAAGTTAACTGTTCTGCATGATGGAGACCCTACCAGGGCCTGCCGCTGGATGGTGCACGCCACTGTCAAGATAGAGCCAGGCTGTGAGCACTCGCTCATGCACGACAACCACTACGACCCCCCACCCCCCACCACCACCACCACCACCACCACACACACACACACACACACACCCTCTCTAACTACTGCCCACCACCACCACCGCAGTTTACTGTTCTGCATGATGGAGACCCTACCAGGGCCTGCCGCTGGATGGTGCACGCCATTGTCAAGATAGATCCAGGCTGTGAGCACTCGCTCATGCACGACCACCACCACCACCCCACAACCCACCATACACACACCAACTTACCATCCACATAACCACCTCCCCCCCCTCACCACCACACACACACGACCACACACACACACACACTCTCTAGCAACCACAACCCAACCCCCCCCCCCCCCCCCCCCCCCCCCCCCCCCCATCACCACAACACACACTCTCACACACACACACCCCTCCCTAACAACTATCCCCCCCCCCCCCCCCCCCCCCCCCCTCCCTACCCCCCAACCGCAGTTTACTGTTCCGCATGATGGAGACCCCTACGAGTGCCTGCCGCTGGATGGTGGGCGCCATTGTCCAGAAGGAGCCTGTCAGTGAGCGTTCTCCTCATGCACCGCTATGACCACCACCACCACCCCACCAACCCACCATACACAACCCACCCTACCATCCACAAAACCAACTCCCCCCCCCCCCCCCCCCCGCCACCACACACACACACACACACAACCCTAGCAACCACAAACCACTCCCCCCCCCCAACACACACACAACCCTCCCTAACAACTATCCCCCCCCCCCCCCCCCCCCCCCCCCCCTCACCCCCCCGTGGTCTACTGTTCCGTATGATTGAGACCCCTACGAGTGCCTGCCGCTGGATGGTGGATGCAATTGCCCAGAAGGAGCCAGGCTGTGTGCCCCCCCCCCCCCCCCCCCCCCCCCCCCCCCCCCCCCCCCTCCCCCGCCTCCCCCCCCCCCCCCCTCCCTCCAACTCACAACCATCACCACAACACGCGCCCACACACTCACACACACTCACACCCCTTGAGTATACTGTTCCGCATGATGGAGACCCCTACCAGTGCCTGCCCCTGGATGGTGGGCGCCATCGTCCAGAAAGAGCCAGGATGTGACCCCCCACCCACCCACCCACTCACCCACCCATCCACACACATACGCTCATACACACACACACAACACACCCTAGCAAACCACAAACCAACTCCCCCCCCCCCCCAACACACACACAAACTCTCTCACACACACACACACCCTCCCTAACAACTATCACCCCCCCCCCCCCCCCCCCCCCCTCCCTACCCCCCAACCGCAGTTTACTGTTCCGCATGATGGAGACCCCTACGAGTGCCTGCCGCTGGATGGTGGACGCCATTGCCGAGAAGGAGCCAGGCTGTGAGCGCTCTCTCATGCACCGCTATGATGGTGCTGCTGAGTTGCTGAGCCAGGCGGTGGCACATGAGGCAGCAGACGAGCACTGGGCCCTGGTGGCCCTGGTGGTGTGGTTGCGGTGAGTGCTGGTGGTGCTGGTAATGTGTACACTGTAAGTGAGATGGTGGTGGTGGTGGTGGTGGTGGTGGTGGTGTGCTTCGAATGATGGTGCTGCTGAGTTGTTGAGCCAGGCGGTGGCACACGAGGCAGCAGACGAGCACTGGGCCCTGGTGGCCCTGGTGGTGTGGTTGCGGTGAGTGGTGGTGGTGCTGGTAATTTGGGCAATGTAAGTGAGATGGTGGTGGTGGTGGTGCTGCTGGTGTGCTTCATATGATGGTGCTGCTGAGTTGTTGAGCCAGGCGGTGGCACATGAGGCAGCAGACGAGCACTGGGCCCTAGTTGCCCTGGTGGTGTGGTTGCGGTGAGTGGTGGTGGTGCTGGTAATTTGGGCAATGTAAGTGAGATGGTGGTGGTGCTGCTGGTGGTGGTGTGCTTCATATGATGGTGCTGCTGAGTTGTTGAGCCAGGCGGTGGCACACGAGGCAGCTGACGAGCACTGGGCCCTGGTGGCCCTGGTGGTGTGGTTGCGGTGAGTGCTGGTGGTGCTGGTAATGTGAAGACTGTAAGTGATGTGGTGGTGGTGGTGGTGGTGGTGGTGTGGTTGGTGTAATGGTGCTGCTGAGTTGCTGAGCCAGGGGGTGGCACATGAGGCAGCAGACGAGCACTTGGCCCTGGTGGCCCTGGTGGTGTGGTTGCGGTGAGTGCTGGTTGTGCTGGTAATGTGAAGACTGTAAGTGATGTGGTGGTGGTGGTGGTGGTGTGGTTGGTGTAATGGTGCTGCTGAGTTGCTGAGCCAGGGGGTGGCACATGAGGCAGCAGACAAGCACTGGGCCCTGGTGGCCCTGGTGGTGTGGTTGCGGTGAGTGCTGGTGGTGCTGGTAATGTGAAGACTGTAAGTGATGTGGTGGTGGTGGTGGTGGTGGTGGTGGTGTGGTTGGTGTAATGGTGCTGCTGAGTTCCTGAGCCAGGCGGTGGCACACGAGGCAGCAGACGAGCACTGGGCCCTAGTTGCCCTGGTGGTGTGGTTGCGGTGAGTGGTGGTGGTGCTGGTAATGTATACACTGTAAGTGATGTGGTGGTGGTGGTGGTGCTGGTGGTGTGGTTGGTGTAATGGTGCTGCTGAGTTGTTGAGCCAGGCGGTGGCACACGAGGCAGCAGATGAGCACTGGGCCCTGGTGGCCCTGGTGGTGTGGTTGCGGTGAGTGCTGGTGGTGCTGGTAATGTGAAGACTGTAAGTGATGTGGTGGTGGTGGTGCTGGTGGTGTGGTTGGTGTAATGGTCCTGCTGAGTGTCTGAGCCAGGCGGTGGCACACGAGGCAGCAGACAAGCACTTGGCCCTGGTGGCCCTGGTGGTGTGGTTGCGGTGAGTAAGCTGATAGTGCTGGTAATTTGGGCACTATAAGTGAGATGGTGGTGGTGGTGGTGGTGGTGGTGGTGGTGGTGGTGGTGGTGTGCTTCGAATGATGGTGCTTCTGAGTTGTTGAGCCAGGCGGTGGCACATGAGGCAGCAGATGAGCACTGGGCCCTGGTGGCCCTGGTGGTGTTGTTGCGGTGAGTAAGCTGGTGGTGCTGGTGGTGCTGGTAATGTTAAGACTGTAAGTGAGGTTGTTGCGGTGGTAGTGGTGATGGTGGTTTGGTTACAGTGAGCCCTGGTGTTGTGGTAATTTGGGCACTGTACGTGAGGTGGCAGTAGTCGTGATGATGGTGCTGCTAGTGCTGGTGGTAGTGGTGCTGGTGCTGGTGGTGTGGTTACGGTATGTGCTGGTGTTGCTGGTAACTTGGGTAGTGTACGTGAGGTGGCAGTAGTGGTGATAGTGGTGCTGCTAGTGCTGGTGGTAGTGGTAGTGGTGGTGCTGGTGCTGGTGGTGTGGTTACGGTATGTGCTGGTGTTGCTGGCAACTTGGGTAGTGTAGGTGAGGTGGCAGTAGTGGTGGTGGTGGTGCTGGTGGTGTGGTTACGGTATGTGCTGGTGTTGCTGGCAACTTGGGTAGTGTAGGTGAGGTGGCAGTAGTGGTGCTGGTGGTGCTGGTGGTGTGGTTACGGTATGTGCTGGTGTTGCTGGCAACTTGGGTAGTGTAGGTGAGGTGGCAGTAGTGGTGCTGGTGGTGCTGGTAGTGCTGGTGGTAGTGGTAGTGGTGGTGCTGGTGCTGTGGTTACGGTATGTGCTGGTGTTGCTGGTAACTCGAGTAGTGTAGGTGAGGTGGTGGTAGTGGTGGTGGTGGTGCTGCTAGTGCTGGTGGCCGTAGTGGTGCTGGTGGTGTGGTTACGGTATGTGCTGGTGTTGCTGGCAACTTGGGTAGTGTAGGTGAGGTGGCAGTAGTGGTGCTGGTGGTGCTGGTGGTGTGGTTACGGTATGTGCTGGTGTTGCTGGCAACTTGGGTAGTGTAGGTGAGGTGGCAGTAGTGGTGCTGGTGGTGCTGGTGGTGTGGTTACGGTATGTGCTGGTGTTGCTGGCAACTTGGGTAGTGTAGGTGAGGTGGCAGTAGTGGTGCTGGTGGTGCTGGTGGTGTGGTTACGGTATGTGCTGGTGTTGCTGGCAACTTGGGTAGTGTAGGTGAGGTGGTGGTAGTGGTGCTGCTGGTGTGGTGTGATGACTGAGAAGGCTGGTGCTGCTAGTGGTATGTTTTTGCTTGTATGTTTGTTACAGTCCAGGGGTAGGCCAAATTGATGAAAACGCATTGATGAACCGAAACCCAAACAATCGTTTTACTCATGAGGGCCCTGATTTCGTGTGTGGTTACTGGGGTGGTGGTGGTGGTGGTGGTGTTGCTGGTAACTTGAGTAGTATAGGTGAGGTGGTGGTGGTGGTGGTGCTGGTGGTGGTGGTAGTGGTGGTGGTGCTGGTAGTGCTGGTGCTGGTAGTGGTGCTGATTTCGTGCGTGGTTACTGTGGTGGTGGTAGTTTAGGGTTTACCACCACCACGACCAACACCCACCACTACGACCAACACACACCACCCCCACCGCCCACCACCACTACCATCACCGCCACCCACCACCACCACTGCCCACCACACCACCACCATTGCCCACCACCACCACCACCCACCACCACACACCACCACCACCACTGCCCACCACCACCACCACCACCACCACCACCCACCACACACCACCAACCACCACACACCACACACCACACCCACCACTACACACCACCCACCACCACCACCACCCACCACAACCACACACCCACCACCACACACCACCCACCACCATCTCTAACCCACCCCACCACCACCACCACCACTACACACCACTACACACCACCACCACCACCACCACACACCTCCCCCCTCAACCACCACCACCGCAGTTTTTCTGCTGCTCATCACTTAGTCTGGAACAAGAACTACACCATACAGCCTCGTGAGATATGAGCCGCACAGGATCGCCTCAAGCTATTTGACAGCTCACAAGTCCACACACATCCATGGTGCACCACTGCTACCACACACCGCTTCTACCACCACCACCATCACCACCCCCACCCCACCGCATCTTGTCTGCTGCTCGCCACTTAGTCTGGAACAAGAACTACAACATACAGCCTCGTGAGATATGAGCCGCACAGGATCGCCTCAAGGTGCAGCTGTGAAAACTGTTCGAAAGCTCACATATATTTTCCACCACCACCACAACTACACCACCACCACCACTACTAGCACCACCACCACCACACACCACACACCACGCACCACACACCCCCACCCCCACCCCACCACCAACCACCACCACCCACCCCACCACCACCACCACCACCACCACCACCACCACCACCACCACCACCACCACCACCACCACCACCACCACCCCGCCCCCTCATCTCCCCCCACCACCACCCCACCGCATCTTTTCTGCTGCTCGCCACTTAGTCTGGAACAAGAACTACAACATCAAGCCTCGTGAGATATCAGCCGCACAGGATCGCCTCAACGTGCAGCTGTGCAAGCTGTTCGAAAGCTCACATCTATTTTCCACCACCACCACAACTACACTACCTCCAGCTCCACCACCACCACCACTACTAGCACCACCACCACCACACACCACACACCACACACCATCACCCACCACCCACCACCCCACCATCTCCAACCCACACCACCCACCACCACCACCACCCCGCCCCCTCATCTCCCCCCACCACCACCCCACCGCAGTTTTTCTGCTGCTCGCCACTTAGTCTGGAACAAGAATTACAACATCAACCTCGTAGTATCGCCGCACATGGTCGGCTCAACGTGGCAGCTGTCAGCTGTTGAAAGTTCTCCCCAGCTGCGAAGCCTGGTGGTGATGGCGATGGCGGCTGTTGGGAGGGGGGGACACGGTGACGTGGGTCAACGCATCAGGGATGACATCCTCTCTATCAGGTAGGTGTGTGTGTGTGTGTGTATGGGGGTGCATGTGTGTGTGCGTGTGTGTGTGTGGTGGTGGTGGTGTGTGGGGGGGGGTATGTGTGAGTGTGTGTGTGTGTGTGTGGCGGGGTATTTGGGTGTGTAGGGGGGGGTTTTTTGTGTTTGGTGGTTTTTGTGTATTTGGGGTTAAGGGTGGGTGGGGGGGTGGGGTTTGTAATGGTGGGGGCTGTATGGTAGTGTTTTAACCACACCTTACCAGCCCATCCAAGGCAAGCCAAGCCAAGCCTGTGTTTGATGGCGTGGCGGCTTGTTGGGAGGGGGGGACACGGTGATGTTGGACAGCGCATCAGGGATGACATCCTCTCTGTTCAGGTGTGTGTGTTACTGTGTGTGTGGGGGGTGGGGGGGGGTGTGCAGGTGTGTGTGTGTGCATGTGGGTGGGTGTTTTGTGTGTGTGTTTGTGGGGGGGGGGGGGGGGTATTTGGGGTGTGGGGTGGTGTGTGTGTGTGTGTGTCGGTTGGTCGGAGGGATTGTGGTGTGGTGTGTGTGGGTAGGGGGGGTGTAGGGGTGGTGGTAATGGTGGAGACTGTATGGCTGGTGTGTTTGAACCACACCTTACCAAGCCAAGCCAAGCCAAGCCAAGTCTGGTGGTGGTGATGGCGATGGCGCTGTTTTGGTAGGGGGGGACACGCATCAGGGATGACATCCTCTCTGTCCAGGTAGGTGTGTGGGGGGTGTGGTTTGTGTGTGTGTGGTGTTGTGTGCCGCGTTGTGGGTGGGTGGTTGCGTGTGTGTGGTGTGTAGGGGGGGGGTATTTTGGGTGGGTGTGGGTTTGCTGTTTGTGGTGTTTGTGTGTGGTAGGGGGGGTCGGAGGATTGTGGGGTGGTGTGTGTGGGTTAGGGGGTAGGGGGGTTGTAATGGTGGGGACTGTATGGCTGGTGTGTTTAAGCCTCACCTTACCAAGCCAAGCCAAGCCAAGCCAAGTCTGGTGGTGGTGATGTCGATGGCAGCTGTTGGGTAAGGGGGGGGAAAACCACGGTGACATTGGTCCACTCATCAGGGATGCCATCCTCTCTGTCCAGGTAACCTGGCTGTGTGTGGGTTGGTGGTGTGGGTGTGGGGTCGGTTGGGGGTGGGTGGGTGTAGGGGGGTGAACTTTTGGAAAGTTCTGTGGTATTGGTGTGGCGCCCCCCCACCAACCCTCCCCCCCCCCCCACAACCCCCTCCCCCCCCCCCCCCCCCCCCCCCCTGCTAGAAACCCCCCCCCCCCCACTACCCTGCTCCTTCCACCCCCCACCCCCACCACCACCACCACCCCCCCTACTAACACCCCCCCCCCCCCCCCACCAAACCCTTCTCCTCCCCCCCCCCCCCCCCCCCCCGCAAGAACCCCCCCCCATCCCACACCAACTCCCCCCCCCCCCCCCCCCCCCCACCACCACCCTAACCACTACTGCCCCCCACCCACAAACCCTGCTCCTCCAACCCCCCACCACCACAACCACCACCACCAACACCAATCTCCCCCCCCCACCCCACCACCACCACACCACCACTAACAACACCCCCCACCCACCAACCTGCTCCTCCAACCCACCCACCAACATCCCCCCCACCACCACACCACACCACTGCCTAACAACACCCCCCACACAACACCACCAACTCCCCCCCCACCCACACACACCACGACCACCACCACCACAACATTGCTAACAACACCCCCCACCCCAACCCCACCACCCCAGAGCAGCAACAACTGACCAGCTGACGGCATGATGGAGGAGTGGCACCAGAAGCTCCAAAGCTACCACTATCACTACAACCACCGCCATAACCACCACTAACAACTCCTACCACCACCATCACCATTACCACTACTATCACCACCACCACCACCACCACCACAACCACCACTACTAACAACCCCCCCCCACACACACCCCACCACCACCACCACCACTACTAACAACCCCCCCCCCACACAAACCACCACCACCACCACCACCACCACTACTAACAACACCCCCCTCACACCACCAACACTCTTCCCACCCCAGAGCCGCAACAACTGCAGTGGCGGCATGATAGAGGAGTGGCACCAAAAGCTCCACAACAACACGTCTCCCGATGATGTTGTCATTTGTGAGGCACTGCTCGCATATATGGACGAGGGCCTCAACATCAAGGCATACTGGAGGGTGCTGCAGGTGTGCATCTTTGTATGCTGGTATTCAAATTCAAATTTGAATTCATTAATATCCATTTTTTATGTTGTCATTTGTGAGGCTCTGCTCGCTTACATGGACGAGGGCCTGAACATCAAGGCATACTGGAGGGTGCTGCAGGTATGTGCATGCAATCAAGTACTTCTAAATAATTTAAAACTCAAATTTGATTTCGATTCCATCCCTGTTCTATCGTTGTTATGTGTGAGGCACTGCTCGCTTACATGGATGTGGGCCTCAACATCAAGGCATACTGGAGGGTGCTGCAGGTATGTGCATGCAATCAAGTACTACTAGATAATTTTATACTCAAATTTGATTGTGATTCCATCCCTGTTTCATCGTTGTCATTTGTAAGGCTCTGCTCGCTTACATGGACGAGGGCCTCAACATCAGGGCATACTGGAGGGTACTTCAGGTACATCATAATTATTGTTTTCTTTCTCATTTTCGTGTGGTTGTTTTGTGAGGCTCCACTAGCTTACTTGGGTGACTGGGTGCTGCAGGTGTGAATAATACTTCAGTACTAAAATTTGTTTTTGATTTCATCTAATTTTTAATGTTGCTATTTGCGAGGCTCTACTCGCATACATGGATGAGGGCCTCAACATCAATACTGGAGGGTGCTGCAGGTGCGAATACTTCAGTACTCCAATTTGATTTTGATTTCATCTAATTTTTATTGTTGCTATTTGTGAGGCCCTGCTCGCATACATGGATGAGGGCCTCAACATCAAGGCATACTGGAGGGTGCTGCAGGTATGCGCATCTTTCTATTATTTTTCCTTTTTCTTGTGTTCATCGTTTATGTTACTAACAGGAGGGTGCTGCAGGTATGCGCATCTTTTTATTTATTTTCCTTTTTCTTGAGTTCACGTTTCATGTTACTAACTGGAGGGTGCTGCAGGTATGCGCATCTTTGTATAATGGTCTTAAAAATTAAAATTTAATTTGGCAAAATCCATTTTTATAATGTTATTTGCGAGGCTCTACTCGCATACATGGATGAGGGCCTCAACATCAAGGCATACTGGAGGGTGCTGCAGGTGCGAATAATACTTCAGTACTCAAATTTGATTTTGATTTCATCTGATTTTGAATGTTGCTATTAGTGAGGCCCTGCTCGCATACATGGATGAGGGCCTTGACATCAAGGCATGCTGCAGAGTGCTGAAGGTATGCACATCTTTGTATTTGTTTTATTTTCCTTTTCCTTGTATTCACGTTATATGTTCCAAACTACAGGGTGCTGCAGGTTTATTCACATTTGAATTTGATTTTCTTAATTGTTTAATGTTGCCATTTGTGAGGCTCTGCCCGCATGCATGGATGAGGGACTTATCATCAAGGCATACTGGAGGGTGCTGCAGGTGTGCACATCTATTTATTTATTTTCATTTTCATTGCGTTCTCGTTGAAGTTACTTACTGGAGGGTGCTGCAGGTGTGCGCATCTATTTATTTATTTATTTTCATTTTCCTTGCGTTCTCGTTTAAGTTACTAATTGGAGGGTGCTGCAGGTGTGCACATCTATTTATTTATTTATTTTCATTTTCCTTGCGTTCTCGTTTAAGTTACGAACTGGAGGGTGCTGCAGGTACGTGAACATCTATTTATTTGTTTTCATTTTCCTTGCGTTCTCGTTTAAGTTACTAATTGGAGGGTGCTGCAGGTGTGCGCATCTATTTATTTATTTTCATTTTCCTTGCGTTCTCGTTTAAGTTACTAATTGGAGGGTGCTGCAGGTGTGCGCATCTATTTATTTGCTTTCATTTTCCTTGCGTTCTCGTTTAAGTTACTAACTGGAGGGTGCTGCAGGTGTGCGCATCTATTTATTTATTTTCATTTTCCTTGCGTTCTCGTTTAAGTTACTAACTGGAGGGTGCTGCAGGTGTGCGCATCTATTTATTTATTTTCATTTTCCTTGCGTTCTCGTTTAAGTTACTAACTGGAGGGTGCTGCAGGTGTGCGCATCTATTTATTTATTTTCATTTTCCTTGCGTTCTCGTTTAAGTTACTAACTGGAGGGTGCTGCAGGTGTGCGCATCTATTTGTTTATTTTCATTTTCCTTGCGTTCTCGTTTAAGTTACTAACTGGAGGGTGCTGCAGGTGTGCGCATCTATTTATTTATTTTCATTTTCCTTGCATTCTCGTTTAAGTTACTAACTGGAGGGTGCTGCAGGTGTGCGCATCTATTTATTTATTTTCATTTTCCCTTGCGTTCTCGTTTAAGTTACTAACTGGAGGGTGCTGCAGGTGTGCGCATCTATTTATTTATTTTCATTTTCCTTGCGTTCTCGTTTAAGTTACTAATTGGAGGGTGCTGCAGGTGTGCGCATCTATTTATTTATTTTTATTTTCCTTGCGTTCTCGTTTAAGTTACTAACTGGAGGGTGCTGCAGGTGTGCGCATCTATTTATTTATTTTCATTTTCCTTGCGTTATCGTTTAAGTTACTAACTGGAGGGTGCTGCAGGTGTGCGCATCTATTTGTTTATTTTCATTTTCCTTGCGTTCTCGTTTAAGTTACTAACTGGAGGGTGCTGCAGGTGTGTGCATATTGTCATACTGTACTGACACAAAAATTTGACGTTTTTAAAATTTGACATTTGTCTTCAGCAACGACGCAAACCGGGCACCCCATGAACCCAAGACTGATGATGGTAATGGAAACGCCTGGTGGGG
>JACBWV010000839.1:1343610-1454072 GCA_013435795.1 Chlamydomonas sp. ICE-L
CCAGCTTCCCCCTACCACCCCTGACCAGCTTCCCCATCCACCCCTGACCAGCTTCCCAGCTGACTAGCCAAGTTTTGACCAGCTTCACCGTCCCACCCCTAACCAGCTTCCCCCTACCACCCCTGACCAGCTTCCCCTACCACCCCTGACCAGCTTCCCCTACCACCCTGACCAGCTTCCCCCTACCCCCCCTGACCAGCTTCCCCCTACCACCCCTGACCAGCTTCCCCCTACCACCCCTGACAGCTTCCCCCTACCACCCCTGACCAGCTTCCCCCTACCACCCCTGACCAGCTTCCCCATCCACCCCTGACCAGCTTCCCAGCTGACTAGCCAACTTTTGACCAGCTTCACCGTCCCACCCCTAACCAGCTTCACCAGCTTCCCCCTACCACCCCTGACCAGCTCTCCCCTACACCCCTGACCAGCTTCCCCATCCACCCTGACCAGCTTCCCCATACCACCCCTGACAGCTTCCCTTACCACCCCTGACCAGTTCCCCATCCACACCCCTGACCAGCTTCCCCCTACCACCCCTGAACAGCTTCCCCATCCACCCCTGACCAGCCTTCCCAGCTGAGACTAGCCAAGTTTGACCAGCTTCACCGTCCCACCCCTAACCAGCTTCCCCCTAACACCCCTGACCAGCTTCCCCACCCACCCCTGCCCAGCTTCCCCATCCACCCCTGACCAGCTTCCCCTACCACCCCTGACCAGCTTCCCCTACCACCCCTGACCAGCTTCCCAGCTGACACCCCTGACCAGCTTCCCCTACCACCCCTGACCAGCTTCCCAGCTGACTAGCCAAGTTCTGACCAGCTTCCCCCTACCACCCCTGACCAGCTTCCCCATCCACCCCAACCAGCTTCCCAGCTGACTAGCCAACTTTTGACCAGCTTCCCCCTACCACCCCTGACCAGCTTCCCCATTCACCCCAACCAGCTTCCCAGCTGACTAGCCAACTTTTTACCAGCTTCCCCCTACCACCTCTGACCCCAACAGGCTTGCAGACATTGGCGGAGGAGGAGTGGGCGCCATTGCTTTGATATTGAACATAATCATTGAGGCACGCCACCTCCTGCGTCCACACATTCTGGCTGGGGAGAGCGCCTGTGGTGGCAGGTAGGAGAGGGGGGGGGAAGGAGGGATGAGGGAGGGATGGGGGTGGATGGAAGGGGGGGGAAGGGGGGATAGAGGGGGAGGGGGGGGGGGGGGGGGGGGGGGGAGGGTTGGAGATGGATGCGGTTAGGGAGGGATGGGGGGGCAGGTATCAAGTAGGGAATGCAGGGAGGGGAGGGAGGAGGGGAAGGGGGGGGGGGAGGGATGAGGGAGGGAGGAAAGGGGGGGGGAGGGAGGGAGGGGGAAGGGGTGGGGAGGGGGAGGAGGGAGGGAGGAGGGGAAGGGGGGGGGAGGGAGGCGGGAGGGTTGGAAAGGGGGGGGAGGGGGGGATGGGCAAGGGGGGGGGAGGGAGAGGGAGGGAGGAGGGGAAAGGGGGGGGGAGGGAGGAGGGGAGGGAGGAAAGGGGGGGAGGGGAGGGAGGGGGAAGGGGCGGCGGCGCGGCGGGGGAGGGAGGAGGGAGGAGGAGGGGAAGGGGGGGGGGAGGGATGAGGGAGGGAGGAAAGGGGGGGGGGACGGGTGAGGGAGGGGGAAGGGGTGGGAGGAGGAGGGAGGGAGGAGTGGTTTTTAAGGGGGGGGGGGGGAGAGGATGAGGGAGGGAGGAAAGGGGGGGGAGGGAGGGGAGGGAGGGGGAAGGGTGGTGGGGACGGGAGGAGGGAGGAGGAGGGGAGGGGGGGGGAGGAGCGGACGGGTAGGGGGGAGAATTGGGTGAGGAGGAGGAGGATAAAGGGGAGGGGGGAGGGGGGGAGGGGGGAGAATGGGGGAGGGAGGGGAGAGGAAAAGGTGGAGGGAGGAGGGGGGAGGGGGGGGGAATGGGGTGAGGAGGGAGAGGACAAGGGGGAGGGAGGAGGGAGGGAGGGGTGGAGGGAGAATGGGGTGAGTGAGGAGGAGGAAAGGGGGGGCAGGAGGAGGGAGGGGGGAGAAGGGGAGGGGGGACTGGAGAGGAAAGGGGTTGAGGGAGGACGGGGAGGAGGCACAGGGGAGGGAGGAGGGAGGGAAGGGGGGGAGGGGGTGAGGAGGGGAGGAGGAAAGGGGAGGGAGGAGGGAGGGAGGGCGGGTAGGGGAGGGGGGGGTAGGGAGGGAGGAATGGGAAGGGAACGAAGAAGTGGCGGCGGAAGGGTAGGGAGGGAGGCGGGAAGGGGGGGCGGGGGGTGGGGTTTGAGTGTGTGGGGGGGGGAGGATAAAAGGGACGAGAAGGGAGGGAGGGAGGGGGGGGGGGGAGGAAGGGAAGGAGGGCGCTGTTGCGTTGATGTTGAACATGACCATTGAGGCACGCCACCTGCAATAAAACCTCAATCATCGACCACCACATCAACCACCACAGCCAACACCACCACCAACACAGATACAGCCAACACCAACACAGCCACCACCACCACCACAGCAGCCACCACCAGCACAGGCACAGACACCACCACCACCACAACAGCCACCACCACCACCACCACCACTACAGCCACGACCATCACCACAGCCACCACCACCACCATCACCACACCCACCACCTCCACCACAGCCACCACCACCACCACAGCCACCCCCAAAGCCACCACCACCACCACAGCCACCACCAATACCCCCCCCCCCCCCCCCCCCCCCCCCATTACCATCAGGCTCCAGAAAATCCTGTTCATGGACCTGGACCTGGACTCTACCGGGCGTACTGCCCTAGAGGGGGGCCTGGGTTAGATTTGCTCCTACACCAACACCACCACAGCCAACACCACTACCACCACAGCCACAGCTAAAACAACCCCCCGCAGCCACCACCGATACCCCCACCCCACCCCACACCATTATCATCATCAGGCTTCGAGATATCCTGGCCATGGCCCTGGCCCTGGACTCTGCCGGGCATACTTCTCTATAGGGGGGCCTGGGTTAGATTTGCTCCTACACCACCACCACCATACCACTACCACCACAGCCACCACCCCCACCCCCGCCCATCATCATCATCCTCCTCATCATCATCATCAGGCTTCGAGATATCCTGGCCATGGCCCTGGCCCTGGACTCTGCCGGGCATACTTCTCTATAGGGGGGCCTAGGATAGATTCACTCCTACACCACCACCACCACCACCACCATAGCCGCAGCCACCACCACCACCACCACAGCCACCACCCCCACCCCCGCCCATCATCATCCTCCTCCTCATCATCATCATCAGGCTTTGAGATATTCTGTTCATGGACCTGGCCCTGGACTCTGCCGGGCATACTTCTCTATAGGGGGGCCTGGGTTAGATTTGCTCCTACACCACCACCACCATACCACTACCATAGCCGCAGTCACCACTACCACCACCACAGCCACCACCCCCCACCCCCCGCCATCATCATCATCCTCCTCCTCATCATCATCATCAGGCTTCGGGATATCCTGTTCATGGCCCTGGCCCTGTACTCTGCCGGGTGTACTGCCCTATAGGGGGGCCAAGGTCACATCCATGCCAGCTCCACAACCACCACCATACCACCACCACCACAGCCACCACCAATACTCCCCCCACCCCACCCCACCCCACCCCACCCCCCATCCTCATCATCATCAGGCTCGGGGATATTCTGTTCATGGACCTGGCCCTGGACTCTGCCGGGCATACACCTCTATAGGGGGGCCTGGGTTAGATTTGCTCCTACACCACCACCACCATACCACTACCACCATAGTCGCAGCCACCACCACCACCACCACAGCCACCACCCCCACCCCCGCCCATCATCTTCATCCTCCTCATCATCATCATCAGGCTTCGAGATATCCTGGCCATGGCCCTGGCCCTGGACTCTGCCGGGCATACTTCTCTATAGGGGGGCCTGGGTTAGATTTGCTCCTACACCACCACCACCGTACCACTACCGCCAAAGCCACAGCCACCACTACCACCACCACAGCCACCACCCCCACCCCCGCCCATCATCATCATCCTCCTCCTCATCATCATCATCATCAGGCTTCAGGATATCCTGGCCATGGCCCTGGCCCTGGACTCTGCCGGGCATTCTTCTCTATAGGGAAGCCTGGGTTAGATTTGCTCCTACACCACCACCACCATACCACTACCGCCAAAGCCACAGCCACCACTACCATCACCACAGCCACCACCCCCACCCCCGCCCATCATCATCCTCCTCCTCCTCATCATCATCATCATCAGGCTTCGGGATATCCTGTTCATGACCCTGGCCCTGGACTCTGCCGGGCATACTTCTCTATAGGGGGGCCTGGGTTAGATTTGCTCCTACACCACCACTACCATACCACTACCACCATAGCCACCGCCACCACTACCACCACAGCCCCCACCCCCGCCCATCATCATCCTCCTCCTCATCATCATCATCAGGCTTCGAGATATTCTGTTCATGGACCTGGCCCTGGACTCTGCCGGGCATACTTCTCTATAGGGGGGCCTAGGATAGATTCACTCCTACACCACCACCACCACCACTACCACCATAGCCGCAGCCACCACTACCACCACCACAGCCACCACCACCACCCCCGCCCATCATCGTCATCCTCCTCCTCATCATCATCATCAGGCTTCGGGATATCCTGTTCATGGCCCTGGCCCAGTACTCTGCCGGGCGTACTGCCCTATAGGGGGGCCTAGGTCACATCCATGCCAGCTCCACAACGACCACCATACCACCACCACCACAGCCACCACCAATACTCCCCCCACCCCACCCCCCATCCTCATCATCATCAGGCTCGGTGATATCCTGTTCATGGACCTGGCCCTGGACTCTGCCGGGCATACTTCTCTATAGGGGGGCCTGGGTTAGATTTGCTCCTACACCACCACCATCATACCACTACCACCAAAGCCACAGCCACCACACACCCCCGCAGCCACCACCACCACAGCCACCACCAATACCCCCCCACCCCCACCCCCACCCCCACCCCCCCCATCATCATCATCATCATCAGGCTCGGGGATATCCTGTTCATGGACCTGGCCCTGGACTCTACCGGGCGTACTGCCCTAGAGGGGGGCCTGGGTTAGATTTGCACCACCACCAGCACAGCCACCACCACCACCACAGCCCCCCCCCCCCCCCCCAAAGTCACCAACACCAACACAGCCACCACCAATACCCCCGCCCATCATCATCATCCCCCTGATCATCATCAGGCTCCGGGATATCCTGTTCATGGACCTGGCCCTGGACTCTGCCGGGCGTACTGCCCTAGAGGGGGGCCTGGGTGAGATCCGCGCCTGTGCCAAGCTGTTGCTGCTGGACTCCGATGTACCAACTGGCCAGTACCCGATGTCGGCTGAGGAGAATGCCCATGGCTCATTGGCTGACAGGCTTACCCTTCTTCTATCTGTTCTCAAGGTGTGTGCTTGGTCTGTCTGTGTGACTGTCTGTTGGTTGGTTGGTTGGTTGGTTGGTTGCATGCTTGATGTGGCTTGTCGGTTGGTTGGTTGGTTGGTTGGTTGGTTGGTTGCTTGATGTGGCTTGGTTGGCTGGTTGGTTGGTTGGTTGACAATGCGCATGGCTGTTTGTCTGACTGGCTCACTCTTCTACTAAAAAATAATTGGAAATTTGAACATCCAAGAATTGTCATACAATGACCTCTTAAGGACCTGCCCAGTGGGTATTGCTGGAACCGCCTCGTAAGTATGCGATGGATAGGCTTACATCACACCTTGAGTCCAGTTACCATGCCGGTCAACGACCCTCCGGGTGGGCCCAGGTGACCTCGTCCGGGTTCGAACCAGACCTGATAGGACCCCGCACCTGCTTTGTCCGACCCTGGATCGCTCTACGATAGAGCCATCCCGTTCCGAACGGGGATCTCTTCTACTCACTTCTCTTCTACTCACTGTTCTCAAGGTGTGTGCTTGGTCTGTGTGTTTGTCTGTTGGTAGGTTGGTAGGTTGGTTGGTCGCATATTTGCCGTGGCTTGGTTAGTTGGTTGGTTGGTTGGTTGCATACTTGCTGTGGCTTGGTTGGTTGGTTGGTTGGTTGGTTGAGAATGCGCATGGCTGTTTGTCTGACTGGCTTACTCTTCTACTCTCTGTTCTCAAGGTGTGTGCTTGGTCTGTGTGTTTGTCTGTTGGTTAGTTGCATACTTGCTGTTGCTTGGTTCGTTTGTTGGTTGGTTGGTTGGTTGGTTGCATACTTGCTGTTGCTTGGTTCGTTTGTTGGTTGGTTGGTTGGTTGGTTGCATACTTGCTGTTGCTTGGTTCGTTTGTTGGTTGGTTGGTTGGTTGGTTGGTTGGTTGCATACTTGCTGTTGCTTGGTTCGTTTGTTGGTTGGTTGGTTGGTTGCATACTTGCTGTTGCTTGGGTCGTTTATTGGTTGGTTGGTTGGTTGGTTGGTTAAATACTTGCTGTTGCTTGGTTGGTTGGTTGGTTGGTTGCATACTTGCTGTTGCTTGGTTTGTTTGTTGGTTGGTTGGTTGGTTGGTTGCATACTTGCTGTTGCTTGGTTCGTTTGTTGGTTGGTTGGTTGGTTGGTTGGTTGGTTGGTTGCATACTTGCTGTGGCTTGGGTGCTTTGTTGGTCGACAATGTGCATGGCTGTTTGTCTGACATGCTTACCCTTCTACTCTCTGTTCTCAAGGTGTGTGCTTGGACTGTCTGTGTGTTAGTCTGTCGGTTGGTTGGTTGGTTGCATACTTGCTGTGGCTTGGTTGTTTAGTTGGCCAGTTGGTTGAGAATACGCATGGCTGTTTGTCGGACAGGCTTACCCTTCTGCTCTCTGTTATCAAGGTGTGTGCTTGGTTTGTGTGTTTGTCGGTTGGTTGGTTGGTTGTTTGGTTGGTTGCATACTTGGTTGGCTGGTTGGTTGGTTGGTCGACAATGAGCATGGCTTTTTGTCTGACTGGCTAACTCTTCTACTCTCTGTTATCAAGGTGTGTGCTTGGTTTGTGTGTTTGTCGGTTGGTTGGTTGGTTGGTTGGTTGGTTGGCAGGGTTTTCCCTAAAGAATTACAATACTTCAAAACTAGAATCATGTGGTTGAAGTTTGGGAGTTTGGGACGGTGGTTGGGAGTTTGGTTTGTTTGTCCTCGACACACCCCTGATGTAGTGTTTTGTTTTGCTTTGTGGGTGCTTTTTTCTATTTGTTTAAAGCACAGAGTCTCTTACACCCTTGCGGTGTCAAGTAGACTTTAACATGTAATGTAATGTAATGTGGTGCTATTGTTTGCCAGATCTTGTCACAAAACTACAGATTGTGTTGCTATTGTTGCTCCTGCTCCAGCCTCTAACAATAGCACCAGTACCCGAATGAAAAAAATTACAAAAATTTTGATTGAGGGATTAGCCTGTCAAAACTGTGTGTGTGTGTGTGTGTCCGTCCGTCACAAACTACTTTTTCAGGATTCACTTGTAATCACAAAAAAACAAAACATTATACAACATATAACAATTATAAGACTTGTTGATAGCGGAGATATCCTCAAGAGAACACATATGAGCATCGCAATTCAAGAAAAGGAGCTAAGGTTTGTGCTTTTTGGGCCAAAAGCGACCATTATTGGGTAACATTTGTTATCATTTCAAATTCGTACCATCCAATCATGTGCGCAAACATAGGTTTGGGAATGGAATTGTCGTCAAAAAATCGAGGCGAAACATGCAAGCATCACAATGGACGAAACATTCCCCTGGGGCACTTGAGCTATTATTAGCACGGACTTCACCCACAACTCAGCCGCAGGGACGTGCGTGGGGTGGGACGGGTGCGTGGGGTGGGCCTACGGATATGTACTGTGTACTTCTAAATCACGTAATGTTCATGTTTCCAGCCTCGCGAGCTTGCACAATGATGAACGATTACATGGGCAACGATAACATATCCAGCTCACACACTTGCGGAGCTTGGAATTAAGCACCAGCGACTTTCGAGTTGCAAACTATGGAGGGTACCATCATTCGCATGGGCCAAGCCGCCCCCATTTGTATTGCCGAGGCGAAATGGACCACGCCACCGCGCCATACGTTACCCCTCCCTGGCAGGCGGCCCTAGGATCGCCAGGGACCCGTTCTTCGCTCGTTTTCCCTCTTCGCCCCATTCTCGCAGGCTTATTCAGTTGAAGTTTCTCAATTATTAGCTTTCGACACGCGCCTAGGACCTGTCTTTGAACCAATTCTTCGTAATTCTTGATGCCCCCCTCAGTTAAACTCTGATAGTCGCCCATCGCCTCATTAAGCGCGCGCGGTTACCTGCTTCGCATGCAGCTGAGACAACATGGGAAGGATCATGCTACCACCCCCTTGCTCTACCTGCATGGTAAATTTGGTATGGTACTGCAGTGGTGCAGAATAGCCATGACATTGAATGGTTTATACCTACATGCATGGTACAATGGTAGATTAGTATGGTATGGCCTGGTGCAGCATAGCACTGCATGTTATGGTTTATACCAACATGCATAGTACAATGGTATACTAGTGGGGGCATGGCATGGTGTAGCATAGCATTGTATGATGTGTACCTACATGCATGGTATATTGGTATAGAATGGAGTGATGTTGTGAAATAAATTATTATAATTGTAGGAGTGATGATGATGGTCATGGGAGATTGTTAGTACTAATGGTGTTAATGAGAGATGCTTGCGATCGTGTTATGTGGGTGGTTGTAGTGCGTTGATATTTATTCGTGCTTCAGTAGTTGTGTTTGGGTTGTGCTGCAGTTGGATAGCCAGTTATGTGTGTGTTCAAGGTTTGTCTGAGTGTGTTTGTGGTGTGTGCATGGGGGTATGTGAATGGATAGCCAGTGTGTGTGAGTGCATGGTGTAGTGCGATGAAGCCAGTGTGTGTGGTGGCCTGAGTGTGTGTGTTGTGTCAATGGGATTGTCTTTTAGTGCATGGGATGGCGAGGTGTGTGTGTATGTAAGTAGGGGCGGTGTGGCAGTGCATGCGGTAGCCCCTTGTTGTGGCGTGTGTGAGTGTCTGGGTATGTGTGAATGTGCATGGGGTTGTCTTGTATTGCATGGATGGCCTGGTGTGTGTGTGCGTGAGTGTCTGATTGGGTTGTGTTTGTCCATGGATTGTCTTGGTAGTTCGTGGATGACCAGGTGTGTGTAACTGTGTTCGGAAACAGATCTGTGTGGCAGTGCATGTGTAGCCAGATGTGTGTGCATGTGCCGGGGGTTGTCTTATAGTGCAGTGGATGGCCAGGTGTGGTATATGGGATGAACTGTGCTGTTTGGCAGTGCATTTTGCAACCAGTTGTTCGTTTGTGTGTTTGGCCTCACAAATCACCACACCAAACCACACCACACCCACCACCCACGACCTGAACCCACCCACCCCCCACCAAAAGGAACCAAAATGACACGAACAAACAAACAACACATATATCCCCCACCAAAAACAACACAAATCCACCACAAATCACCACACAGCTCCATAAAACCGCATCACCCCCCCCCAACGCCTAAAAATCACAACACCACACCACACGACACCACCCCACACCCCAAAATAAACAACCACAAAAGGGACACAAAATGACACAAAAGGGCCACGAAGCAACAAAAAGACAGACCACAGCACCAATACAATCACCAAACCAACACACCACACCACACCACACCACACCACACAACACCACACCACACCACGCAACACCACACATCACACCACACAACAACGGACACCACACCACACCCTACCACGGACACAAAACGACCAAAATCGACACAAAATCGACACAAAACAACACAACATGATACGCCACGCAACACCACACCACACCACACCACACCACACAGCCTACACCTCGCCACACCAAGCCTCACCACACCACACCACACCACACCACACCACATCACACCACACTGCACCACACCATACCACACCTCACCACACCACACCACACCACACTGCACCGCACCATACCACGCCTCACCACATCACAACACAACACAACACAACACAACACACACCTCAACACAACACAACACAACACAACACAACACACCGCACTAGACCACAACACACCACAGCACCACACACCACAGCACCACACACCACACCACACTGCACCAGACCACACCATACTACGACACAACACAACACAAATCGACACAAATCGACATAAAACAACACGACATGATACGCCATGCAACACCACACCACTGAAAACCACACCATACCACAACACACCACACTGCACCATACCACGCCACCACACACCACACCACACCACACCACACCTTACTATACAACGCAGCCTACACCTCGCCACACCAAGCCTCACCACACCACACCACACCACACCACACCACACCACACCACACTGCACCATACCCCACCACACCACACCACACCACACCGCACCGCACCTCACCACACCACACACCTCACCACAACCCAACCACAAACAAGCACCCCACAACACAAAAAAACACCGAACCACCACCACACATACACGACACAAAACGGACACAAACGACACCAAAACAAAAACGGAAATGTACGCCACGCAAACCACCCAACCACACCACCCACCTTCACCATACCACCACACACCACACCCACACACCACACACACCCAACCACACCTCACCAACACCACACAGCTACACCTCGCCACACCAAGCCTACCACACAACCACACCACCACCACACCTTACCACACAACACAGCATACACCTCGCAACACCAGGCCTCCACCACACCACACACACCAACACCACACACACCCACCACACCACACACACACACCCTCACCACACTCACTCCCACACCAAACCACACAACCTACACAACACAACACCAACACAAACACAGGACACACCCACCGTTTTTATGACACAAAAACGAACCAAATTTGGACAAAAACAACATGACATGTACGCCTCGCAACACACACCACACCAATACACACAAGGCACTGTAACACCACACCACACCACACACCACACCACAATGCACAAACCTTCACCACAAACATAACACAAATACACCAACCACACCACACCACTCACCAACACCATGTACTACTACACAAAAAACAACAACATTCGACACAAAAGAACACGACATACACGCCACCCACCACACCAACCACACCAACACCTCACCTCACCACACCACACACCTCCCACAACACAACACAACACACCGCCCACACCAAACATAAAAGGACACCAAAAACGACACCAATTGACACCAACACAATATTGACATGATAAGCATCGCAACACCAACCCACTCCCAACCACACTACACACACCACAGCACACCCAAACCACAGCACACCACACAAAACACACACACTGCAACAGCCTACCACCAACCACTAACACACACATCACCACCACACCCCACAACTTCACCACACCATACTATACAAAAACAAAATATCGACCACAACAGGAAACGAACGATATGACACCGGTCCACACCCACCACCAACACCACACCACATCTCATCACACCACACCACACCACACCACACTACACTAAACTACACCACACCTCATCACACCACACCACACCACACCGAACTACACTACACTACACTACACTAACCACAACACACCACACCACCACACCCACACCACACTCACCACACCACCCACATGGACACGAAACAAATGACGACAGGACACAACACAACACACAAACACAAATCACCCACCACAACGCAACTCACACACACAGCACAAACTCAACACAACGCACCAAAGCACACCAAAAGCACACCAACGCCACCAAAGCACACAAAACACACCACAAATTTAATGGTGTCATATGGTATGGGGTAGAATAGCATGGTATGATTTGTACCTACATCCATGGTTTATTGATATGGTATGACATGGTGCAGCGTATCACGGCATGTTATGGTTTATACCTACTTGCATGGTAACTTGGTAGTATGTTGTCGTATAACATGGTGTGGCATAGCATGGTATATTGGTATGGTCTCTCATGGTGCAGCATAGCATGGCATGTTATGGTTATACCACATGCATGATACAAAGGTATATTGGTGTGGTATGGCATGGTGTAGCATGGCATGGTATGGTTTAAACCTACATGCATGTTAGCATGGTAGTAGGGTGTGCTATGGCATGGTGTAGTATAGCATGGCATGGTATGGTGTATTCCAGCATGCATGATACAATGTCTAATGGTGTGGTATTGCATGGTGTAGCATAGCATGGTATGGTTTGTACCTTCCTGCATAGTATATTGGTATGGCATGGCATGTCATGGTTTATATATATTATATATGTAGTATGTATGCTTCAGGCCTCTGATGACCCCCCTAGGTTCCACGTGTCTCATTGTACATTAGTTTGTCTCTCTCCATCTGTGCTGCTGATCCCAGCAAACTCTGCACCCAAACAGTTGGCTCGTAGTTGGAGTGCGCATGACTAGAGATATCAGCATTGCAGCTGTCATGATCCTTCTCAAAAGTTTTCAAATGTTGTGTAGCTTATTCTGCTATGAGGACCTACTTACTCCACTACTTTTGAAACTCCCAGCCTCCCTCCTCTCACTTTCTCGCATTCTGCATATCAACTATTTCTCGACTATTTGCCCCATGTCCTGCCCGTGACTTCTAATGTGTTTAGGGTTTAGTTGCTTAGTGGTTTGAATGCCACCGGTTGACCATAATCCAGATGCCACGTGTCCAGGCTGTCGAGACTATGTGTTCAATCCTACGCACGCCAGGGACACGCCCAGCCGACTCTACAACCTCATTGGCAAAACACGTGTCCGACCGCAAATCACACTGCGAAATCGTAATACGATATTGTATTAGGCAACAAGCGGCTTGTGTCCTGGGGGTCCCGAATGAATTGCCATAAATGTGGGGAATGAAGCCACATCAAGCTTGTATGCGGCTGACGGAATAAATTCAGCTATACCTCTAATTGGTTACATTTCCTGTGCATCAACTGCTTGCAATTAAAGTCCATCTACAAGACAGTCCAGGAACGTTTAATACTCCTTCAAATTTAACAACCCTACAAAATATCAATTGTCGTAAGAAATGTAGCTACATCCATCGATTCAATTCAACTAAATCCAAATATATTGAATTCAAATGAATTCAATTCAAATAAATTAAATGCATTCAATTCAAGTCAATACAACACAATTTTGATGCTATCAAATTAATTAAATCAATTTTAATTAATTAATTAGTTAATTAATACAATTAAATTTAATTGATAATTAATTAAGTCTAATTTAATTAATTAGTTAATTAATTAATTAATAACTTATAATTAATCAAACAATTTAACATAATTTGATTAATTCATTTTAATCTTATTATTCATTAATTAATACAATTTATTTATTTAATTAAATAATTATACAATAATACAATTAGACAATTAAAATTTTAATTAAATACAGATTATTAAAACATTTTCATTCGGGACGCGCCTCCAGGCGCCCTTTATTTTTTGAAGATGGATTAGCCCCATTAAAATGTCCATTCGTCCGTTCGTCCCTGTGTCACCAACCACATTTTCAGGTTTAATGAAAAACATCAAACAAGTTGAACATTCTAAATTTTTGATGAATTATAAGACTAATTATACCGGACAAATTCTCACCAGAACACATATGAGCATCGCAATTCACGAAAAGGAGCTCAGGTTGGGCCAAAAAGCTACATTTGACGGTTAACAATTTGATTTCAGGGTGTTTTGAGCTAACATTTCAAATTTGAACCACTTAAAACTGGTTTGGGAACAGAATAGTCGTCAAAAAACCAAGGCGAAACATGTACGCATCACAATGGACGAAACAATCCCCTAGGGCACTTGTGTTATAATTAGCCCTCGGACCCCACCTCAGGGCCGTGCGTGGGGCAGGGGCGGGGGCAGGGGCAAGCCACGCCACCTGCCGCTTGCCAAAAACCCGCTCAGGAAGACGGGATCAGGGTACTTCAAATGGCCAAATTGGCCAGCGCTTTAGCGCACTTGAAACCAAAAAAACTGCGCTTTGTAGTGCAAAAAGCGCAAAAATTGCTTGCTGCGCCCACAAGGGGTTGCAAAAAACTGCGCTTTGGGGGTCAAAAAGTCAGCGCTCAAAAGCGCAAAAGCGCGCGCTTTGAATTACCCTGGACGGGACATACCGTTCACGTCTGGGCTGGGCCGAAACATGCAATACCTTGTACAGATTCCGTAAAATCGACCAGACACCTGATTGGCCTCATTTTTCTTGCATCAAATTCTTAAAAAAAAAGTCAATCTACATGCATGCATTTCGTTACATTACACAAACTGCTTAAACATCAACAACCCTTCAAAATCTCTATTTTCGTCACTTTATAGTTAACAATGCTAAATCATCAATCGATTCATTGGAATTCAATTAATTTAAAGCCTCCAGGCACCGTTCGAATTTAATCCTATTCGAATTGATACAATTTAAAGCAATTACACGCCTTCATCACGTTCATTTAATTACGGTACCGTAAATGGAAAGGAATAAATCGAATTAAAATAACACAACATTCGATACAATTCAATTCAATTAATTAAAATACATTGAATTTAGGATTCGAATCATTCATTCGGGACGCGCCTCCAGGCGCCCTTAATTTAACAAGTGTGACCTAGCGAACACAAAGTGTAACACACCAGAAATTTCAATTCCGACAGCGGTCATCGCACATGCTGTCTGGGCTTGAACTACCCTCGGTTAGGCTAACCACAAACAGTTCGTCATTTAGTGCCCCAGAAAAACAGTCAGCTAGTCAGCCCCCAAAGTAACCAATCAGTCTGCCAAACACCTGCAGGTGCACCTGTCAGCTTACCAAAAACCCACCCAGCCAGCTAGTCAGTTAGGGCTCTCTAGATTTCTTAGGAGCCCTGATACGCCATGAGCAATAGAACCGTGGAAGCAAGCAAAGACAAGGCGAAGCTATGGAAGCGATCAAGGTCGAAGCTCGCTTTGGAAGCAAAGCAGGCAGAAGTCATAGGGAAGCAAAACAATCTCAGTCGATGCGAAGCTGTGGAAGCCAGGACAGTCGAAGCGAAGCAAAGCAATCTCAGTCGATGCGAAGCTGTGGAAGCAAGGGAAGTCGAAGCGAAGCAAAGCAATCTCAGTCGATGGGAAGCTGTGGAAGCCAAGCCAAGCCAGGAAAGTCGAAGCGAAATCTCTCACACCTTATCTCTCTGTTCGCAATTCTTCTTTCCATCGACGACATCCTCAATAGTCAGGACGACGTCCACATTGTCGTCCATAGGGGCAGGGCTTGGCGAGGGGGCAGGGCCAGGGTGGGATCCCCCAATGACGATGCCCCAATTTTCTGAGCCAATTGGAGATATTTTCCGACACGAAGCGTTTTCTGGCGCTTGTGACTTGCGTCCATGGCGTCATTTGAGATCAAAAAGGGCCGCCCTAACTTGCAGTTACTTGTTAGCCCTAACTGACTTTGGTACTGATGCATGGTGCGATGACTAAGGGGAGGCAGATGCAAAACTGGAGGTGCACGGTGAGATTTCATCCAGGGCCTTGTCGTCAAACTAGAGATTTGGGTTGCGATGAGCAAGGGCCAAAAACAACCTGAAATCGCACCAGGCCAAAACACACACACACACACACACACACATGGGGACCTGGTGGTTAAAAACGTACACCGCCGTTACTTGCAGGCTTCTTCGGAGCACACCGCCTTCAGCCAGTACAATGGAAACCAAGACCTGGTCATGACTACCAAGTACCTGGGAGTCATGCACAACATGACAGGTGGGTCCTTCTGTCGGTACTTCTACATACCCTTCATACCTACCTACCTACATACATTCACACCATACCCTGCGTCGGAGCACACCGCCTTCAGTCTTTACAATGGAAACCAAGACCTGGTCATTACAACCAAGTACCTGGGAGTCATGCTCAACATGACAGGTGGGTCCTTCTGTCGGTACTTCTACATACCCTTCATACATACATACATACATACATACGTACATGCATACATGCATACATACATACATACATACATACATACATACATACATACACACCATACCCTGCGTCGGAGATTACTGCCTTCAGTCTTTACAATGGAAACCAAGACCTGGTCATTACAACCAAGTACCTGGGAGTCATGCTCAACATGAAAGGTGGGTGGAATGTCAGGAATTTGAATTTGAATTCGAATTTGGGGGTGCTGGTCATGACAACCATGTACCTAGGAGTGATTCTCAACGTGACATGTGGGTGGAATGTCAGGAATTTGAATTTGAATTCGAATTTGGGGGTGCTGGTCATGACAACCATGTACCTAGGAGTGATTCTCAACGTGACATGTGGGTGGAATGTCAGGAATTTGAATTTGAATTCGAATTTGGGGGTGCTGGTCATGACAACCATGTACCTGGGAGTGATTCTCAACGTGACATGTGGGTGGAATGTCAGGAATTTGAATTTGAATTTTAATTTGGGGGTGCTGGTCATGACAGCCAAGTACCTGGGAGTGATTCTCAACATGACAGGGGGGTGGAATGTCAGTAATTTGAATTTGAATTTGTGTTTGATGTCGGAGTGCTGACAATATATCGTTCAATAAAACAAAACTTATTCCCCTTGCGCTACACCATTATCACCCCCCACACACACACACACACACACACACAAACAAATCATGCACATTTCCTTACCCTACCCCAGCCCACCCCACCCTACCTAACCTTACCAAACCCTACCCAACCCTACCAAACCCTACGCAACCCTACCCAACTCTTACCAACCTTACCAAACCCTACCCAACCCTACCCAACCCTACCCAACCCTACCCAACCCTACCCAACCCTACCCAACTCTTACCAACCCTAACCAACCCTAACCAACCCTAACCAAAGCCTCCCTCTCGCAGACCCTGCGCAGCAGAAGGACCGTGCCATGCAAGCCATAGCTGTCGTCGATCGACTCAAGCGCTCGCTCTCCGAAACCGCCACTGCCAAGATGACCATCCTTCAGCCCACGGCCTCAGCATTGGGCGAGGCCCTCAAGGTCCCCGGGCCAGCTGTGGCCATCTTCAGTGAGGAGGCAATACGCGGTACATCAGCTGCCCCGCTGGCACAGCTGCTGTCTGCAGTAGAGCCCAGGTAACGACAGATCCACATCACCATATGTCATTCATAGCTGGCACAGCTGCTGTCTGCAGTAGAGCCCAGGTACCGACAGATCCACATCACCATATGTCATTCATAGCTGGCACAGCTGCTGTCTGCAGTAGAGCCCAGGTAACGACAGATCCACATCACCATATGTCATTCATAGCTGGCACAGGTGCTGTCTGCAATAGAGCCCAGGTACCGACAGATCCACATCATGACATCACCATATGTCATTCATAGGTGGCACAGCTGCTATCTGCAGTAGAGCCCAGGTAACGACAGATCCACCTCATCCTAACAAGTCCTATGCAGCGTCGCAAGCGACGCGGGAAATTGGCGGAGTGTGTTGGCAACGGAATGAAAGGTGGCAACGATGGAGCTGACCGAAGCGAGTTAGTTACGCGACCGTTGGGTGTCGTGTCGGGCTTCAAGCTTTTCGGTCGGACAAACAGACAAATGGGTAACCCTGGGGGCTCCCGCCCCCTTGAAGAGGTGGCTCCGCCAAAAACGGGTGAACTACTATAATGGGTGAACTATAATAGGTGAACTACTATAACGGGTGAAAGGGTGCCAAGGGGTGCAAATAAGGGAGCGGGAGACCCCCTAAATTGCCCTTAACCCCCTACCCCCCCCAACCACCTCCCATCCACCCCCTCAGAACCCTTCCCCCCCCCCCCCCCAACCACCTCCCTTCACCCCCCCCCCCCCCCCAAACCCCTTCACCCCCCTTCACCCCTGCTCTCCCCCCCCCCCCCCCCCCCAAGAAAAACCTTCACCCCAATCCCCCTCACCCCCACCTCCCACCCACCCAACCACCCCAACCACCTCCCTTCACCTCCCCTTCCCCCTGCTCCCCCCCCCCCCCCCAAGAAAAACCTTCACCCCATTCCCCTCACCCCCACCTCCCACCCACCCCTGCCCCCCCTAGCCTTAGGCGCATGACAGGAGCAGGGGACTGGCAAGTGATCAGTCGTGGAACAGAGACTCCTACTAACGCCCTCAACCCCCCCCCCCCCCCACACACACACACACACACACACACACACCACCACCACACCACCCAAACCCAAACCCAAACCCCCTCATACCCCCCCCCCCCCCCCCCCCCCCCCCCCCCATACCCCTCCCACCCCTGCCCCCCCCAGCCTGAGGCGCATGACAGGAGCAGGAGACTGGCAAGTGATCAGTCGTGGAACAGAGACTCCTACTGACGCCCCCCCCCACCACCACCACCACCACCACCACACACACACACACCACACCACACCACACCACACCACCACCACCCAACCCCCTCATCCCCCCCCTCCCCCCCCTGCCCCCCTAGCCTGAGGTGCATGACAGGAGCAGGTAACTGGCAAGTGATCAGTCATGGGACAGAGGCTCCTACTAACTCCCTTACCCTGCCCCCCACCCTCCACCCCCCCCTCACCACGCCTAACCCCCTTTACCCCCCCCCCCCCCCCCCCCCCTCCAACCCAACCCCCTTCAACCCCATCACCAACCCCAACCCCTGCCCCCTCCCCCCCCCCCCCCCCCCCCCCCCCACCCACACACACCCACACACACACACACGCACAAATCCACCAAACCCTTTCACCCCCTCCTCGCCCCCCATGCCCCCCCTAGCCTGAGGCGCATGACAGGCGCAGGCGACTGGCAAGTGATCAGTCGTGGAACAGAGACTCCTACTAACCCCCTTACCCTGCCCCCCCCCACCCACCACGCCTAACCCCCTTCAACCCCCTCCCCAACCCTCTCCCTACCCCCAACCTCTGCCCCCTCCCCCCCCCCCCCCACACACCCAAATCCCCCAAACCCTTTCACCCCCTCCCCACCCCCCATGCCCCCCCTAGCCTGAGGCGCATGACAGGCGCAGGAGACTGGCAAGTGATCAGTCGTGGGACAGAGGCTCCTACCGAGGGAGTTGTGCGGGTGGAGTCGTCCCTGGCATCTGTGCAGTACGAGCGCTGTGCCAAGCCAACTGTGCTTGTGATTGACCATATCACTGGTGGGTTGTGGGTGGGTGTGTGTGTGGGGGGGGGGGGTAGCCAACTGTGCTTGTGATTGACCATATCACTGGTGGGTAGGGTGGAGGGACTTAGAGGCAAGGGGGGGGGGGGGGACAAGCCAACTGTGCTTGTGATTGACTATATCCCTTGATGGGTGGGGGTGGGGTGTAAGGGGTGTCCCGACATATTGAGCCACAGTGCTCTTCAGGCCAGGAACATGATAGAGCACATATCACCACGCACCACTCACCACTAAACACACACGACTCACACCACACACCACACACCACTAAACACACACCACACACCACTCACACCACACAGGGCATGAGGAGGTGCCCGAAAATGTGGTGGCTGTCCTCACCTCCTCTGAGTGTCCCGACATATTGAGCCACAGTGCTGTTAGGGCCAGGAACATGAACGTTCTCATGGCGGCTTGCTTCGACGAAAAGGTCATGGCTGAGATCAAGACCCTGGAGCACAAGGATGTGGTGGTGGCCATAGCTGGCAGCAACATCACGGTGACACTCAAGTAGCTAGGTTGCATCCAACGTGGTGGCATGGCCCTTGAGTAAGGTTGTGGTGGCCATAGCTGGCAGCAACATCAAGGTGACACTCAACGAGCTAGGTGTAACCCAACGTGGCGGCCATAGCTGGAAGCAACATCACAGTGACACTCAACTACCTAGGTGTAACCCAACGTGGTGGTCGTAGCTGGCAGCAACATCACGGTGGCACCCAACTACCTAGGTGAAACCCAACGTGGTGGTCGTAGCTGGCAGCAAGATCACGGTGGCACCCAACTACCTAGGTGAAACCCAACGTGGTGGTCGTAGCTGGCAGCAAGATCACGGTAGCATCCAACTACCTAGGTGAAACCCAACGTGGTGGTCGTAGCTGGCAGCAAGATGACGGTGGCACCCAACTACCTAGGTGAAACCCAACGTGGTGGTCGTAGCTGGCAGCAAGATCACGGTGGCACCCAACTACCTAGGTGAAACCCAACGTGGTGGTCGTAGCTGGCAGCAAGATCACGGTGACACCCAACTACCTAGGAGAAAGCAAGTGTTGGGCATGGGGCATTGTTCACTGTAGCACGAACTGAGTCCCCCTTCGGTAAACCGATTGTTTTGGGTTCTGTTCGTCAGTGCTTTTTTCTTTTTATGCCCTTCCTATCACGGTTGGGCAAGTCCCTTAAGCCTATTTGCCCTACCCCTGGACTGTAACATACATACCGTACCTTCTGTTGGTGGTAAGACTATTGTCTTTTGGGTGAACAGTCCATTTCAACGAATGGCTCAATGGTAGAGCTTGTTGAAACAAGAAGGTGCAGGTTTTGAATCCCTACAAGTGCGCTTAAGTGTTTGCGGTCGCTGTCAACCGCCATGGTAGCAGGATAATTCAAAGCGCGCGCTTTTGAGCGCTGACTTTTTGACCCCCTCTGCGCTTTAAGCGCAGTTTTTTTTCAACTCCCAGTGGGCGCAGCAAGCAATATTTGCGTTTTTTTGCACTACAAAGCGCAGTTTTTGGTGTTGTCAAGTGCGCTAAAGCGCTGGCCAATTCGGCAATTTGAAGTACCTTGCATGGTAGCTTTGTCTACATCAAGTAGCAGCCCGTTCTCTACCACCGAAAGACGGGGCTCCCTCAATACCAAGCCCTACCAGGCGTTATCATTACTTTACTGCACACGAGGTACCTGTTCACCCAGCAGGATAACGATAACGCTTGGTAAGGCGTGGTATGAAGGGAACCCTGTCTTACAGCGGTAGGGATCGGACTGCTACTTTATCTGGACAAATCTACCATGGCGGTTGACAGCGACAGCGAACAGTAACGCGCACCCCCAGCCAAAGAGTGCAGTCTTAAACCAGCGCTGTTTGGCTTAATAAGTATCAGCATCAATTGCGGTTCACTCAATCGTTTTATGTCTTGGTGACTACTTCTGTACTTCCTAAGAACTATAGGTACAGACAGTAACTCATTTTCTGTCTGTACTGTGTCAGCTTCCCGTACACTGTGTCATCCTTCATGACACAGTGACAGCTTCCTGTAGGCTGCGTCCCCTGGTCCTCTGACACGCGCTGTATAGCCTGTAACCTGATTAGGTTCCCGGCTTTCTCCCTTTCCACCACTGGTGCCCTTTGTGGTTCCCCAGTCGCTGTAAATTATTCTCATCTTCGTGTATATATTGGCGCGTTTGACCGCTGCGAGTATCTCTCCACTCTTGAAGTGTATAAGCTGATAGGTTATAGAGGTCCATCAAACTAACCTCTTCGTTTCAGGAAGAGACCAATCTGCTTCAAACAGTTGCTTAAACTGATTTAAAATGACACTAACGCCGTTTATTGGTCGTTAAAGAGATTAAGCGCTGTGCTACGAGATGTTTTTTTTTCTTCACGGAGATGCGAATTTCCCTAGGGGAAATCGTACACATGCTCCAGATCCCTAGATTGAGTCCACAGGATAAGAGGGAACAGCAAATGAAAACACCGCGTCCACAGTCCCCAACCCTGAGATCCATACGCGAAAAAGTGCCCTCCGAGGTAAGCCAACCCCTGCGAGAATGAAACACGGGTCGCTTAAATATTAGGGAGGCTAATTTAACCCGCGTTTTCGCAACAACAAAAAACGGCTAAAACCTGCAAAAACACTAAACATTTGCTCCGTTTCGCGTACCCATCGTATAGGTCCTTAGCCCCCTAGGCGGGCTATGGGTCGATTGCGGGTCGGTAGTGGCTCAGGACGCAGGCTATGCAATTGGTTGCGTCTAACTGTCTCAGGACGCAGGCTGTACAACTTGTTGCGTCTCAGGAGTCAGGACGCAAAGCTGGGGTCCTCCTGAAAAACCCTCGTGCTTCCGTATTATAAAATTTGATGGTAGGCAGGCTGTGCTGCTGTCCAGTCTCGGCAGTGATTTGCTGAGTTTATGTAACGAACCCTCTCTCTCTGGACTCTAGGAGAGAGCTTCTCTTCTGGGGGATCACCGCCTACAACAATATGATCAAGAAGAGGGTGGACATGATGCTAAACCGCCCGATGCCTGACTACGCTGGGATCAATAATTCAATATGACCAATGGGGCTTGCCTCATGCGCGCCCAGGTGAGTCACCATCCTGAGCAATGACAGGTGCCGTGGGCACAATAAATTATACAGTTATAGACAAGACTTCAGGTAGTTGACCGGTTGACCCAAGACAATAATTGTAATTTGAAATGCATCATGGTTTTCAGCCAAGTCTGGGCTGCCCACCGCCTTCCAATTCCAATTCCAAGGGGTATTCACGGAGGTTCGGACACCCTATGCGCTATAGAACTTGAACTTGAACTTGGTTACATAGCTTCAGCCAGCCAAAAAAACCTATTCATACCCTAGGCGCTATAGCAGTTGCCCATGGATGGGCGAATCAGAAGGATAAGTTCACATTATGGCAGTTCAGCGGCGAAATTTACTTGTTCCGATTGGACCCAAATTAATTAGGCTTGAAGGTCGGAACAAAATAACATTTTGGAATATTTCTAGGGCTGTCAAGCTTTATACCGCCCGGTATTTATTTTACTGTGTACCGTACTATATACCGTACGGTAAAACATGCTAACCGTACGGTATTTTTGGGATCCATCGTACGGTAAACACGATATATCGTGCTTACCGTAGGATATATCGTGCTTACGGTACAATATATCGTGTTTGGTCCTAATCGGCTCTGGCTTGGGCTTGCGACTCGGCAGGTCGGCGGTTCAATTCTCGTCAGAGGCACCTTAGTCTGGGTCAGGGAATTTATACCGTACGATATATCACGATATATCGAACGGTAATAGACCACGATATTACCGTGTTTTTCTATCTCCCTCATTATTGGTTCATTTGACTTGATTTGAAGTGTATGGACGTGTAAACGGTATTTCCTGTTATATCCCCTTGGTCTTATACTGATTTCCCCCCAAAAGGGTATACAAATACCGTACGGTATCGATACCGTACGGTATATCACGATATATAGTACGGTAATTGAAAATACCGTACGGTATTGACAGCCCTAAATATTTCCCCTAGAATTGAATTTTGGATTTTGGAGCTAGAACTAATAACTCTCCTAAATATTTGTAAATTCGTGGCTGCCTCTCACAACTGATCGTTTATGTGTGATGATATGCATGGTAGGGAATGGTTAAAAAACGCCCCCCCCCGCCCCCCCCTTCCCCCCTTCTCCACAAAACTACGTTTCGTCACATTTTTAGTACCGGTAAACTGCACCTATAGGACCCCCCACCAAACTTGAACGGCAAATTGGTCATTCTAGTGCAAAAAGCGCAAAAACTGCGCTTTGCGTCCACAGGGGGTTGAAAACTGCGCAGAAAGCGCAGTAGGGCTCAAAAAGGCAGCGCATAAACTCACTGTCTACCAGTATTGATTAAATTGTGAGCGCTCTTTGGCTGCCTCCTCGCTTTAGCTTTGAGCAGGCTTGTGTAGTTCGGTACAGTACGTATACGAAATGGACAAGGGACAGTTTTTTAAAGTGAGTACGGCGTGGTTCATTTTTTAGAATCAGTAGCATTCCCTGACCTGGCAACTTTCAGTTTTTGCTCATTCGGCCTCGGCGAGCAGCCAGAGAGCTGGCAGAAGCCCTAACCCTAAACCCTAAACCCTAAACCCTAAACCCTAAACCCAAAGACTGATAATTCAAGGAATGAAACAAACAGGCCTCAGCTAAATCCATTTGTGAACAACGAGTTACCAAGCTGGCACTTGTGAATAGGAATCGGCAATATGATATCTTATGATATCATGTCATCATATTATTCATATGATATCATATGATGCTGGCGGTCTGACTACCGAAGGTAACTTTGGCCTGGGGCATCATATCATATGATATTAAATCATATGACCTTTGTATGATATCATATGATATCATACTCGTATTTGGTAAACATCGTATGATTTGCCTTTACCTACTTGTGAATGCTGCTACTGCTACTGCTAGAATAGGAGGGGGGAAATCGGAAAAGAAGAAGAAGTAAAATGAAAAAAGTGATTTGTCCGAGTTTGCATTTTCCTGGTAATAATTGTTTTACCGCCGAATACGGGGAGCAGCCAAAGCATGGACACTTGCTGGCTGAAGCTATGTAACCAAGTTCAAGTTCAAGAATGCTGCTACCTCTATATAGTTTATGTTGTGACACCACTCCCAATTGGTTAACCCCGTGTGATTACATTATGTACCCTAAAGTGTGATAGACAAGTGTTTAAACTGCCCATGTTTACTCCGCCCGCAGACGGTGGGCTGAAATACCATGCATACATACAAACAAAAACCTTACGGTGACTATAGCTAGCTCCGGCTTACGCTATGGTGTCCTTAACTTCACGTCCTGTGAGTAACTGTATTACACGGATGTAACAATTTCAATACTGTATTACACGGATGTAACAATTTCAATACTGTATTACACGGATGTAACAATTTCAAAACTGTATTACACGGATGTAACAATTTCAAAACTGTTTTACACGGATGTAACAATTTCAATACTGTTTTACACGGATGTAACAATTTCAATACTGTTTTACACGGATGTAACAGCTTTAATACTGTTTTACACGGATGTAACAATTTCAATACTGTTTTACACGGATGTAACAATTTTAATACTGTTTTACACGGATGTAACAATTTCAATACTGTATTACACGGATGTAACAATTTCAATACTGTATTACACGGATGTAACAATTTCAATAACAAACAAAACTTGTCCCCTCTTCCTCCCTCTCTCTCTGAATACAAAGACTATTCCTTAACCTGACGTCTTGTGAGTAACTGTATTACACGGATGTTACAATTTCAATAACAAACAAAACTTGTCCCCTCTTCCTCCCTCTCTCTCCCCCTCTGTATATAATGCACATGTCTACATATATATGTATATTTCTGTACATATATACCGGTATAATGTACATGACTAAACAGATCTGTATCTGTAAATATCAGTATAAACCGGTTTTATGTTTGTCTATATATGTGTGTATGTTTATATCTGTACCTATACAATGTCTATGTCTCTTCCTTGCTGTTATTGCTGTCTATGTCTCGTCCTTGCTGTTGCTTTGTTGTTTTGTTGATGTCTATGTCTCTTTCTTGCTGTTGCTTCGTTGTTCACGCTAGCACTTCTTGCTGTCTATTCGCATATCCCGAGAGGGGGGGGGGGGGGGGGGGGGGGGGGGGTATCGAATCCCACTGAACGCAAGGGGATGGAATATTGGCAAGTACTAAGTCGCAACAGTTTTTGTGTGAGGAATATTGGCAAGTACCAAGTCGCCACCATTGGTAAGATCCGCTGTAGCTGTGGATGGGACCCCTGGGTAAGCATCGTTTACCGCAGGTAGGGTGCGGAATCTCGGCAAGTACTAAGTCGCCACCATAGGTAAGACCCGCTGTGGCTGTGGATGGGACCGCCGGCACGGCTCCGAGTGCTCTCTAGACATCTTGCAAGATATCTAGAGAGCACTCGAAGCCGTGTCGTTCAACAGTAACATCGACACTTACAACTTTAATACCATAACCCTGAACATGTGAGGTCGATGGCAGGGTTGTCCAGGACGCTGCATCCTCCATCGCATACACAACATCGAAGGGTCTGTTGTGTCGCAGGATGCAGGCTATACAACTGGTTGCGTCTCCGGCAGCAGAGCCGGTAAGATCCGCTGTGGCTGTGGATGGGACCGCTGGGTAAGCATCGTTTACCCTCTCGAAACATGCATTATTGTTGAACGACACGGCCTTGAGTGCTCTCTAAACATCTTGAAAGATGTCTAGAGAGCACCAGGGTACGACAATTGACCAAATTGGCCAGGGCTTTAGTGCACCTGAAACACAAAAAACTGCGCTTTGTAGTGCAAAAATAACTATATGACTATACTACTATTGTATAATTAAATTATCACTGTGGCACGACCTTAGGGCCCCCGTCGGTTAAACGATTGTTTGGGGCTCAGTTCATCAGTGCTTGTTCTTTTTAAGCCCTTCCTTTACGGTTGGACAAGTCCCTTTAGCCTATTTGGCCTACCCCTGGACTGTAACATACTTACATTACTATTAACACTATCCTTCTAGTTTTGGTAACTGGACTCTAGATGTGATGTAAGCCTGTCCATCGCATACTCACGAGCCGGTTCCCTTAACCCCACGTCCTTAGACGTGTCATTGTGACATATCTTGGAAGTTAATATTGTTTTATTTTTCATTTTATCCTTCTAGTTTGGTTCGCTGGTGAATCCACGCCAAGCCTTCAAGTAGGCCATCCCCCGTCAACGCGCAGCATGCCTGGATGTGCCAGTCGTGGTTGCGTATGCTGTGCAAGGAGAGAGATGTTGTCAGCTCCTCCACACCCATCGCATCTCGGAGGTCCTGGGGAGTGGGGCGGCAGGTGGTTGGTTGGTTGGTTGGTGTGTGTGGTGTGTGCGTGTGGGGGGGTGGATGTGCCAGTCGTGGTTGCGTATGCTGTGTAGTGAGAGAGATGTTGTCAGCTCTTCCACACCCATCGCATCTCGGAGGTCCTGGGGAGTGGGGCGGCAGGTGGTTGGTTGGTTGGTTGGTTGGTTGGTTGGTGTGGTGTGTGCGTGTGGGAGGGTGGATGTGCCAGTCGTGGTTGTGTATGCCGTGCAAGGAGAGAGATGTTGTCAGCTCCTCCGCACCCATCGCATCTCGGAGGTCCTGGGGAGTGGGGCGGCAGGTGGTTGGTTGGTTTGTTGTTTGGTGTGTGTGGTATATGGTGTGTGGGAGAGTGGATGTGGATGGGAGGGTGGATGTGCCAGTCGTTGTTGCCGATGCTGTGTAGTGAGTGGGATGCTGTCAGCTCCTCCACACCCATCGCATCTCGTAGGTCCTGGGGAGTGGGGCGGCAGGTGGTTGTTTGGTATGTTGGTTTGTGTGTGTGGTGTGTTTGCGAGAGATGTTGTGGGCCCACACACACATACACCCACCCACAGACACACATTCCCCCCACACAGACACCCACCCACCCACCCCTGACATATGCTCTGTCACCCACCTGCTTGTTGGCCATGACCAGTATCGGGGAGCCAGCTAGGTCCTCATCCTCTAACAGGTTGAACAGTTTACACACACACCCACATACCCACCCACCCACAGGCACATCCACAGACACCCCCAAGCACATACATACACCCACCCTCAACCACAGACCCACACCCACACAGACACACCTACACCCACCCCTGACATATGCCCTGTCCCCCACCTGCTTGTTTGCCATGACCAATATCGGGGAGCGAGCTAGGTCCTCATCCTCTAACAGATTGAACAGTTTACACCCACCCACCCACCCACCCACCCACAGGCACATCCACAGACACCCCCAAGCACATACATACACCCATACATACACCCACACACCCACATACCCACCCACCCACACCACATCCACAGACACCCCCAAGCACATACATACACCCCACACACCCCATACCCACCCACCCACAAGGCACATCCAGACAACCCCCCAAGCACATTACATACACCCATACATACAAACACCCACACACCCACATACCCACCCACCCAACATGCACACCCCCAGAACCCCCCCAACACATACATACACCACCTACCCCCCACCCACCATGCACATCCACAGACAGATCACCCCACACGTACCTACACCCACACACCACCCCCCACAGCACATCACCCTAACCCCCCAGCCCATACATACACCCCACACCACATACCCCCCCACCCACCGGCACATCCACAACACCGCCCCCCCCAACACATACCTCCACCCCCCCCACCCACCCCCCGGCACACCCCCAGCACCACCCCCAAGCACATCCCTACACCCACATAACCCCACCCCCCCACATGCACCTCCACCGACCCCCCCACGCACATACATACACACCCGATACATACACCCACCCACCCACATACCCACCACCCACTGCACATCCCCAGACCCCCCAAGCACATCCATACACCCATACATACACCCACCCTCAACCACAGACCCACACCCACACAGACACACCTACACCCACCCCTGACATAGGCTCTGTCCCCCACCTGCTTGTTGGCCATGACCAATATCGGGGAGCGAGCTAGGTCCTCATTCTCTAACAGATTGAACAGCTCTGACTGCAAACACAGACACAGACACAGACAGGAGGGTGGTAAGCAACTGTCAAGTTGTTTAGGGTTTGTTTGGAGTTTGTTGAGGTTTGTTGGGGTTTGTTGAAGTGGTTGGGGGTTGAACAGCTCTGACTGCAAACACAGACAGGAGGGTGGTAAGCTACTGTCGAGTTTTTTGTGGTTTGTTTGGATTCTGTGGGGGTTTGTTGAGGATTGTGGGGTTTGTCGCAGTGGTTGGGGGTTGAAGGGCTCTGACTGCAAAGACAAGAGGGTGGTAAGCTATTGTTGCGTTGTTTGGGGTTTGTTTGGAGTTTGTTTGGATTCTGTGGGGGGTTGTTGAGGTCAGTGGGGTTTGTCGCAGTGGTTGGGGGTTGAAGGGCTCTGACTGCAAAGACAAGAGGGTGGTAAGCTATTGTTGAGTTGTTTGGGGTTTGTTTGGAGTTAGTATGGGTTTGCTTGGGTTTGTTTGGGTTTGTTTGGAGTTTGTGAGGGTTTGTTAGGGTTTGTTAGGGTTTGTAAGGGTTTGTTAGGGTTTGTTAGGGTGTGCTGAAGTGGTAGGGGGTTGACTGCAAACACTGGAGGGTGGTAAGCTATTCTTGCGTTGTTTGGCTTTGTTTGGGTTTGTTTGGAGTTTGTGGGGCTCTGTTGAGGTTTGATTGGGTTTGTTGGAGTGGTTGGGGGTTGAACAGCTCTGTCTGCAAACACTGGAGGGTGGTAAACCATTGTTGCGTTGTTTGTGGTTGTTTTGAGTTTCTCGAGATTGTTTGTGGTTGCTTGTGGTTTGGAGTTTGTTTGTGGTGGTTTGTGGTTGTTTGTGGTTGTTTGGAGTTTGTTTGTGGTTGTTTGGAGTTTGTTTGTGGTTGTTTGGGGTTGCTTGAGGGTTTCATGGCGTGGTGCATGAGTGTGTGTGTGCGTGGATGGGTGGATTGGAGGGTGGATGGGAGAGGACCAACCTTGGCCACTCCCACGCGTGCCCTGTCCGTGCTGTCAACCACCAAGATGACTGGTGTGTGTGTGGTGTGGTGTGGATGTGTGTATTTGTGGTGTGTGTGGTGTGTGGATGGGTGGATTGGAGGGTGGATGGGAGAGAAACCACCTTGGCCACTCCCACGCGTGCCCTGTCCGTGCTGTCAACCACCAAGATGACTGGTGTGTGTGTGGTGTGGTGTGGGATGTGTGTATTTGTGGTGTGTGTGGTGTGTGGATGGGTGGATGGGAGATAACCCACCTTGGTCACTCCCACGCGTACCCTGCCAGTGCTGTCAACCACCAAGATAACTGGTGTGTGGTTTGTGTGTGTGTGTGGTGTAGTGTGGGATGTGTGTATTTGTGGTGTGTTATGTGTGTGTGTGGATGGATGGAAGGGTGGATGGGAGAGAACCCACCCTGGTCACTCCCACGCGTGCCCTCCCTGCCAGTGCTGTCAACCACCAAGATGACTGGTGTGTGGTGTGTGTGTGTGGTGTGTGTATGTGTGTGTGTGTATTTGTGGTGTATGTATTTGGTGTGTTTGTGGTGCGTGTGTGGTGTGTGTGGTGTGTGTGTGGAAGGGTGGATGGATGAGAACCCACCTTGGTCACTCCCACACGCGCCCTGTCCGTGCTGTCAACCACCAAGATGACAGCGTCGGTGTTCTTATAGTAGGAAGCCCAGAAAGGACGCAAGTTCTGTTGACCTCCAAGATCCCATATCTGCAGCCAGGTCAATTATCAAATAAATAAATAAATAAATAAATAAATAAACATGTATATAAATCAATAAAATAAAACGGAAGACACGTGGGACAAGTATGGGATAAAAGTTCTGCTGCCCTCCAAGGTCCCATATCTGCAGCCAGGCAAATACATAAATAAATGCATGGATATATAATTAGACAATAAATAAATAAATAGACAATTAAATAAATAAATACAAAGGGGATGAAATTTCTGCTGCCCTCCAAGTTCCCATATCTGCAGGCAGGTAAAAAAAAAAAAAAAAAAGAATAAATGAATACAAAATAATAAAAAATGAATAAATGAATAAACGAATAAATGAATAAATAAAATAAATACAGATGGGACGCAGGTTCTGCTGCCCTCCAAGGTCCCATATCTGCTGCCAGGCAAATAAATAAATAAATAAATACATAAATGAATGCATACATAAATGGATGAATGAATAAATGAATGAATACAATAAATACTTATGGGATGGAAGTTCTATTGCCCTCCAAGGTCCCATATCTGCAGCCAGGCAAATAAATAAATAAATAAATACATAAATAAATACATAAATGAATGCATACATAAAAAGATGAGTGGATGAATGAATAAATGAATTATTACAATAAATACTTATGGGATAGAAGTTCTGTTGCCCTCCAAGGTCCCATATCTGCAGCCAGGTAAATAAATAAATGAATGCATAAACAAGTAAATAAATGAATAAATAAAAAACGAATAAATACATATGGGCCACAGGTTCCGCTGCCCTCCAAGGACCAATATCTGCAGCCAGATTAAAAAATGCATAAATACATGAAAAGATAAATAGACAAGTACTTAAATAAATACCTATGGGACGCAGGATCTGCTGCCCTCCAAGGTCCCATATCTGCAGCCAGGTAGATAAATAAACAAACAAATAAATACATAAATAAATGAATACATAAGTACTTAAATAAATACCTATGGGACGCAGGATCTGCTGCGCTCCAAGGTCCCATATCTGCAGCTAGGCAAAAAAAAGTAATTCAAATACTTTTGAATTACTTTTTTTTTACAATTTGACTACAATTCGACATTACTACTTAACAACTATCCCACTGTTGCTTGAGAGGTGATAACCTCCCCCCCCCCCCCCCCCCCCCCCCCCCCCCACCCACACAGCCCCCCCGGCCACATCATCATCATCATCATCGTCAGCACCAAAAAGAAATCAGCCGCACCTGTAGTGCTACATTCCTGTACTTCACAAATTCGACGTTGCTACATACTGTCGCTTGAGAGGTGATCGACTCCCTTCCCCCCCCCCCCCCCCCCCCACCACCACCACCCCACACCCCACACACACCCCACACACACAGCCCCCCCCCACACACACACTTCCACTTCCAGCCCTCGCAATAGCATCATCATCGTCAGCAGCACAAGGTGACGACCTCCCTTCACCCCCCCCCCCCCCCCCACCCCCTACACCCCTTAGCCACATCATCGTCGTCAGCACCAAAATGTTTTCAGCCGCACCTGTAATGCTACATTCCTGTACTTCACCAATTCGACGTTGCTACCCACTGTCGCTTCAGACGTGACCACCTCCCTTCACCCCCCCCCCCCCCCCCCACACACAGCCTCCACGCCCACATCATCATCATCATCAGCAGCAGCAGCAGCAGTAAAAATGAATCAGCCACACCTGTAGTGCTACATTCCTGTACTTCACCAATTTGTTGTTGCTAGCCACTGTCGCTTGAGACGTGACCACCTCCCTTCCCCCCCCCCCCCCCCCCCACCCCCCACCACCACACACACCACACACACACACACACCACCTCCACACACACACACAAACACCATCCCACCCCTTAACCACATCATCGTTGTCAGCAGCAAAATGTTTTCAGCCGCACCTGTAGTGCTAGATAACTGTACTTCACCAATTCGTTGTTGCTACCCACTGTCGCTTTAGACGTGACCCCACCCCACCCACCCACCCACCCACACCCAACCAACCAACCACCCACACACGAACACACACTCCCCCCTTAGCCACATCAACGTTGTCAGCAGCAAAACGTTTTCAGCGGCACCTGTAGTGCTAGATTCCTGTACTTCACCAATTCGTTGTTGCTACACACTGTCGCTTGAGACGTGACCCCACCCCACCCACCCACCCACACCCAACCAACCAACCACCCACACACGAACACACACTCCCCCCTTAGCCACATCAACGTTGTCAGCAGCAAAACGTTTTCAGCGGCACCTGTAGTGCTAGATTCCTGTACTTCACCAATTCGTTGTTGCTACACACTGTCGCTTGAGACGTGACCCCACCCCCACCCACCCACCCACCCACCCACACCCAACCACCCACACACGAACACACACTCCCCCCTTAGCCACATCATCATCGTCAGCACCAAAATGTTTTCAGCCGCACCTGTAGTGCTACATTCCTGAACTTCACCAATTCGACGTTGCTGCCCACTGTCGCTTCAGACGTGACCACCTCCCTTCATCCCCCCTCCCACCCACACACCCACACACACAGCCTCCCCGGCCACATCATCATCATCATCATCATCTTCAGCAGTAAACATGAATCAGCCGCACCTGTAGTGCTAGATTTCTGTACTTCACCAATTCGACGTTGCTACCCACTGTGGCCTGAGAGGTGACCACCTCCCCTAAATGTAATTTGTATAAGATGGTGGTCTTCCCAGCATTGTCCAGGCCAACCTAGGGTAAGGTGGGTGGTAGTGTGTGAGGGGTGGGGTAAGGTGGGTGGTGGTGTGTGTGTTTGTATGTGAGGGGGGGGGTAGGGGGGGGTAGGGGGGGTGAGTGTGTGGTGGTGTGTGTGTGGTTGCGTAAGGTGGTGGTCTTCCCAGCATTGTCCAGACCAACCTAGGGTAGGGTAGGTAGGTGGTGGTGTGTGTGTGTGTGTGTCAGGGGGGGGGGGGGGGGGGGGGGAGTGTGTGGTGGTGTGTGTGTGGTTGCGTAAGGTGGTGGTCTTCCCAGCATTGTCCAGACCAACCTAGGGTAGGGTAGGTAGGTGGTGGTGGTGTGTGTGTGTGTCAGGGGGGGGGGGGGGGAGTGTGTGGTGGTGTGTGTGTGGTTGCGTAAGGTGGTGGTCTTCCCAGCATTGTCCAGGCCAACCTAGGGTAGGGTAGGTAGGTGGTGGTGGTGTGTGTGTGTGTCAGGGGGGGGGGGGGGGGGTGAGTGTGTGGTGGTGTGTGTGTGGTTGCGTAAGGTGGTGGTCTTCCCAGCATTGTCCAGGTTAACCTAGGGTAGGGTAGGTAGGTGGTGGTAGTGTGTGTGTGTGTCAGGGGGGGGGGGGGGAGTGTGTGGTGGTGTGTGTGTGGTTGCGTAAGGTGGTGGTCTTCCCAGCATTGTCCAGGCCAACCTAGGGTAGGGTAGGTAGGTGGTGGAGTGTGTGTGTGTGAGTGTGTGGTTGTGTGGGTGTGTGGGGAGGGGGGGGGGGGGGGGGGGGTATAAGATGGTGGTCTTCCCAGCATTGTCCAGGCCAACCTAGGGTAGGGTGGGTAGGTGGTGGTGTGTGTGTGTGTGAGGGTGTGTGTGTGTGTGTGTGTGTGTGGGGGGGGGGGGGGGGGGGTATAAGATGGTGGTCTTCCCAGCATTGTCCCAGGCCAACCTAGGGTAGGGTAGGTAGGTGGTGGTGTGTGTATGTGAGTGTGTGTGTGTGTGTGGGGGGGGGCATAAGATGGTGGTCTTCCCAGCATTGTCCAGGCCAACCTAGGGTAGGGTGGGTAGGTGGTGGTGTGTGTGTGTGAGTGTGTGTGTGTGTGTGTGTGTGTGTGTGTGTGTGTGTGTGTGTGTGGGGGGGGGGTATAAGATGGTGGTCTTCCCAGCATTGTCCAGGCCAACCTAGGGTAGGGTGGGTAGGTGGTGGTGTGTGTGTGTGTGAGTGTGTGTGGGGGGGGGGGGGGGGAGGGGGGGGGTATAAGATGGTGGTCTTCCCAGCATTGTCCAGGCCAACCTAGGGTAAGGTGGGTAGGTGGTGGTGTGTGTGTTTGTGTGTAAGGTTGGGGGGGGGGGGGGGGGGGGGGGGGGGGGGGGAGCGTGGTTGTGTGTGTGTGGTTATATAAGATGGTGGTCTTCCCAGCATTGTCCAGGCCAACCTAGGGTAAGGTGGGTAGGTGGTGGTGTGTGTGAGGGGGGGGGGGGGGGGGGGGGGGGGTAGGGGGGGGGTGAGTGTGGTGGTGGTGTGTGTGTGGTTGCGTAAGATGGTGGTCTTCTCAGCATTGTCCAGGCCTACCTAGAGTAAGGTGTGTGTGTGGTGGTGTGTGTGTGAGGGGGGGGAGGGGTAGGGTGTGTGTGTGTGTGGTGGTGTGTGTGGTGGTGTGTGTGGTTATGTATGTGTGGTGGTGTGTGGTTGTATAAGATGGTGGTCTTCCCAGCATTGTCCTAGGGTAGGGTAGGGTGGGTAGGTTGTGTGTGTGGGGTTGTGTGTGTGGAGGGGGGGGGGGGGGGGGGGGGGGGGGGGTGAGGGGGTAAGTGTTTTGTGTGTGTGTTGTGTGTGTGTGTGTGTGTGTGTGTGTGTGTGGTGGTGGTGGGGGGGCTAGGGGGGTGAGGTATGTGTGTGTGTGTGGTTGTCGTGTATGGTTTTTGGTTGTGTGCATGGCTGTGGTTGTGTGTGCGGTTGTGTGTAGGGTTGTGTGTGTGTGCTCGTATAAGATGGTGGTGTTCCCAGAATTGTCTAGGCCCACCTAGCACACAGTACAGGACAGTGGGTGGTGAGGTGTGTGAGAGTGTGTTTGCATGTGTGTTTGTGAGTGTGGTGAATGTGGTGGTGGCTGTGTTAGGTCATTTGTGGTCGGTGTTACAGTTTTCTACGTGTTGATGCGTTTGTATGTGGTGTGTGTGTGGCGAGTTCAGTTTCTGTGCGTCCGACACCGTGTTGTGAGTGGTTGTGTGTGTGTACAGATTTTGTGTGTTTGTATGTGTTTGTGCTTGTGCGTGTTAGTGTGTTTTTGTGTGTGTGCAGATTTGTATGTGTCATCACCACCACCACCATCAATACCACCACCACCACCACCACCATCACAGTTACCACCGCCACCATCAATACCACCACCACCACCACCACCACCACCAGCGCCATCAATACCACTACCAGTACCGCCACCAGCACCATGAATACCGCCGCCACCACCATCAAAACCACTACCAGTACCGCCACCACCACCATGAATACCGCCGCCACACCCACCATCAATACCCACTACCAGTACCGCACCCAGCCACCATGAATACCGCCGACACCACCATCAAAAAAAAAAACCACTACCAGTACCGCCAACCAGCACCATGCATTACAGCCGCCACCACCATCAATACCCTCCAGTACCGCCACCAAGACACCATGAATTACTCGCCGCACCACCCATCAATACAATACAGTACCGCCACCAGCACCAGAAATTTGAAACCGCCGCCACCACCATCAAAACCACTACCAGTACCGCCACCAGCACCATGAATACCGCCGCCACCACCATCAATACCACTACCAGTACCGCCACCAGCACCATGAATACCGCCGCCACCACCATCAATACCACTACCAGTACCGCCACCAGCACCATGAATACCGCCGCCACCACCATCAATCACTACAGTACCGCTCACCAGCACTAGTAAACCGCCGCACCACCATCAAACCACTACTACTAGCAATGCCACCATCGTATACACACCACCACCATCAATGCGACCACCAATACCACTTCCAATACCATCAATACCACCCCTACAACCACCAACACCACTTCCAATACCACCAATACCACCCCTACAACCACCAACACCACCATCATTAGCACCACCACCGCTACCACCGCCAACAATAGCACCACTATCAATACCACCACCACCACCGCCATCAATACCACCACCATCGCCACCATCAATACTACCACCACCACCACCGCCACCATCAATACCACCACCACCGCCATCATCAATACCACCACCGCCAAAATCAATATCACCATCAATACCACCACCACCACCACCGTCACCATCAATACCACAACCACCACCACCGCCACCATCAATACCACCACCGCCAAATAATATCCATCAATATAACCCAACCATCAATAACACCCACCGCCACTCACCCACCCACCAGCATCACAAATATTCAACCAATCACCACCCCACACTCAACCACACCACACCATCAATACCACCACACCACCATCCAATACCCACCACCACTACACCAAACCGTCCACACAACCATCCTATACAACACCCACCAGTAACCACCACCAACCTTCCGCGGAGGGCAATGCAGCCATTCACGATCTTGTACTCCTTCTTGCTAAACCAGGACCACCAACACCGTCACTACCACCATCAATACCAACATGACCACCACCCAACCACCACTACAACCATCCATATCACCAGCACCAGTACCACCACCACCCTCCAAGGAGGCAATGCACCATCACGATCTTGTACTCCTTCTTGCTAAACCAGGACCACCACCACCATCATCATCAAACCACCACCACGACCACCAAACCACCACTACAACCATCCCTATCACCACCACCAGTACCACCACCACCCTCCAAGGAGGCAATGCACCATCACGATCTTGTACTCCTTCTTGCTAAACCAGTACCACCACCACAGCCACCACCACCATCAATACCAGCATTACCACCACTACAACCATCCCTATCACCACTGCCAGTACCACCACCACCACCCTCAAGGAGGCAAGGCACCATCATGATCTTATACTCCTTCCCGCCAAACCAGTACCACCACCACCATCAATACCACCACCACCACCACTATCAATACTAACATTACCATCACCAAACCACCACCACAACCATCCCTATCGCCACCACCAGTACCACCACCACCCCTCGAGGAGGCAATGCACCATCACGATCTTGTACCCATTCCCGCCAAACCAGTACCACCACTACCACCACCATCAATACCAACATTACCACCACCAAACCACCACTACAATTATCCCTATCACCAACTGCCAGTACCACCACCACCCCCAAGGAGGCAACGCACCATAACGATCTTAAACTCCTTCCCGCCAAACCAGTAGTCCCACATGGTAGACACAAGGGCACCCATGGCGAGGTCCTACTTGATAATGCTTGCTTGCTGCAATATTGCTTGCTTGCTGCAATATTGCCGTTCTGTTTCTGAGGTACTTGTTGGAGGACCCCTCCTTATTATTGTGGAGCGGGCTTGCCTTGGGCCAATGGCCTGTCGATGACAATGTAATGTAATGTACTTGACCGCTACCGGTGATGACTATGACACCCTGCACCTAAGGGCAGATAACAACACCCATGTAGTGGCGCTAGAACTACTGCTGCTGCTGCTGCTGCTGGAAATGAGTGAAGATGTCTACAGGGAGGGGGTGCCATGGCTCATGACAGGGTATGGAGAGAGCATGTCGGGAAGAACAAAGACGAGATGCCGGAGGTAGCTTGCGTGGGTCAAAGCTCACGGCACGCTGGATCTAAGGCGGATAATAGGTAACTCGCAACTGCCGGAAGAGGAATGTTATTGTTGCGATAAATAGCAGGAAAGCAACGTCGGGCGGAAAGCCCTTTTCGTCCCAGATCAAGGTAAAAGTCGCAGCAGAGGAGTTAAGTTGTGAAATTCGAGGCTGTCGGGATGCAAGAGAGTCGAGGAAACGAGGCAAGGTGTGAGCAACTATATCCCGCAGGAATTCTGCTGGCTGGGTCCTGCAGTACCGCTTGCCCCTTGGACTGCTAGGGGGAAGCTAGACCGGACTGCGTCAGCCACACTTTTCATAAGTCTCACTCTCTCACCTCACTCTCTCTGGCCGCTGACCTGGCACAGACCACGCCACCTGGCCTTCCTTCCATCCAGCGTGTAAAACGAGCGCATCGCCCCCATCATCCCACGGCGGCCCTTGCGAAAGCGCTCTAGCACATCAAACCGATATGACTGACACTCCTGCTGATCCGAGCGCGGCTGTACTGGTGGAGTCGCTAAGGTACGCATGTCATCCCTACGGCTGCGTGCACCCGGTTCGGGTTGTCAAACAAATATCCTGGGTGTTCCACCCCTGTCTATGTACATCATTGGTTAACAATGTAGTTGTTAAACAGGGTGGTTAACACCCTGAACACCTATGCACCATCCTTAACAGGGTACAGGCAGCCGCAGGTCATCCTCCTTATCAGCCCCCCTAGACTCAACCACATTGGGGGCCTATTTAATATTACCGGCCACCCACCAACCCAACCCCCACTGGGCACCGAAACCACCCCCCCCCCAACCCCCACCCCCCCCCCCCCCCTCAAAGACCCCACCTCCCCCCCCCCTCTCCCCATAGACCACCCCAGGGTATTTTGGGCTGGGCGCACCTCCCCTGGGGTGGCCCCGTGTGGTAGCTTAATGCTTCACTTGGCTGGGTTGGGCGTACCCCCCTTGGGGTGGCCCTGGGTGGTATATTATGGCTGGGCTGGGTAGAGCGTACCCCCCCTGGGGGTGGCCCGGGGTGGTAGATTATGGCTGGGCTGGGCTGGGAAGAGCGTACCCCCCCTGGGGATGGCCCTGGGTAGAGCGTGCCCCCCCTGGGGGTGGCCCCGGGTGGTAGATTATGGCTGGGCTGGGCTGGGTAGAGCATATCTCCCCTGGGGGTGGCCCGGGGTGGTAGATTATGGCTGGGCTGGGCTGGGAAGAGCGTACCCCCCCTGGGGATGGCCCTGGGTAGAGCGTGCCCCCCCTGGGGGTGGCCCCGGGTGGTAGATTATGGCTTGGCTTTGCTGGGTAGAGCATATCTCCCCTGGGGGTGGCCCTGGGTGGTATATTATGGCTTGGCTTGGCTGCGAAGAACGTACCCCCCCTGGGGATGGCCCTAAGTAGAGCGTGCCCCCCTGGAGGTGGCCCCGGGTGGTAGATTATGGCTGGGCTGGGCTGGGTAGAGCGTACCCCCCCTGGGGGTGGGCCAGGGTAGAGCGCACCCACATGGGGGTGGCCCCGGGTGGTAGATTATGGCTTGGCTTTGCTGGGTAGAGCATATCTCCCCTGGGGGTGGCCCTGGGTGGTATATTATGGCTTGGCTTGGCTGCGAAGAACGTACCCCCCCTGGGGATGGCCCTAAGTAGAGCGTGCCCCCCCTGGGGGTGGCCCCGGGTGGTAGATTATGGCTGGGCTGGGCTGGGTAGAGCGTACCCCCCCTGGGGGTGGCCCAGGGTAGAGCGCACCCACATGGGGGTGGCCCCGTGTGGTAGATTATAGCTTGGCTTGGGTCAACTCGGACGTATTCTAACCACAGACTTGAGGAACTACCGAGGATGTTTTTACTAGACAGATGGGGTGCACTGATGGTGTTCCTGCCATTCCTGAAGCCAAACCATTCATAGAGCGCAGAGACTGTAGACTCGTAGAGGGCAATATATTACAGAGAGATAAAAGATAGCAACATGCCTGCCGTTGTCAACAGGGGTAGTGGTGAATGTTCGTTTGGTCGTGGGTTGGTATCTCTCACCAACCAACCCTAAGTGCGCCTACTTTGCGTATTGTAGGAGGGGCACCACCATTCGAACTGAATCCTCCGTGTCGCTGGTTTGTGTCGGGAGACCCTCCTCCTGGGGTGAAAGTCCTTTCACAACTAAAAAAAAAAAAAAAACTACAAGGAGTTGCCAGCTAGAAGAGAAGAGATGGTAGCAGTACAGACAGTACTGCTACTGTAGTGCACATAGGGGCTGGCAGCCCCTGTCACTATCAGACTAGCGGTACAAAGCCCGGAAGGACTTAGACCGTGAGTACTTCTTAGAGTACTTCTTAGACCGTGACAGCACTTGGCCACTTGTGGTACGACATATAAGTCGTACTATAACAAAACCATGTCTAGATACATGACCCAATATCATACATGGAGTTCTTGCCATTCCTGTAGCCAAACCACGGAGGTGGTAGTGTGTGTTGTTGTGTGTGTGCGTGTGTGTGTGTGGTTGTATACGATGGTGGTCTTCCCAGCATTGTCAAGGCCAGCCTAGGGTAGGTGGTTGTGTGTGTGTGCATTAATGGTGTTCCTGCCATTCCTGTAGCCAACCATGTCTATATACATGAACCAATATCAGTCCAGAGGGATGATAGCCCCCCCCCCCCCCCCCCCCCCCCCCCCCCTCCCCCTCCCTATTGGTGGTTCGCCACCCAGTGAACCCAAACGGGCTGCCCCCCCCCCCCCCCCAAACTCACACCTCGTAATAAGGCATACTACGTATTTATTTATTACCAATATCATTCCAATCATTTCCTCCAAATGGAGGTACCACAACTCTATCACCACAAACATGCAGGCTACTCCAGGTCGCCGGATAAAGCCTGGCAATCACACCAAGCAGCCCCGCCGGCCACACCAAGCACACCAGCACAGCACAACAGGGCCCAGCACACCAGCAAGCACACCAGCACAGCACACAGCACACAGAACAACAGCACAGCAAGCACACTATCACATCACCACCTCACCATCACATCACATCACAACATCCCATCACACCATCCCATCACCACCTCACCATCACACCATCCTATCACACCACACCATCCTATCGCATCATCCTATCACACCATCCCGTCACACCATCCCATCACATCATCACTTCACATCATCACATCACACCATCACATCACAACACACCATCACATCACACCATCCAATCACACCATCCCATCACACCATCAAATCACACCATCACACCATCCCATTACACCATCCCATCAAATCAGCCCATCGCACCATCCCATCTCACCATCCCGTCAGCCTCCACCCATCACACATCCCAGTACACCCATCCCATCACACCATCCCATCACACCATCCCATCGCACCATCCCATCACACCATTGCCATACACCATCCCATCACACATCCACTCACACAATGCCATCACACCATCCGTCACGCCAAACCATCACACCATCCATGTACCCCATCCCATAGGACCATCCGTCCCACCACCCATCACACCATCCATCACACCATCCCATAACACAATCCCATCACACCCATCCCATACACCATCACATCACACCATTGCCATCACACATCCCATAACACCACCCAAAACCATGCCATCACACCATCCCGTCACGCCTCACCATCACACCATCCCATTACACATCCCATCACACCATCCCATCACACCATGCCATCACACCATCCCATCAGACCATCCCATCACACCATCCCATCGCACCATCCCATCACACCATGCCATCACACCATCCCATCACACCATCACATCACACCATGCCATCACACAATCCGTCACGCCCGCCACCCATCACCACCATCCCATTAACCCATCCCATAAGACCATACAGTTCCCACCCATCCCATCAACACCATCCATCACACCATCCCATCACACCATCCCATCACACCATCACATCACACCATCACATCACACGATGCCATCACACCATCCCATCACACCATCCCATCACACCATGCCATCACACCATCCCGTCACGCCTCACCATCACACCATCCCATTACACCATCCCATCACACCATCCCATCACACCATCCCATCACACCATCCCATCACACCATGCCATCACACCATCCCATCACACCATCACATCACACCATGCCATCACACCATCCCGTCACGCCACACCATCACACCATCCCATTACACCATCCCATAAGACCATCCCGTCCCACCATCCCATCACACCATCCCATCACACCATCCCATCACACCATGCCATCACACCATCCATCACACCATCACATCACACGATGCCATCACACCATCCCATCACACCATCCCATCACACCATGCCATCACACCATCCCGTCACGCCACACCATCACACCATCCCATTACACCATCCCATCACACCATCCAATCAAACCCATCCATTCACACCATGCCATACACACCATCCATCACCACCATCACATCACACCATGCCATCACACATCCCGTAACGCACACCATCACACCATCCCATTACACCATTCCCATAAAGACATCCCGTCCCACATCCATAACCACCATCCCATCACACCATTCCAATCAACACCATGCATCACACCATCACATTCACACATGCCATCCACCATCCCATAACACCCCCCATCACCACCAGGCCATCACACATCCGTCACGCTCACCATCACACCATCCATTACATTTACACATCCATAAGGCCATCCCATCACACCATCTCGTCACACCATCCCATCACACCATCACATCACACCATCACATCGCACCATCACATCACACCATCACATCCCATCGCACCATCACACCATCCCATCACACCATCACATCACACCATCACGTAACACCATCGCACCACACCACATCACATCACATCACATCACATCACATCACATCACATCACATCACACCATCATACCATCATACCTCACCATCACACCAAGCCATCACATCACAGCATCACACCATCACATCAGATAACACCATCTCATCACACCATCAGATTAGTAGATCACACAATCACACAATCCCATCACACCATCACATCACACCAACACATCATAACAACCCATCACACCATCCCATCAGACCATCCCATCAAATCATCTGATATAACCATCACACCGTCCCATCACACCATCACATCACACATTCACACCACACCATCATACCTCTCCATCACACCACTCCATGGCATCGCACCATCCCATCACACCATCCCATCACACCATCATACCTCTCCATCACACCACTCCATGGCATCGCACCATCCCATCACACCATCCCATCTCACCATCATACCTTTCCATCACACCACTCCATGGCATCGCACCATCCCATCACACAATCCATCACCCATCTACTTCCATCCACCACTCCATGGCATCGCACCATCCCATCACACCATCACACCACACCATCACATCACAACACACCATCACATCACACCATCCCATCACACCATCACACCACACCATCACATCACAACACACCATCCCATCACACCATCCCATCACACCATCATACCTCTCCATCACACCATCCTATCACACCATCCTTTCACACCACATCATCCTATCACACCACACCATCACACCATCCCATCACACCATCCCATCACACCAGCACATCACACCAGTACATCACACCATCACATCAAACCACACCATCACACAATCCCATCACACCAGCACATCACACCAGCACACCACACTAGCATGTCAGACCACACCATCACACAATCCCATCACACAATCCCATCACACAATCACATTACACCATCACATCACACCATCACATGACACCACACCATCACATCACACAATCACATCACACAATCACTTCACACAATCACATCACACAATCACTTCACACCATCACATCACACCACCACACACCCCACCCGTCACACCACCACACCACCAAACCACATCACCACACCTATCCACTCACCACTACACCCATGCTGGCACCACCACACCACCACACCCCTCACAACACCACACCACCACCACACCAAACCACCACACCACCACCACACAACAGCAACAGACCACCGTCACACCACACACCTCAAGCCACCACACACCTCACGTTATCATACCACACCACAACAATCATACCATCACCAACACCCCACACCACGACACGCCTCACACCACCGCACCATCACATCATCACACCACACAACATCACCATACCCCTCACACCCCTCACACCACACCACCCCTCACACCACCATACCACCCCTCACCCCACCCCACCACCCCTCTCACCACCACACCCACCCTTGCACCACCAAACCATGACAGGAAGGAGCTGAATTTCGTTCAGCCTCGGTGACAATGCCCACACCATCACACCACTCTCACTCACTCACTCGACACAACAAACCCGTCACACCTCCTCCACACCCCCCCCACCCCCCACCCCTTCCCACCCCCCCCACCCCCTCCCTCCTTCCCCCCCCCCCACCCCCCCCCCCCCCACACACACACACAATACAACTCTCTCACACACCCACCTGGCACACCGAACCACGACAGGAAGGAGCTGAATTTCGTCCAGCGATTGGTGAACAATGCCAAGACACACTCACACCACACTCACTCACTCACCCCAAACACTACAGCCCTCACCCCACCAACCCACCACACCCCTCACACAACCACATCACCCCTCTCACCACCACACCCACCCTTGCACCACCAAACCATGACAGGAAGGAGTTGAATTTCGTTCAGCGATTGGTGAACAATGCCACCTACATCACACCACCATCACACCACACTCATTCACTCACTCACCCCACACACACCACCCCTCACCCCCCACACCACCCCCACGCTCTTCACCACACCCACCCTTGCACCACCAAACCATGACAGGAAGGAGCTGAATTTCGTCCAGCGATTGGTGAATAATGCCAAGACCATCGATGAATTTGTGGCAGCCGCAGGGTGTGCCGCCCGCATTGCCACCACAGCCAAGGGCGGTACCAGGAGAGATAAAAGCAAGGTAAGTTGGCATGGCCCCATAACATACACATTTGTTGGGTGTTCTGCCCGCATTGCCACCACAGCCAAGGGCGGTACCAGGAGAGATAAAAGCAAGGTAAGTTGGCATGGCCCCAAAACATAAATATTTGTGGTGGTGATGGTACTAGTGGTGGTGGCGATGGTGGTAGTGGTGGTGGTGGTGATGGTATTAGTGGTGGTGGTGATGGTACTAGTGGTGGTGGCGATGGTGGAAGTGGTAGTGGTGGTGATGGTATTAGTGGTGGTGGTGATGGTACTAGTGGTGGTGGCGATGGTGGTAGTGGTAGTGGTGGGTGGTATTAGTGGTGGTGGGGTGGTGTGGTGGTGGTGATGGTACTAGTGGTGGTGGTGATGGTGGTAGTGGTGGTGGTGGTGATGGTATTAGTGGTGGTGGTGATGGTGGTAGTGGTGGTGGTGGTATTAGTAGTGGTGTTGGTGGTTGGTGGTGTGGTGAGGTAATCTATTGTTGTGGCGATGGTGGTAGTGGTAGTGGTGGTGATGGTATTAGTGGTGGTGATGATGGTACTAGTGGTGGTGGCGATGGTGGTAGTGGTAGTGGTGGTGATGGTATTAGTGGTGGTGGTGGTGGTGGTGGTGATGGTATTAGTGGTGGTGGTGATGGTACTAGTGGTGGTGGCGATGGTGGTAGTGGTGGTGATGGTATTAGTGGTGGTGGTGATGTGGTACTAGTGGTGTGGCGATGGTGGTAGGGTAGTGGTGTGATGGTATATAGTGGTGATGGTGAGGTACTAGTGGTGGTGGGGATGGTGGTAGTGGTAGTGGTGGTGATGGTATTAGTGGTGGTGGTGGTGGTGGTGGTGGTGGTACTAGTGGTGGTGGCGATGGTGGTAGTGATAGTGGTGGTGATGGTATAAGTGGTGGTGGTGATGGTACTAGTGGTGGTGGCGATGGTGGTAGTGGTAGTGGTGGTGATGGTATTAGTGGTGGTGGTGGTAGTGGTGGTGGTGGTGTGATGGTACTAGTGTGGTGGTGGTGGTGGTGGTGGTGATGGTATTAGTGGTGGTGGTGATGGTACTAGTGGTGGTGGCGATGGTGGTAGTGGAAGTGGTGGTGATGGTATTCGTGGTGGTGGTGATGGTACTGGTGGTGGTGGCGATGGTGGTAGTGGAAGTGGTTGTGATGGTATTCGTGGTGGTGGTGATGGTACTAGTGGTGGTGGCGATGATGGTAGTGGAAGTGGTGGTGATGGTATTAGTGGTGGTGGTGATGGTACTAGCGGTGGTGGCGATGGTGGTAGTGGTAGTGGTGGTGATGGTATTGGTGTTGGTGTTGGTGTTGGTGGTGGTGATGGTACTGGTGGTGGTGATGGCGGTGCTCATGGTGTTAATTTTGCCATCTCTCTAAACCCTAAACCTGAAACCCTCTGAATACAGGAAGCCAAGTTCACAAACCCTAATTTTTGCGTTTTCTCTTAACCTAAACCCTAAATGGAAACCCTCTGAATACAGGAAGCAAAGTTCACAAACCCTAATTTTTGCGTTTTCTCTTGACCTAAACCCTAAACCCTAAACCCTCTGAATGCAGGAAGTCAAGTTCACAAACCCTTATATATGCGTTCTCTCTAAACCCTAAACCCTAAACCCTAATCCCTAATACCTACACCCTCTGAATGCAGGAAGTCAAGTTCACAAACCCTTATTTTTGCGTTCTCTCTAAACCCTAAACCCTAAACCCTAATCCCTAATACCTACACCCTCTGAATGCAGGAAGTCAAGTTCACATACCCTTATTTTTGCGTTCTCTCTAAACCACAAACCATAAATCATAAACCAAATACCCTCTGCATGCAAAGTATATAAAGCATAAATCATGCAAAGCAGCATAAGCATAAAGCATAAAGCATAAAGCATAAAGCATAAGCATAAGCATAAGCATAAAGCATAAAGCATAAAGCATAAAGCATAAAGCATAAAGCATAAAGCATAAGCATAAGCATAAAGCATAAAGCATAAAGCATAAAGCATAAAGCATAAAGCATAAAGCATAAAGCATAAAGCATAAAGCATTAAGCATTAAGCATAAAGCATAAAGCATAAAGCATAAAGCATAAAGCATGCAAAGTATATGAAGCATAAATCATAAACCAAAACCCCCCTGAATGCAGGAAGCCAAGTTCACAAACCCTTATTTGTGCGTTCTCTCTAAACCCTAATACCTAAACCCTCTGAATGCAGGAAGACAAGTTCACAAACCCTTATTGTTTTTTGTTTTCTCTGAACCCTAAAACCTAAACCCTGAATCCTAAACCCTAAACCCTCTGCACCCAGGAAGCCTAGTTCACAAACCCTTGTTTTGCGTTATCTCTGAAACCTAAACCTTAAACCATAAACCCTCTAAATGCAGGAAGCCAAGTTCACAAACCCTTATTTGTGCGTTCTCTCTAAACCCTAATACCTAAACCCTCTGAATGCAGGAAGCCAAGTTCACAAACCCTTATTTGTGCGTTCTCTCTAAACCCTAATACCTAAACCCTCTGAATGCAGGAAGCCAAGTTCACAAACCCTTATTTGTGCGTTCTCTCTAAACCCTAACACCTAAACCCTCTGAATGCAGGAAGCCAAGTTCACAAACCCTTATTTGTGCGTTCTCTCTAAACCCTAATACCTAAACCCTCTGAATGCAGGAAGCCAAGTTCACAAACCCTTATTGTTTTTTGTTTTCTCTGAACCCTAAAACCTAAAACCTGAATCCTAAACCCTAAACCCTCTGAATGCAGGAAGCCAAGCCAGACGAGCATGTGTTTGTGCTGAAGAACCTTCCCACCTCAGTAGAGTGGGGATGGCTTGGGTGAGTCACAAGCTGGTGGTGATGGTGGTGGGTGGTGCTGGTGGTGGTGGTGGTGATGGTGGTGGGTGTGTGGGTGGGGGGGTGGATTGGATGAGTCACAAGCTGGTGGTGATGGTGGGGGGGGTGGTGATGGTGGTCATGGTGGTGGGTGTGTGGGTGTGTGGGTGGGGGGATGGCTTGGGTGAGTCACATGCTTTATTTAGCTGGATTTATTATGCTGCTGCTGGTGGTGATGGTGATGGTGGTGATGGTGGTGGGTGTGTGGGTGGGGGGATGGATTGGGTAAGTAGCAAGCTTTATTTAGCTGGGTTTATCATGCTGCTGGTGTTGGTGTTGGTGGTGTTGGTGGTGGGGTGGTGACGGTGGTGGGTGTGTGGGTGGGGGGATGGATTGGGTGAGTCACAAGCTTTATTTGGCTGGATTTATCAGGCTAGTGGTGGTGGTGGGGGTGTTGATGGTGGTGATGGTGGTGGGTGGGTGGGTGGGGGGAGTCGCAAGCTTTATTTAGCTGGATTTATCATGCTGCTGCTGGTGGTGATGGTGGTGATGGTGGTGGGTGTGTGGGTGGGGGGAGTTGCAAGCTTTATTATCTTTGTGTATCTTTTTGGTGGTGGTGGGGGCGGGGGGTGGTGGGGAGATGGGGGGAGGGGGAAGGGGGGGCGGGGGGCGGGGGCCGGGGGGGGGGGGGGGGGGGGGGGGGTATTGGTCAGCTCGAATTGTATGTGGGGGGGCGGGGGGCGGGGGGCGGGGGGGGGGTGGGGGGGGGGGGGGGGGGGGGGGTCTTGGTCAGGTCGAATTGTATGGTTTGGTTTTTAACCTAATGTGATCCGAAGCCGTACCTGACCCCAACTGCTCAAAATTGAATTCTGAGTACATATTGTCCGCAAGTGCATCAGCTATGTGCGCATATAATTTCTGTTCGCATACGCATCTGGCCGCGAGCAGCCCAGCTCGGGAGGCCGATGGCAGTACAAGTGATGTACAAAAAAGCTTGAATCGACTTCAACGAGATCGCGGTACGGGAGCTAGTGGTGGAGAAAATACGTCTACATCACCACTACTACACCCCACACCTCACACACCACATCCACACCACACCACTACACCACACACCACACACCATACCCATACCACACCACACACCCGCACCACACCCACACCACACACCCATCCCACATCCCACACCAAAAACACACCAACACCACACCCGCACCACACCACATCACACCACTACACCCAAACCACACACCCATCCCACAACCACACCACACCACACCAAAACCCACAACACTACAACACCAATGCCCCCAGAGTCGAGAATTTCGATGTATGTGCAGCATCTATTCGCATTGTGAGAGTGGAGAAGATATCGCACCACCACTACACACCACACCTCACACACCACACCCATTCCACACACCCATCCCACACCTCACACCTGTCCCAAACCACACCACTACACCCCACACCTCACACACCACATCCACACAACACCACTACACCTCACACCACACCCATTCCACACACCCGTCCCAAATCACACCACACACCCTCACCACATACCACACCCACACCGACACCACACCCACACCACACCACTCCATGTCTCACTTTTCTGCCCAGGTGGTTCAACCACACATGTGCCATCCTGTCTCACACATGTTTAGGGCTTAGGGTTTAGGGAACACCAATTCCTCTTGTGTCAAGAGGTTTGTCGAGGGTAAAGCATCTATTCGCGCCATCAGGGTGGAGAAGATACGACTACACCACCACCACTACACCACACACCACACACCACACACCACACACCACACCACACACACCACCACACACCCATTCCACACCACACACCACACCACACCCACACCACTCCAACACCAATGCCCACAGAGTCAAGAAGTTTGTCTAGGGTAAAGCATCTATTCGCGCCAGCAGGGTGGAGAAGATACGACTACACCACCACCACTACACCACACCAACACCACACACCACACACCACACACACCAACACCACACCACACCACACCACACTCACACCACTCCAACACCAATGCCCCCAGAGTCAAGAAGTTTGTCGAGGATAAAGCATCTATTCATGTCTCCAGGGTGGAGAAGATACGACTACACCACCACCACTACACCACACACCACACACACCACACCAACACCACACCACACCCACATCACTCCAACACCAAGGCCCCCAGAGTCAAGAAGTTTGTCGAGGGTAAAGCATCTATTCATGTCGCCAGGGTGGAGAAGATACGACTACACCACCACCACTACACCACACACCACACACACCACACCAACACCACACCACACCCACATCACTCCAACACCAAGGCCCCCAGAGTCAAGAAGTTTGTCGAGGGTAAAGCATCTATTCATGTCGTCAGGGTGGAGATGATACGACTACACCACCACCACTACACCACACACCACACACACCACACCAACACCACACCACACCCACATCACTCCAACACCAATGCCCCCAGAGTCAAGAAGTTTGTCGAGGGTAAAGCATCTATTCATGTCGTCAGGGTGGAGATGATACGACTACACCACCACCACTACACCACACACCACACACACCACACCAACACCACACCACACCCACATCACTCCAACACCAAGGCCCCCAGAGTCAAGAAGTTTGTCGAGGGTAAAGCATCTGTTCACGTCGTCAGGGTGGAGAAGATACGACTACACCACCACCACTACACCACACACCACACACCACACACACCAACACCACACCACACCACACCACACCAACACCACACCACACCCACATCACTCCAACACCAATGCCCCCAGTGTCAAGAAGTTTGTCGAGGGTAAAGCATCTATTCACGTCGTCAGGGTGGAGAAGATACGACTACACCACCACCACTACACCACACACCACACACCACACACACCAACACCACACCACACCACACCAACACCACACCACACCCACATCACTCCAACACCAAGGCCCCCAGAGTCAAGAAGTTTGTCGAGGGTAAAGCATCTATTCACGTCGTCAGGGTGGAGAAGATACGACTACACCACCACCACTACACCACACACCACACACCGCACACACCAACACCACACCACACCACACCACACCAACACCACACCACACCCACATCACTCCAACACCAATGCCCCCAGAGTCAAGAAGTTTGTCGAGGGTAAAGCATCTTTTCACGTCGTCAGGGTGGAGAAGATACGACTACACCACCACCACTACACCACACACCACACACCACACACACCAACACCACACCACACCACACCACACCAACACCACACCACACCCACATCACTCCAACACCAAGGCCCCCAGAGTCAAGAAGTTTGTCGAGGGTAAAGCATCTATTCACGTCGTCAGGGTGGAGAAGATACGACTACACCACCACCACTACACCACACCACACACCACACACACCAACACCACACCACATCACACCAACACCACACCACACCCACATCACTCCAACACCAATGCCCCCAGAGTCAAGAAGTTTGTCGAGGGTAAAGCATCTATTCACGTCGTCAGGGTGGAGAAGATAGGACTACACCACCACCACTACACCACACACCACACACCACACACACCAACACCACACCACACCACACCACACCAACACCACACCACACCCACATCACTCCAACACCAAGGCCCCCAGAGTCAAGAAGTTTGTCGAGGGTAAAGCATCTATTCACGTCGTCAGGGTGGAGAAGATACGACTACACCACCACCACTACACCACACACCACACACCACACACACCAACACCACACCACCACACCACACCAACCAACACCACACCCACACCTCACTCCAACACCAATGCCCCCAGAGTCAAGAAGTTTGTCGAGGGGTAAAGCATCTATTCACGTCGTCAGGGTGGAGAAGATACGACTACACCACCACCACTACACCACACACCACACACCACACACCACACCAACACCACACCACACCAACACCACACACCACCCACATCACTCCAACACCAAGGCCCCCAGAGTCAAGAAGTTCGTCGAGGATAAAGCATCTATTCGCGTCGTCAGGGTGGAGAAGATACGACTACACCAGCACCACTACACCACACACCACACACTCCACACACCACACCAACACCACACACACCACACCAACACCACACCACCCACATCACTCCAACACCAATGCCCCCAGAGTCAAGAAGTTTGTCGAGGGTAAAGCATCTATTCACGTCGTCAGGGTGGAGAAGTCGACAAACTGGAACTTCGCAATCGTCAGTGTGGCATCTCAAGAAGACAAGGTCGGTGCTGTTCTGTCACGCTGAGTCATACTTTACTGTCATGCTGAGTCATGCTGTACTGCCAGGATGAGTCATACTGTACTGTACCATATCGCACTGTAACGTACTGTGCTGTTGTAAGAGTGGAGAAGTCAACCAACTGGAACTTCGCTATTGTCAGTGTGACATCTCAAGAAGACAAGGTGGGTGCCGTACTGTAACGAGGCACCATACTGTACCGTACTGTGCTGTACTGCTGTGAGAGTGGAGAAGTAAACTAACTGGAACTTCGGTGTCGTCAGTCTGGCTTCGCAAGAAGACAAGGTGTGTGTAGTACTGTAACGAGGCACCATACTGTACCGTACTGTGCTGTACTGCTGTGAGAGTGGAGAAGTCAACTAACTGGAACTCCGGTGTCGTCAGTCTGGCTTCGCAAGAAGTCAAGGTGGGTGCCGTACCGTCATGCTGAGTCAAACCGTACTGCAATGATGAGTCATACTGTACTGTACCATATCGCACTGTAACGTACTGTGCTGTTGTAAGAGTGGAGAAGTTGGCAAACTGGAACTTCGCTATCTTCAGTGTGGCATTTCAAGAAGACAAGGAGTGGTTGGGTACTGTTATGATTAGTCATGCTGTACTGAACTGTACTATTCCATGCTGTACTGTTGTGAGAGTGGAGAAGTCGACTAACCGGAACTTCGCTATCGTCAGTGTGGCTTCGCAAGAAGACAAGGTGGGTGCAGTACCGTCACGCTGAGTCATACTGTACTGCACCATATCGCACTGGGCTGTGCTGTGCTGTTGTGAGAGTGGAGAAGTCGACTAGCTGGAACTTCGCTATCGTCAGTGTAGAATGTCAAGAAGACAAGGTCCTGTAGTGTAGCGAGGCACCATACCGTACCGTACTGTACTGTACTGTACTGTACTGTACTGTTGGGGTGGAGAAGTCAACCAACTGGAACTTCGCTATCGTCAGTGTGGCATCTCAAGAAGACAAGGTGCGTGCTGTAGTGCCATGATGGACCATACTGTACCATACTGTACAGTACTGCTGTGAGAGTGGAGAAGTTGACTAGCTGGAACTTTGCTATCGTCAGTGTGGCATCTCAAGAAGACAAGGTGCGTGCCCAACAGTAACGAGGCAGCATACCGTACTATACTACACTGTACTGTTGTGGGAGTGGAGAAGTCAACTAATTGGAACAACGCTTCCATCAGTGTTGAGAAGCTTCTCAATAATACAAGGTGCGTGCCGAACAGTAACGAGGCACCATACCGTACTATACTATACTCTACTGTTACGGTGACTATAGCTAGCTCCGGCTAACGCTGTGGTGTCCTTAACATCACGTCCTGTGAGTAACTGTATTACACGGATGGAATTTGAGTAACTTTATTACACGGATGGAATTTGAGTAACTGTATTACACGGATGGAATTTGAGTAACTGTATTGCACGGATGGAATTTGAGTAACTTTATTACACGGATGGAATTTGAGTAACTGTATTACACGGATGGAATTTGAGTAACTGTATTACACAGATGGAATTTCAATTTCAATGTACTGTACTGTTGTGAGAGTGGAGAAGGACGCACACACCCATACACATGCACACACATACACACATATGCATACATGCACACAGTCACACAAACAAACATGCACGCACACACTTACACACACTCACACACACATACTAACACACACACACATGCAGACACGCACAAACACACATACACTCTCACACACACAAATACACACACACACACTCTCACACACACAGGACATTGCTATGAATGAGCTTCCCAGTGCAGAGCTTAATGGGAGACCAGTTGAGGTAGAAGATGGCCAACCGTCTGAAGCTCGCTTTGATGAATTAAAGGGGGCCTGCCCAACCGGTGTAAAGAGGCCAAGGGATACTGAATTCAATGCCATTCCAGAAATGGACGTGCAGGTGGGTTACATTCGCATTCCAGAATTGGACATGAAAGGGGGGCATTCCTAAATAAGACATGAAGGTGGCTAACAGCGGCATTCTAGAATAGGACATGTGGGTGTGTGACAGTGGCATTCCTGAAACGGACGTGGAGGTGGGGCATTCCTATAATAGGACATGCAGGTGGGTGAGATCGGCATTCCAGAATTGGGCATGAAAGTGGGACATTCCTGAATAATTCGTGAAGGTGGCTAACAGCAGAATGGGACATGTGGGTGGGTGACAGTGGCATTCCTGAAACGGACGTGAAGGTGGGGCATTTCTATAATAGGACATGCAGGTGGGTGAGATCGGCATTCCAGAATTGGGCATGAAAGTGGGACATTCCTGAATAATTCGTGAAGGTGGCTAACAGCAGAATGGGACGTGTGGGTGGGTGACAGTGGCATTCCTTAATCAGACATGCAGGTGGGTAACATCAGCATTCTAGAATAGGAAATGAATGTATGTAAGCACTGAGTCTCATACACCCTTTCGGTGTCAAGTAGACTTTAACATGTAATGTAATGTAATGTAATGTAATGTAATGTAATGTAATGTATGTATGTATGTATGTATGTATGTTACAGTCCAGGGGTAGGCCAAATGGACTAATAAAGGGACTTGCCCATGCATGTGGGTAACAGCAGTCTTGAGAGGCCAAGGGATACTGAATACAGTGCTTCATCGGCATTTCTGAATTGGACATGGAATTGGGGCATTCCTGAATAAGACATGCAGGTGGGTATCATCGGCATTCCGGAATAGGACATGAATTCGGGTAACAGCGGACTTAAGCGCCAAGGGGGATACTGATTACGTGTCATTCCTGAACAGGCCCGCAGGGGATACAAAGTTCTTGTTGGCCTAAATGGGCCCCTAAATCTTACGCCAGGGCTATACAGCTTTCAAAAGTAGATAAAGCCCTACTACACTGTCCGGAGGAGACCTAAAACAATTAGAAAACCTCTTTCAGATCCCGTTCAGATTTGAACAAGTTATGTGCAGCGTCGCCTGCGACGCTAAAAATTGGCGGAGAGTGATCGCGAGGGAGCGACAGGTGGCAACGGAAGCAAGTTAGTTACGAGGCCGTTGGCTGACGTGTCGGGCTTCATCACGGTCAGATGGATGGATGGATGGTTGGATGGATGGTCGGACGGACAAATGGGTAACACTGGGGGCTCCCATTCCCCAGAAGGGGGGGCTCCGCCAAAAATTGCCATTCCTGAATAGGAGATGAAGGTTAGGCCATTTCTGAATAGAAATTGATAGTGGAGCATTTTTGAAATAGACATGAATGTGGCTAACAGCGTCATTCCAGAATAGGGCATGCATGTGGGTAACAGCGGACTTATGAGGCCAAGGGATAATGAATACAGCGTCATTCCAGAATAGGGCATGCATGTGGGTAACAGCGCTCTTAATAGGCCAAGGGATAATGAATACAGTGCCATTCCAGAAACAGACATGAAGTTGGATGAGAGCAGCATTCTAGAATAGGACGTGCATGAGGATGCCAGCGCCATTCCTGAAACAGACATACATATGGGTAACAGGGGCATTCCTGACTAAGATGTGCAGGTGGTCAACAGCGGCATTCCAGAATTTGACATGCATGTGGGTAACAGCGGTCTTAAGAGGTCAAGGGATAATGAATAAAGTGTCATTCCAGAATCGGAGATTAAGGTGAGGCATTCCAGAATAGGAGATTAAGGTGAGGCATTCCTGAATAGGAGATTAAGGTGATGCATTCCTGAATAGGAGATTAAGGTGAGGCATTCCTGAATAGGATATTAAGGTGAGGCATTCCTGAATAGGAGATTAAGGTGAGGCATTCCTGAATAGGAGATTAAGGTGAGGCATTCCTGAATAGGAGATTAAGGTGAGGCATTCCAGAATAGGAGATTAAGGTGAGGCATTCCTGAATAGGAGATTAAGGTGAGGCATTCCTGAATAGGAGATTAAGGTGAGGCATTCCTGAATAGGAGATTAAGGTGAGGCATTCCTGAATAGGAGATTAAGGTGAGGCATTCCAAGGAATAGGAGATTAGGTGAGGCATTCCGAATAGGAGATTAAGGTGAGGCATTCCAGAATAGGAGATTAAGGTGAGTTATTCCTGAATAGGAGACTGAGTGAGGCATTCCTGAATAGGAGATTAAGGTGAGGCATTCCTGAGGAAACAGGCATGAAGGTGGCTAACAGCAGCATTCCTGAATAAGTCATGCAGGTGGCTAACAGCAGCATTCTAGAATAGGTCATGAATGTGGGTATGTATGTTACAGTCCAGGGGTAGGCCAAATAGGCTAGAGGGACTTGCGCATGCATGTGGGTAACAGCGGTCTTATGAGGCCCTCTTTCTTTCTCTCTCTCTCTCTCTCTCTCTCTCTCTCTCTCTCTCTTCTCTCCCGACTCCATCTCTCTCGCTCTCCTCTCTCTCTCTCTGTTGCTTGTTGCGCATCATCATCATCATCAATCATCATCACATCATCCTCCTCACATCATCATAATAATAATCTCATCATCATCATAATCATCATCATCACCATCATCATCATACATCATCATCATCATCATTCATCAATCACATCATCACCATATCATCATCATCAAATCATCATCATCAATCATCATCGTCGTCGTCGTCGTCGTCGTCATCATGATCACTCATCATCATCATCATCATCATCATCATCATTCATCAATCATCCTCATCATCATCATCATCATCATCATCATCATCATCATCAATCATCATCATCATCATCATCACCACATCATCATCATCATATCATATCATCATCATTATCATCATCATCATCACCATCATCATCATCATCATCATCATCATCATATCATATTATAATGTAATATTTGCAGAAAGCCACGCGCCATGTGTGTGAGGCGGTGTGCCCATGGTGGGAGCGCCCCTACGGAGATCAGCTTCAAGACAAGGGGAAAACCATCGCCAATGCTCTCTCCCGCATCACCGCTGACGTGCTACGCTCATGCGGGAGGAAGGGGCAGGCCCACAACGCTACGCCCGCCATGGCGCCAGCCTGGCTGAAGGAGCTCACCAGCTCAGCGGACCCCCAGTCCATGTCCGCAGCCCCCTGCGCCCCCCTCCTAGGGATTATTCGCTCTCCAGTCATTGAAGGCTACCGAAACAAAAGTGAATTCACAATGGGCTTTGACATAAATGACAAACCCGCTCTCGGATTCCTTATGGGATCATGGACGGTGAGTTGGCAAGATCTTACAAACCCTGAGCCCTAGTACCCTCAAACCTAAACGGAAAAAACGATCTCGGATTCCTCATGGGATAATTGACGGTGAGTTGGCAAGATCTTACAAACCCTGAGTCCTAGTACCCTCAAACCGAAACGGAAAAAACGATCTCGGATTCCTCATGGGATCATGGACGGTGAGTTGGCAAGATCGTACAAACCCTGGGCCCTCATACCCTAAATCCTAAACAGAAAACCCGCTCTCGGATTCCTCATAAGATCATGGACGGTGAGTTGGCAAGATCTTCCAAACCCTGAGCCCTAATACCCTCAAACCTAAACAACAAACCCGCTCTCGGATTCCTCATGGGATCATGGACGGTGAGTTGGCAAGATCTTAACAACCCTGAGCCCTAATACCCTAAACAAAAAAAGAAAAACAAAAAACCCGCTCTCGGATTCCTCATGGGATCATGGACGGTGAGTTTGCAAGATCTTACAAACCCTGAGCCCTAATACCCTAATTCCTAAACAAAAAGCCGCTCTCCGATTTCTCATGGGATCATGGACGGTGAGTCGGCAAGATCTTAAAAAAACCTGAGTCCTGATACCCTAATAACCTAACCCCTAAACAACTAAACCACACTTGGATTCCTCATGGCCTTATGGGCAGTGAGCTGGCAAGGTCTTAAAAAACCTGAGCCCTGATACCCCAATACCCTAAACCCTAAACGGAAAAAAACTTGGATTCCTCATGGGCTTATGGTCGGTGAGTTGGCAAGATCTTGAAAAAGCTTAGCCTTAATACCCTAATAACCTAAACCCTAAACATAAAACCGCACTTGGATTCCTCATGCCCTTATGGACGGTGAGTTGGCAAGATCTTAAAAACCCTGAGCCCTAATACCCAAATATCCTAAACCCTTAACCCTAAACATAAACCCGCACTTGGATTCCTCATGGGCTTATGGTCAGTGAGTTGGCAAGATCTTAAAAACCCTGAGCCCTAATACCCTAATACCTTGAACCCTAAACAACAAACCCGCACTAGGATTCTTCATGGGCTCATTGACAATGAACTGGCAAGATCTTGAGAACTCTTGGTATCCACCACCACCACCACACCACCACCACCAACACCATCACCATCCACCACCAACACCAACACCAACACCAACACCACCAACATCACCACCACCACCACGACCACGACCACAACCACCACCACCACCACCACCACCAACACCACAACCACCACCACAACCACCACCAACAACACCACCACCAACACCACCACCACCACCAACACCACCACCACCACTACCACCACCTCCACCACCACCACCACCACCACCACCACCAACACCAACCAACACCACCAACACCACCTACTTCACCACCACCACCACCACCACCACCACCACCACCACCACCACCCACCATCACCAACACTACCTTCACCAACACTACCTTCACCCCCTCCCCCACCACCACTACCACCATCCCCACCACCACTACCACCTTCCCCACCCCCCCACCCCCCCACATGATGCAGGAGGGAATCACTGCCGTGGCAGACCCCTCTCCCTGCCGTCACCTGTCCCGCCCATGTGTGCGGTACGCTATGCTGGTGAAGGAGTTCATTGTGGAGCACTCCAAGATGCCAGCCTGGAATAAACGACTCATGCCAGCTGTCGGCTTCTGGAGGCTTTTGAACGTTAGAGAGGTAGGTCGGTGAGGTGGGGCACTATTTTAAATCGAATCAGTTTGTATATGATCAGATCTGATCAGATCAAGCTGAAAGTATGAGGTAGGTCGGTGAAGTGGGGCACTGTTTGAAATCAAATCAATTTGTATAAGATCAGATCTGATCAGATCAAGCTGTAAGTATGAGGTAGGTTGGTGAAGTGGGGCACTGTTTGAAATCAAATCAATTTGTATAAGATCAGATCTGATCAGATCAAGCTGAAAATATGAGGTAGGTTGGTGAAGTGGGGCACTGTTTTAAATCAAATCAGTTTGTATCAGATCAGATATGGTCAGATCATGGTGAATGTAGTGAAGGTAGGTCGGTGAAGTGCGGCATTGTTTTAAATCAAATCAGTTTGTATCAGATCTGATCAGATCATGCTGAATGTAGGGAATGTAGGTCGGTGAAGTGGGGCACTGTTTTAAATCGGATTAGGTTGTATCAGATCAGATCTGGTCAGATCATGGTGAATGTAGTGAAGGTAGGTCGGTGAAGTGGGGCACTGTTTTAAATCGGATCAGGTTGTATCAGATCAGATCTGGTCAGATCATGGTGAATGTAGTGAAGGTAGGTCGGTGAAGTGGGGCACTGTTTTAAATCGGATCAGGTTGTATCAGATCAGATCTGGTCTGATCATGGTGAATGTAGTGAAGGTAGGTCGGTGAGTGGGGCACTGTTTTAAATCGGATCAGGTTGTATCAGATCAGATCTGGTCAGATCATGCTGAATGTAGTGAAGGTAGGTCGGGGAAGTGGGGCACTGTTTTAAATCGGATCAGTTTGTATCAGATCTGATCAGATCATGCTGAATGTAGGGAATGTAGGTCGGTGAAGTGGGGCACTGTTTTAAATCGGATCAGGTTGTATCAGATCAGATCTGGTCAGATCATGCTGAATGTAGTGAAGGTAGGTCGGGGAAGTGGGGCACTGTTTTAAATCGGATCAGGTTGTATCAGATCAGATCTGGTCAGATCATGGTGAATGTAGTGAAGGTAGGTCGGTGAAGTGGGGCACTGTTTTAAATCGGATCAGGTTGTATCAGATCAGATCTGGTCTGATCATGGTGAATGTAGTGAAGGTAGGTCGGTGAAGTGGGGCACTGTTTTAAATCGGATCAGGTTGTATCAGATCAGATCTGGTCAGATCATGCTGAATGTAGTGAAGGTAGGTCGGGGAAGTGGGGCACTGTTTTAAATCGGATCAGTTTGTATCAGATCAGATCTGGTCTGATCATGGTGAATGTAGTGAAGGTAGGTCGGTGAAGTGGGGCACTGTTTTAAATCGGATCAGGTTGTATCAGATCAGATCTGGCCAGATCATGCTGAATGTGTGGAAGGTAGGTCGGGGAAGTAGGGCACTTTTTTAAATCAGATCAGTTTGTATCAGATCAGATCTGGCCAGATCATGCTGAATGTGGGGAAGGTAGGTCGGCGAAGTAGGGCACTTTTTTAAATCAGATCAGTTTGTATCAGATCAGATCTGGCCAGATCATGCTGAATGTGGGGAAGGTAGGTCGGGGAAGTAGGGCACTTTTTTAAATCAGATCAGTTTGTATCAGATCAGATCTGGCCAGATCATGCTGAATGTGGGGAAGGTAGGTCGGGGAAGTAGGGCACTTTTTTTAATCAGATCAGTTTGTATCAGATCAGATCTGGTCAGATCATGCTGAATGTAGGGACGGAAAGTGGGTGAAGAGGGGCATTGTTTTAAATCAAATCAGATCAGAGCTTGTCAGATCAAAACAGATCAAAGGTCGGTGAAGTGGGGCACTTTTTAAATGAAATCAAACAAACACTGTTAAAACACAAAAAATCAAACGATGCCAAAACAAAACAAAAAAATGACAAAACGAAATGAACTAACGCAGAAAGTGTGTGTATGTGTGTGTGTGTATGTGTATGTGTGTGTGGGTGGGTGTGTGTGGATGGGTGGGTGGGGTGGGGGGCATCATACTACCTTGCAGGTAGGAGGAGAGTGTGTGTGTGTGTTGATGGATGGGGGTTGGGTGTGTGTGTGTGTGTGGGACAATGGCAAAACAAATTAAACTAGCGCAGAACAATGCCAAAACAAAACAAAAGAATGCAAAACAATGACAAAACAAAATAAGCTAGCGCAGAACGATGCCAAAACAAAACAAAATAATGCAAAACAATGGCGAAACAAAATTAGCTAACGCAGAACGATGCCAAAACAAAACAAAAGAATGCAAAACAATGGCAAAACAAAATATACTAACTCAAAACAATGCCTAAATAAACAAAAGAATGCAAAACAATGTCAAAGCAATGTAAAAACAAACAAAAAACAGTGTCAAAACAGTGTCAAAACAAAACACAATAATGCAAAACAATGTCAAAACAAAACGAAACAATGCAAATAAAAACAATGCAAAACAATGTCAAAACAAAAGGATACAAACAAAACAAAAAAAATCAAATATAACAATGCAAAACAATGTAAATACCTGTAAGCGCATAAACAATAGCGCAAACTAAAGAATGCACAACATTGTAAACCAAAAGGCAAGCAAAGCAAAGCAAAATATGTAAAAATAAAATGCAAACAAAACAGTGAAAAACAATGCAAAACAAAACAATGCAAAAAATAAGGTAAAGCCATTCAAAACAATGCAAACAAAACATTGAAAAACTATGCAAAAACAAAACAATGCAAACAAAACATTGCAAAACTATGCAAAAATAAAACAATGCAAACAAAACATTGGTAAACAAAACAGAAGAATGCGAACAAATAATGTAAAACAATGCAAACAAAACATTGCAAAGCTATGCAAAAACAAGACAATGCAAACAAAACAGAGCACAACAAAACAAAAGAATGCGAACAAATAATGTAAAACAATTCAAAACAATGCAAACAAAACAGTGAAAAACAATGCAAAAACAAAACAATTCAAACAAAACAGAGCACAACAAAACAAAAGAATGCGAACAAATAATGTAAAACAATTCAAAACAATGCAAACAAAACAGTGAAAAACAATGCAAAAACAAAACAATTCAAACAAAACAGAGCACAACAAAACAAAAGAATGCGAACAAATAATGTAAAACAATTCAAAACAATGCAAACAAAACAGTGAAAAACAATGCAAAAACAAAACAATTCAAACAAAACAGAGCACAACAAAACAAAAGAATGCGAACAAATAATGTAAAACAATTCAAAACAATGCAAACAAAACAGTGAAAAACAATGCAAAAACAAAACAATTCAAACAAAACAGAGCACAACAAAACAAAAGAATGCAAACAAATAATGTATAACAATTCAAAACAATGCAAACACAACAGTGAAAAAATGCAAAAAATGCAAACAAAACAATGCAAACAAAACAATGCAAAACAAATAATGTAAAGCAATGCAAAAAAATGCAAACAAAACAATGCAAAACAAATAATGTAAAACAATGCAAAAACATGCAAACAAAACAATGCAAAACTATTCAAAAACAAAACAATGCAAAACAAAACAAAAGAATGCAAACAAATAATGTAAAACAATGCAAAACAATGCAAAAACATGCAAACAAAACAATGCAAAACTTTGTCAAGAACAAACAATGTAAAAAAAATGCAAATATAACAAAGCTAATATAACCCGACCCTTGCAGGCCAGTAAACCTAACCAATTAAACCAAACCAAACCAATACAAACAAACCAATAAAACTAAAACAACAAAACCAAACAAATAAAACCAAATCAATAAAGCCAAACCAATAAAACCAAACCAAACCAATTAAACTAATTAAACCATTGCAGGGAAGGATTTGCAGTTAAAAATAAAACCAAAAGTAAAAGCAAACCAAATCGACTGAATGAAACCATAAGTAAACCAAAAGTAAAACCAAACCAAATCAACTGAATGAAACCATAAGTAAACCAAAATTAAAACCAAACCAAATCAACTGAATGAAACCAAAAGTAAACCAAAAGTAAAACCAAACCAAATCAACTGAATGAAACAGATTAATTCAAACCACACCAAACCAAACCAATTAAATAAAACCAAACCAAAACAATTAAAAAAAAATTAACCAAAACAAAACAAAACAATTTAACCAAACCAATAAAACCATTGCAGGGCAGGAACTCGACATTTATTATAAAATACAGTAAAACCAAACTCAAACAACCGAATTAAACCAATTAAACCAAACCAAACTGAACCAACCAAACTAAACCAATTAAACCAATTAAACCAATAAAACCATTGCGGGGCAGGAACTCGACTTTCATGTATAATATACAGCAGACCCAAACCAATCAAATTCAACCAATTAACCAATTAAACCAATTAAACCAATTAAAGCATTGCGGGGCAGGAACTCGACTTTCATGTATAATATACAGCAGACCCAAACCAATCAAATTCAACCAATTAAACCAATTAAACCAATGTTAAAAGACTTGCGGGGCAGGATCGACTGTCAGGTATAATATACAGCGACCCCAAACCAATTCAAATTCACCAATTAAACCAATTAAACCAATTAAAGCATTGCGGGGCAGGAACTCAACTTTCATGTATAATATACAGCAGACCCAAACCAATCAAATTCAACCAATTAAACCAAACCAAACTGAACCAACCAAACTAAACCAATTAAACCAAACCAATCAAATTAAAACAATTAAACCAATTAAACCAAACCAAACTGAACCAACCAAACTAAACTAATTAAACCAAACCAATAAAACCATTGCAGGGCAGGAACTCGACTTTCATGCCTCTCCCCAGCCGAACGGATGTTGAGGAGGGCAAGAGCCAGGGTGTTGTACCTGCAGGCACTACATTTGCCCAGCTGGACCCCTGGAAGTACCTGGTGGACCTGGGGTGAGGTAAGTGGATGTGGGTGGGTGGGTGGGGGACATGGGGGGCATACTACCCTGCAGGTAGGAGGAGAGGGTGTGGTTGGGTGGTTGGGTGTGGGGGGGCAGGGGGGGTCATACTACTCTGCAGGTAGGAGGAATGGGTGTGGTTGGGTGGTTGGGTGGTTGGGGTGGTTGGGGGGGGGGGGGGGGGGGGCAGGGGGGGGCATACTACTCTGTAGGTAGGAGGAGAGGGTGTGGTTGGGTGGTTGGGTGGGGGGTGGGGGGGATGTGTGTGTGGGTGTGTGTGTGGGTGGGTGTGGGTGGGTGGGTGGGTGGGGGACAAGGGGGGCATACTACCCTGCAGGTAGGAGGAGAGGGTGTGGTTGGGTGGTTGGGTGTGTGTGGGGGGGGATGTGTGTGTGTGGGGGGGGGGGGGTGTGGGGGGGGGCGGGGGGGGGGTGGTCTGGTGGGGGGGGCTGGGGGGTTGGGGGGGTGGGGGCTAGGGGGGGGAATACTATAGCAGGTAGGAGGAAGGAGGAAGGGTTGTGGTTGGGTGGTTGGGTGGTTTGGGGGGTGTGTGTGTCAGGGGGGATACTATCTGCTGGTAGGAGGAAGAGGGTTTGGTTGGGTGTGGGGTGGTGGGAGGGGGGATGTGTGGGTGGGTAGGTGGCGGGGGGGGGGGGATGTGTGCGGTGGTGTGGTTGAGGGGGGTGGGGGGGTCAGGGGGGGCATACTACTCTGCAGGTTAGGAGGAGAGGGTTGCCTGTGGTGGGTGGTTGGGTGTGTGGGTGGGGGGGGGGGAGTGGGATTGTGTGTGTGGGTGGGCTGGGTGGTGGGTGGGGATGTGTGGGTGGGGGTGTGGTTGAGGGGGGGGGGGTAGGGGGGGGCCATGTACTTACTATGTGGTAGGAGGAGATAGAGGGTGTGGTTTTTCGGGTGTTGGGTGGGGGGGGGGTGATGTGTGGTTGGGGGTGGTGTGTGGGGGGGGGGGGGGGGGGGGGTCAGGGGGGGACATACTACTCTGCAGGTAGGAGGACGAGGGTGTGGGTAAGTTTGGGGGGGGGGGGGGGGGGGGGGGGGGGGGGCTGTAAACCTGGAATATGGGGGGACAGCGGGGATGAGGGAGGTAGATGGGTGTGGGGGGTGGTGGGGGGTGGGGGGGGTGCAGTGGGGGAATACTACTCTGCTGGTAGAGGAGAAGGGTTGGGGGGTGGGTGAGGGAGTGGGGGGGTGTGGGGGGGCGGGAGGGGGGGGGTGGGAGGGGGGGGGGGGGGGGGGGGGGGGGGGGGGAATGGGGCGTGGGGCGGGGTAGGGTTGGGGGGTGGTTGTGATAGGGGCGGTGGGGGTGGGGGGGGGCGGGCTGCATGTGGATGGGTGGGTGTGGTGGCATGGGTAGGAGGGTGGGTGGGTGGGGGGTGGGTGGGGGGGGGGGGGGGGTGAAGAGTTGGTTAGGTAGCTTGGTATTTTGTTGAGTGATGTGATATATCCGGCTGTATCCAAAAACTCATGTAATCAAGTGCCAGGCTGTCGCAGGCGTATCCGCAACACAATGACCTCTAAGGACGGTGCCAGGGGATTAAGGAACCGGTCGTAAGTAGCTGGCTGCTCGAGCCAACCATCGCCACTATATACCAGTTACCGTTGCGGTCGACGACCCTCCGGGACGGGCCCAAAGCGCACTCAAGGGGTTTCGAACCCGCCGCACTGAGCCGATTTTTAAACCTTGCTTGCCACTGAGCCCGCTCGGTTGATACCCAGATCGGTGATACCCAACACATTGTCTAAACTGGAACAAAGGGGTGACTACAACCTAAGACTCCACCACCACCTCAAAACACCCACACACACAAATAACCCTAACCCCAACCACTACGACACACACCCCCGCATCCGTAACCACATACCCCAACCCCTTCCAATCCACCCAACCGACCAACTCCCAACAGGGGTACTTCCAGGCGCGCGCTGGCGCGTGTTGTTGAGCCCACTGCGCGTTGTTCGCGCAGTTTTGAACCCCCTGGGGGCGCGCAGCAAGCAATTTTTGCGTTTTTTGCACTACAAAGTGCAGTTTGTTTTTTTCAAGTGCGCTAAAGCGCTGGCCAATTTCCTCAATGGAAGTACTCTGCTCCCAACCGCCCACGCTTTTACAGGCTGGATCAGGTTTTTGTTTGTGAAGGGCATGGCGTCCATCCGACCCAACCTACTCCAAACGCCGCGCATGCAGAACCATCCAACCAACCGCGAGGAACCCCCGACCCAGACGCTGGGAACCACCCAACCAACGGGGCACACCACCGCAAACCAATCGCTAGTAACCCCCCAACCAACGGGTGCAAACACAACAACCAACTAGCGTTGAAACAACCCAACACAACGTTCACCAACCACACAACAAACCCTCGTAACCCACCCCAAGTGACGGGGCACCAGACCACCAACCAACCTCTCTTAACACCAACCAACTTTTCACAACCACCCAACCAACCTCTCTTAACCACCCAACCAACTTTTCACAACCACCCAACCAACCTCTGATTCACACCCAACCAACTGTTCACAACACTCAAACCAACCTATCTTAACCCCAACCAAACCTTTCACAACATCCAACAAAACTTCTTAACCACCCACACTTTTCCAGGCTGGGTCAGGTGTGGAGGGCATGCCCCAAAACCAACCACCACCCCAACCAACCTTTTACAACCACCCAACCAAACCCTTTCAACCACCCACACGTTTCCAGGCTGGATCAGGTGTGAAGGGCATGCCCCAAAACCAACCAGCCCCCCAACCAACCCCCAACCAACCCCTCCCTACCACCCAACAAAAAAAACCCAACCACCCAACAAAACCCTCCCAACCACCCTCACTTTTCCAGGCTGGATCAGGTGTGAACGGCAGGCCGTCCATCCAAACAACCACCCAACCAACCCCTCCAACCAACCTAACAACCCTACAACCACCCTCACTTTTCCAGGCTTGGGCAGTTGTTGAAGGGATTCCCCCCCCCCCGCACCCACCCACACACACAAGCCCGCAACAAACCAAACCCGCCAAACCACCAACCAACCCCGCCAAAATGCCACTCCCACAAGTAGAAGGCTAGAAGCAGGGGGGAATGGGAGCCACAACCAAAGACCCCTCCCCCCAACCCCCCACCAAAACCCCCACACTTTTGCCGGGCGAGATGCAGGTTGTGAAGAGCTATGCCCCCAACCAACCCCGCCGAACAACCAAACCGACCGGCAACCACCCAACCCAACCCTCTCAACCACCCACACGTTTTCAAGGCGGGATCAGGTGTGAATTGAAAAGGGCTGCCCCAAACCCACTACCCCCCAATCCACCACAACCACCACAAACCACCCACACCTTTTTAAGTGCTAGGATCAGGGTGAAGGGCATGCCCCAAACCAACGACCCCCACCACCCCCCACACCCCAAACCACCAACCAACGCAGCCCAACCACCCACACTTTTCCAGGCTGGATCAGGTGTGAAGGGCATGCCCCCCAACCAACCCCGCCCAACCACCCACACTTTTACAGGCTGGATCAGGTGTGAAGGGCATGCCCCCAACCAACCCCTCCCAACCACCCACACTTTTACTGGCTGGACAGGTTGTGATGAGACTATCCGCCAACCAAACACCAACCAACAACCAACCAACCAACCAATTACCCAATCCCTGCTCCAATTACTAGACCAACCTCGCGCACCACCCACGTTGCCCAGGTGGATCTTAGGGTGTGAAGGGCATGAGCCCAACACTCCCCCAACCACCCTCCCAACCACTCCAAACATTCTAGGTGGATCAGGTTTGGATGGGCCATCCGTCCCACGTGTTGGGGAGCCGCGCACTGCCCCCGCTCTTGACAGTGTTATGCTTGTCATCCAGGTAATCTGGGTTTAGGGTTCAGGGTTTAGGGTCATGCTTGTCATTATAGGTAATATAGCTTCAGGTTTTAGGGAACAGGGTTCGGGTTTCAGAGTTCATACCTCACGGGTAGGTATGAGTGGAACACTGGGCACGATGGAAGTCCTGCTCCCTAAACCCCGGATTCTAGCTCTTTATATGAAAGGTTTGTTTTTTTTTATGAAACGGCAGCCCCTCTATTCGAGAGCGGGCGGGATCCCCAGGTTACTGCTATTGTTCGTGTTTGGAGTGCGTGTTGCTCCAAAAGAAAGCATCCGACCAAAAAAGATTGCAGCCTAGAACGTCCGCACCTGTCTCACTTATTACTGGCGCTTGGTCCGCTACAGTCTGTGCCCCGGGATAATTGTGTTTCGCCATCTCGACTAGTATAGCGAACCGCTAGTTTGACCCGTTTTTAGCCGAAGAACATTTCCATATAAACAACACAAAAAGTTATCAACCCGACTTTATTATGTGAGGGTCCCTCCCATGGCCCCCAAAGCCTACGAAGCAAAGATTACCATGCCCGTCACGTGGACCCCTTCGATGTCCTGCGGCAGGCCCTAGAAAAACTAAGGCTCAGAGACAACCACTTTCAGATTTACGAAATCATCCAACTGCCGTGCACCTCTTTCGCGGTTCTTGTTGGACCAACACACTCGCAATGTTCCGCCGTTGCTTGCGAAGCGCCACTCAGTGCTGTTCATCAAAGGCAATTCCCCCACCAAACAATCATTTAGTAACCGTGCGCGTGCGATCTTCGCATGAATTGATCAGGGGCTTGCTGTGATAGGGTGGCAGGTTTGTGAGCTGTTGTGGTTTCTGTGCCCAAATCGATGCTTGGCAGCCAAGTTGCGGAAGCCGCATAGGTCTTGTGTTTTTTATATAACCAATTCTCCCCAAAACCCCAATTCAACAGTGTGTGCGCTTGACTTGTATGCTCAGGGGGGCTGGACATCTAGGGTGTCTCACTTCTGCGTGTTGCTTTTTTTCCCCAGGAACGTTCTCTTGGCAGCCAGGAAGTCAGGCAACGCCGCAAGGGTGCGGTGTTTGACCGTGGTTTTTCCAAGCTATAGGTTTTCGGCCTCCTCCAGGGCAGGGTACTTTAATTGCCAAATTGGTCAGCGCATAAAGCGCACAAACACCCTGTGGGCGCGAGACTGCGCAGTTTTCTGCCTATAGGAAAAGCGTATGACCTATTTGAAGTCTGCGTGAGTCCGGCCTCCTCCGACTATTCAAGATTATAGAAGTATGATATATAGATTATTTATCACTACAATAGTATGAACATAGCCTACCCCTACTATAGGTCCGCCCCCTCCTTCTCCACACCTCAACCCTTGACTGAGAGACCCTAAACACATAAATCTGGATACAGTCTCAAATGCCATATCTCATCCTAACCCCCAAGCCCTAACCCCCAAACCCTAAGCCCTAACCCCCAAGCCCTAAACCCTTGCAATCCAGGTCAAGACATGTGGTTCATTGACAGTAGTTCACAATGGCGGCCAGAAATGTGCCAGCCTGGGAAGCGCGTGCAAAGGCTGGCAAAGGAGCAGGGCTCCATGCCCAAAATCCGCATATAGCAAAGGTTTCCAGATGCAGCTTATAACGGGCTGCTTGTTAACAATGAGCAACACACCACCGACGCACCCATCCGGTTACTTCGGAACACCTCGGCACAAAGCCGGTTCCAAAACACAGGTCATCAGTGAGCCCTTGCGGAGACTTTCAACTTTCTCCGATATCTCCCCCACGGCCTGTTCCTGGTGCGAACCCTACCCACCATCCCACCCCACCATCATCACCACAACCACCATCACGAATACCGACACCTCACGACGCAACACCAACACACCATCAATCACCACCGCCCAATCCCACCGCATCAAACACACACCATCATCAAGTGACGCCCTGCCTTTGTGAATTAACTTTCAGTATCTTCCATCTGCCTCTTCCAGGTGCGATTTCCCTACCCCCACCCTAACAAGACCACCACCCACAACCACCAACCCGCCTACCCCCCCCCCCCCCACCACCTACCACCAAACACCACCAACACCACCACCACCGACGTCAGTGACGCCCTTGTATGTGACCTTTCATGTGTAAGACTCTCCCTTCCCGCTTTCCCAGGTTAGCACACCTAGTCCGCCACCCTCACACACCATCACGGCTGCGCGCGTCGGATCAACAACGCACCACAAGAACGCCGCCTAACCATCGCCATCACCAGACTCGCAACCAACCACGAAACCGACCACCAACTCCTCATGCTGACCAAGCACGCACCAAACAGACCATCATTATGGACCAAACACCAACAACGTACCCACCATCCATAACAACACCAACACGTCACCAACACCAATCACACTCCACCAACCACCATCACGACAACACCACCCCCACACCAATCACCACCAAACAACACAACACCAGAACCGCCATCCCAGGGCCACTGACATCCAACGCAATGCCTTCTCTCCACATGCGGACCTGCCCCCACCCCACGACCACCATCACGGCCACCATCATGAACTAGTACCGCCTACCCCCACCCACCATGGGCCATACCACAATCAATACGTGCCAACTTTGCAACCTTCACTTCTGATCCTCTCCACGTGCCTTTTTACACAGAGTATGCGGGACCTACCCACATCCACCCCCACCATCAGAACGAACAACCCCACCACAATCCTGACGGACCACAAACACCAAACACCCAACACCATCAGTACAAGCCCTCGCAACTCCCACGACAGCAACCACACACCCCCACTCATCAGTGATTGCCCCTTTTGAAACATCCAGGCCAAGAGCGGCGACGCGGAGGCGCCCCCAGCCCGCCCGACCGCCGCCGAACACACCAGCACGACCACACACAGCTCACACCCACACACCACAAACCCCCACCACCACCCCAACCACCAAAGCAACGCGCCACAACCACAACCACCTACTCAAACCGCCACACCCACACACCAACCAGGCACCACCACGAACACACCACCACCACCACACCATCGAGACCACACCACAACCACCACCAAAAACACCACCACCGGCCCACCACCACCACCACCACCACACTCCACTCACACAGCACACAACCCAAACTCAGCACCACCACGACCAACCAACACACGTACACACAACAACCACAACCACAACCCACACTCACGTCACACCACCCCCACCCGCACCAGACCCCACCACTCCCACAGCTACCCGCAGCCACCACCAGACCCACACCACACGAGCACCACCACGCAACCACAAGTCAGAACTCACAGCTGCCTGCCTAAGACTCCACAAGGTTGGCAGGGGCGGGACTCACCCAACTCCACCCCACCAACACCCTCGCCAACCAGTATTCACCCCACCCCCCAACCACCCTACCACCCACCCAACACAATCACCAGCATCCACCCACCACCACCACCACCACCACACGTCCCAACACAGGTCAATCCCCAGTCCTTCCTGTGTACAAGGTGGTGGAGGGGAGTTTGACCCACCTAACCAGGACCCACAACACACACGCCCATCACCACCACACACCACCACCATCATAAATCACACCACACCACACCCCACACCACCAACACAACACCACACCACCACCACTACCCCCACCCGTGACTACCCACACCACCATACCCGCCACCACAACTACCCACCCCCCCCACCATACCAAGGTAAACTCCCCCAGCTGCCTGGCCTGCTGTCAAGGTGGAGGGGAAAGGTGGGGGCGTCATCTCCTGACCCAGGGACCTCCAACTAACCACCACCAGCCCACCGCCACTCACACAGCCACCACTACCACACGCTACCATACGCCACACCACCACTACCCACACACATCAACACCACTATCCATACACCACAGGTCAACTCCCCAGCTGCTGCCTGCTTTACAAGTGGAGGGGAGTGGGCTTCACCTAACCCCGGACCCTGCGCCGATATTGCTGCGGTACAGGCACCTGGGCCTAGCAAGCACATGCGGAGTTTTACTGCGTTTTTGTCAATTTTGACAACGTTACGCTCTGCCCTCTACATCTCTGTGCGGGGACAGGAACATGGCCTAGCCTAGCCCCGTGCATGAGTTTAGTGCTATTTTGTTAATTTTGACACAGTTACGCTTCTGCTAACATATCTCGTGCCGAACAGGCACCATTGGCTAGCTAGCACATGCGTGAGTGTTAGTTTAATGCTTTTTTGTTTTAATTTTGACAGCAACGTCCGCTCGTAACATATCTGTTGCGAAAAAAAAAAAAAACCCCCCAGGCACCATTGGCCCTCAGCCTAGCAAATGTGTGTGAGTTTGATATGTATATTTGTTGAATTTTGCAAAACGATGACGTCTGCTACCATACTGCGCGGTACCAGGCCCATGGCCTAGCCTAGCACGCGTGTAGTTTACTGCTATTTTTTGTCAATTTGACAAACGGCCGCTATGCACCTATCTGTTGCGAAACAGGCACCATTGGCCTTAGCCTTAGCACAGCGGGCGTTTATTGCTAATTTTTGTTTCATTTTGACCAAACGTACGCCTGCTAATAATCTGTTGCGAACAGACAGTGCTCAGCCTTAGCACATTGCTTGAGTTTAATGTTATTTTTGTTAATTTTGACAAACGTGAGGCTTGCTACCTATTTTGCGAACAGGCTCCATTGGCCCCTCCGCGAAGCCCATGCGTGAGGTTAAGCTATTTTTGTTACTTTTGATCAAACGTACGCTCTGGGCAATCTGTTGCGAACCGGCACCATTGGCCAGCCTAGCACTAGGTGAAGCTAATGGATTATTTGATTAATTTTGCCCCGTTCCGTCGCTACATATCCCTGTTGCCGGACCAGGCACCCGTTGGCGTAGTCCTTTAGCACATGCGTGAGTTTTATGCTATTTTGTTAATTTATGACAACGCGTCCGCTTGCTACAGTATCTGCATCTGCGAACCGGCACCATTGGCCTCAGCCTGCACCATGCGTGTTGCGTTTTTCCTGTCTTTTTGTTACTTTTGACACCCGTCAAAGTACTGCATGCATCGCGGCGGACCTATCTGCTGCGACCCGGGCCCCTCCTTGGCCTTCGCCTAGCACATGCGTAGAAGTTTCCTGCACTCTTTTATGTTCCGTTGTGGACCACCGTACGCTTTGCTACATATCTGTTGCGAACAGGCACCATTGGCCTCAGCCTAGCACATGCGTGAGTTAATGCTATTTTTGTTAATTTTGACAAACGTACGCTCTGCTACATATCTGTTGCGAACAGGCACCATTGGCCTCAGCCTAGCACATGCGTGAGTTTAATGCTTTTTTGTTCATTTTGACAAACGTACGCTCTGCTACATATCTGTTGCGAACAGGCACCATTGGCATCAGGCCTAGACAAATGCGTTGAGTTTATTGCTTATTTTTGTTCATTTACAAACGTACGCATGCGAGGCATCGACTGCCGAACAAGAACCATCGGCCTCAGCCTATGCCAAGGCGTGAGTTAATGCTATTTTTGTTAATTTTGACAACGTAAGCTCGTGTAGGCATTCTGCTGCCGAACAGGCACCATTGGCCTCAGCCTAGCACAAGCGTGAGTTTAATGCTATTTTTGTTCATTTTGACAAATGTACGCTCTGCTACATATCTGTTGCGAACAGGCACCATTGGCCTCAGCCTAGCACAAGCGTGAGTTTAATGCTATTTTTGTTAATTTTGACAAAACGTACGCTTGCACATATCTGTGGAAACAGGCACCATTGGCTCAGCCTAGCCATGCGTGAGTTTAATGATCTTTTTGTAATTTTGACAAGTACGCCTGATAGGCACTGCGGAGAAAGGCCCATCGGCCTCAACTAGAACAGGCGTGAGTTTAATGATATTTTTGTTAATTTTGACAATGTTACGCTTGCTACATATCTGTGAAGGCACCATGGCCTCGCTTAGCACAGGCGTTGAGTTTAATGCTATTTTTGTTCATTTTGACAAAACGTCGCTCTGCTACATATCGTTGCGAACAGGCACCATTGGCCTCAGTAGCATGCGTGAGTTAATGCTCATTTTTGTACTTTTGACAAACGACGTCTGCTAGGCATATGCTGCGAAATAGGACCAGTGGCCCAGCTAGCACAAGCGTGAGTTTAAAATGCTATTTTGTTCATTTTGACAAATGTACGCTCTGCACATATCTGTTGCGAACAGGCACCATTGGCCTCAGCCTAGCACAAGCGTGAGTTTAATGCTATTTTGTTAATTTTGACAAACGTACGCTCTGCTACATATCTGTTGCGAACAGGCACCATTGGCCTCAGCCTAGCACATGCGTGAGTTTAATGCTATTTTTGTTAATTTTGACAAACGTACGCTCTGCTACATATCTGTTGCGACAGGCCCATTGGCACAGCTAGCACATGCGTGACGTTTAAGGCTTTTTGTGCATTTTGACAAACGTACGCTCTTGCCCTACAATCGTTGCGAACAGGCACATTGGCCTCAGCCTAGCACAAGCTGAGTTTAATGCTATTTTTGTATTTCGACAAGTACGCTTGCTACATATCTGTTGCGAAACAGGCACCATGGCCCTCAGCCTAGCACAAGATTGAGTTTAATGCTTTTTGTTAATTGACAAACGTACGGCTCTGCTACATATCTGTGCGAACAGGCACATGGCTCAGAATAGCACTTGCGTGAGTTAATGTCTATTTTTTGTTAAATCTTGACCAACGTACGCTTGCTACATATATGTGCAAAACAGGCACCATTGGCTCAAGCCTAGCACATGCGTGAGTTTAAATGCTTATTTTTGTGTATTTGACAAAGTAAGCTACTTCTAAATATCTGTTGCGAACAGGCACCATGGCCTCAGCCTAACAACGGTACAGCTCATAAACTCAAACATATCATGGTATACACGAACAGGCACCCCATGGGCCTCACCTAGCACATCGGAGTTTTATGCTTTTTTGTTCATTGTGACAACGTACGCTACATGACTACAAATACATAGCTGTTGCAACAGGCCCATTGGCCTCAGCCACCAAGCATAGTTTAATGCTATTTTTGTTAGTGTGACAACGTACCTCTGCTTACATATCTGTGTGCGAACAGGCACCATTGGCCCGCGCCTAGGCACAAGGCCGTGAGTTAATGCCCTATTTTTGTTAATTTTGACACCGTACGCTCTGCTACATATCTGTTGCGAACAGGCACCATTGGCCTCAGCCTAGCACATGCGTGAGTTTAATGCTATTTTTTGTTAATTTGACAAACGTACGCTCTGCTACATATCTGTTGCAAACAGGCACCATTGGCCTCAGCCTAGTACTTGCGTGAGTTTAATAAAAATGCTTTTTTGTTCATTTTTTGGCAAACTACGCTCATGCTAGGGCATCTGCTTCGACCCGGCACCATCGCCTCAAGCCTAACCAACTGAGTTAATGCTTTTGTTGTTATTTTGGACAAACGGTGGACGCTCGGCTGTCTGGGTCATCGGTTGGCGAACCAGAATCAGTGAGAGCGTGATTGGGCCTCGTGTGGTCAGCCTAGCGGGCATGCGGATTTTAATGCTGTTGTCATGGTGGACAAAGGTACGCACTGATAGGCACGCTGCTGCGAACAGGCAACCATTCGACCTCATCCCACTAGCACCTCGTGAGTTTAATGCTAATTTTTGTTAATTTTGAACAAACGTAACTCTCTGCTCACATATCTGTTGCGAACAGGCACCATTGGCCTCAGCCTAGCACATGCGTGAGTTTAATGCTTTTTTGTTCATTTTGACAAACGTACGCTCTGCTACATATCTGTTGCGAACAGGCACCATTGGCCTCAGCCTAGCCCATGCGTGGGTATGCTATTTTTTGTGAATTTTGTCAAGGCGGTGAGCGGGCTCTGCTACATATCTGGTGCGAACGCCCTGTGTCGCGTTCCCTCCACAGCCTAGCACAGGCGTGAGTGTAATGCTTTTTTGGTCCCATTGTGACAACGTACGCTCTCTACATAGCTGTTGCGAACAGGCACCATTGGCCTCACCGAGCCACAAAGCGTGGAGTTTAATGCTATGTTTGTTTAATTTTGAAACAACGTAAGCGTCGGCTACATATCTGTGCTAACAGGCACCATTTGGCCTCAGCCTAGCACAAGCCGGAGTTTAATGCTATTTGTTGTTCATTTTGACACTTACTCTCTGCTACATATCTGCTTTGTGAACGGCACCATTGGCCCGCAGCCTAGCACATCGGAGTTGAATGCTATTTTTGTTAATTTTGACAAACGTACGCTCTGCTACATATCTGTTGCGAACAGGCACCATTGGCCTCAGCCTAGCACATGCGTGAGTTTAATGCTATTTTTTTGTTCATTTTTGACAACGTAACGCGTCTGCTACATATCTGTTCGAAAACAGCACCATTGGCCTCAGCCTAGCACAAGCGTGAGTTTAATGCTATTTTGTTCATTTTGACAAACGTACGCTCTGCTACATATCTGTTGCGAACAGGCACCATTGGCCTCAGCCTAGCACAAGCGTGAGTTTAATGCTATTTTTGTTAATTTTGACAAACGTACGCTCTGCTAGGCATCTGCTGCGAACAGGCACCATTGGCCTCAGCCTAGCACATGCGTGAGTTTAATGCTATTTTTGTTCATTTTGACAAACGTACGCTCTGCTACATATCTGTTGCGAACAGGCACCATTGGCCTCAGCCTAGCACATGCGTGAGTTTAATGCTTTTTTGTCCATTTTGACAAACGTACGCTCTGCTACATATCTGTTGCGAACAGGCACCATTGGCCTCAGCCTAGCACAAGCGTGAGTTTAATGCTATTTTTGTTAATTTTGACAACTTACTCTCCTGCTACAGTATGTGCGAACAGGTCAACCATTGCCTCACCTAGCACAAGCGTGAGTTTAATCTATTTTTTGTTAATTTTGACAAACGTCCGCTCTTGCACATATCTAGTTGGCGACAGGCACCATTTGGCCAGGCCTAGCACTTGGGGGGCGTGAGTTTAATGCTATTTTTGTTAATTTTGACAAACGTACGCTCTGCTACATATCTGTTGCGAACAGGCACCATTGGCCTCAGCCTAGCACAAGCGTGAGTTTAATGCTATTTTTGTTAATTTTGACAAACGTACGCTCTGCTACATATCTGTTGCGAACAGGCACCATTGGCCTCAGCCTAGTACATGCGTGAGTTTAATGCTTTTTTGTTCATTTTGACAAACGTACGCTCTGCTAGGCATCTGCTGCGAACAGGCACCATCGGCCTCAGCCTAGCACAAGCTGAAGCTTAATGCTTTTTGTTAATTTTTTGCCAAACTTACCGCTCTGCTACTATCTGTTTCGAACAGGCACCATTGGCCTCAGCCTAGCACATGCGTGAGTTTAATGCTTTTTTTTTGTTCATTTGGAACAACGTACGCTCTGCTGGCATCTGCTGCGAACATCACCATCGGCCTCAGCCGAGCACAAACCATGAGTTTATGCATTTTTTTGTAATTTTGACAAACTACGCTCTTCTACATATCTGTTGCGGAACAGGCACCATGGCCTCACCTAGGGCATGCGGAGTTTCTGCTTTTTTTTCAGTTTGACGAACGTAACGCGCTGATAGCATCTGCTTTCACACATGCACCACGGCTCAGTCCTATCACATCGTGAGTTTTAATGCTATTTTTGTTAATTTTGAACGTACCTCTGCTACATATCTGTTTTGCGAACAGGCACCATGGCCTCCAACCTACGCCCATGCTGATTTAATCTTTTTTTATGTTTGACAAACGACGCTCTGCTACATATCTGTTGCGAACAGTCACCATTGGGCTTCAGCCTATCACCTGCGTGGAGTTTAATGCTATTTTTTGGTTACTTTTGACAACTACCTCTGCTAAATCTTGTTGCGAACACGGCACCATTGGCCTCAGCCTAGCACATGCGTGAGTTTAATGCTTTTTTTTGTTCATTTTGACAACGTACGCTCTGCTACGTAATCTGTTGCAAACAGGCAACCATCGCCCTCGAGCCCTAGCACAACATGAGTTCAATTCTATTTTTGTAATTTGTGGGGACAAACGAACGCTCTGCTACATATCTGTTGCGAACAGGCACCATTGGCCTCAGCCTAGCACATGCGTGAGTTTAATGCTTTTTTGTTCATTTTGACAAACGTACGCTCTGCTAGGCATCTGCTGCGAACAGGCACCATCGGCCTCAGCCTAGCACAAGCGTGAGTTTAATGCTATTTTTGTTAATTTTGACAAACGTACGCTCTGCTACATATCTGTTGCGAACAGGCACCATTGGCCTCAGCCTAGCACATGCGTGAGTTTAATGCTTTTTTGTTCATTTTGGGAAAACAAAAACTACGCTCGCACTTTCTGCGGCGAACAGTGCACCATTGCCTCAGCCAGCACAAAAGCGTGATTTGGTGCTTATTTTTGTTAATTTTGAACAACGTACGCTCCTGCTACATTCTGTTGCGGAACAGCACCATTGGGGGGCCGCAGCCTACACATGGCGTGAGTTTAATTGCTGATTTTTGTTAATTTTGACAACGTACGCTCGGCTACATTCTGTTTGCATCATGCACCATTGGGCCTCAGCCTAGCACACATGCGTAGTTTAATAATGAGTTTTTGCTCATTTTGACAAACTACGCTTCTGCTACATATCTGTTGCGACAGGCCTCATTGGCCTCACCTCACAAGCGTGAGTTAATCTATTTTTGTTATTTTGACAAACGAACTCGCTGCTACATATCTGTGCGAACAGGCACCATCGGCCTCAGCCTAGCACAAGCGTGAGTTTAATGCTTTTTTGTTCATTTTGACAAACGTACGCTCTGCTACATATCTGTTGCGAACAGGCACCATTGGCCTCAGCCTAGCACAAGCGTGAGTTTAATGCTATTTTTGTTAATTTTGACAAACGTACGCTCTGCTACATATCTGTTGCGAACAGGCACCATTGGCCTCAGCCTAGCACATGCGTGAGTTTCTTTAAGCTATTTTTTGTTAATTTTGACCAAACGACGCTCTGCTAGCATCTGCTGCGACAGGCACCATCCGGCCTCAGCTAGCAAAGCGTGAGTTTAATGCTATTTTTTTGTTAATTGACAAACTACGCTCTCTTCCCTATTGTTTGCGAACAGCACCATTGGCCTCAGCCCTAGCACATGCGTGAGTTTAAGATTTTTTGTTTGTTTGAAAAACTACCCTCGCAAGACAATCTGCTTGCGAACAGGCACCATCGGCCGCAGCCTAGCACAGCGTGGAGTTTAATGCTATTTTGTTATTTTGACAAACGTACGCCTGCTACACAGCTGCTGCGAACAGGCCCCCAATGGCCTCAGTCCTACGCATACGAGAGTTGATGCTCATTTTTGTAATTTTGACAAACGTGCGCTCTCTAGGCATCTGCGCAAAGGCCAGCATGGCCTCACCTACGCATGCTGAGTTTTATTGCTATTTTTGTAATTTTTACAAACTACGCTCTCTACACATCTGTGCGACAGGCACCATTGGCCTCAGCCTAGCGCATGCGTGAGTTTATTGATATTTTAATTACTTTTGACAACTACGCTCTGCTACCCATCTGCTGTCGAACAGCACCCCATGCCTCCCAGCGCTGCGTGCAAGTTTAATGCTATTTTTGTTAATTTTGACAAACGTACGCTCTGCTACACATCTGCTGCGAACAGGCACCATTGCCCTCAGCATGGCAGTAGGTGATTGGCATTGACATTCATTTATAACATCCATTCATCTTTGTTGACATTCATTCATACCATTCATAAATCGTGCACATGCATAATTATTATTATTATTATATTGTTCAATGTCGAGAAGATGATTGGCATTGATATTCATGTGTAACATTCATTCATTGTGTACATGCATTATATTGTCCAGTGTCCAAAAGATGATTGGCATTGACATTCATTTGTAACATTCATTCAACTGCATCGACATTCATTTGTAACATTCATTAATTGTTTACATACATTATAATGCGCTTTGTTAAAAGATGATTGGCATTGACATTCATTTGTAACATTCATTCAACTGCATCGACATTCATTTGTAACATTCATTAATTGTTTACATACATTATAATGCGCTTTGTTAAAAGGTGATTGGCATTGACATTCATTTGTAACATTCATTCAACTGCATCGACATTCATTTGTAACATTCATTAATTGTTTACATACCATTATATTCCTTTTGTTAAAAGGTGATTGGCATTGACATTCATTTGTAACATTCATTCAACTGCATCGACATTCATTTGTAACATTCATTAATTGTTTCCATACATTATAATGCGCTTTGTTAAAAGGTGATTGGCATTGACGTACATTTGTAACATTCATTCAACTGCATCGACATTTATTTGTAACATTCATTAATTGTGTACATGCATTATAATGCGCTTTGTTATAAGGTGATTGGCATTGACATTCATTTGTAACATTCATTCAACTGCATCAACATTTATTTGGAACATTAATGAATTGTGTACATGCATTATAATGCGCATTGTTAAAAGGTGATTGGCATTGATATTCATGTGTAATATTAATGAATTGTGTACATACATTATAATGCGCAGTGTCGAAAAGGTGATTGGCATTGACCCTTTAGCCTATTTGGCCACCCCTGGACTGTGAATATTGGCCAAATTTGGCCACCCCTGGACTGTGAATATACATCATCACCACAACATTCATTCATCATCATTGAAATTAATTCATCGTGTACATTATACTGTGCAGGGTTTGAAAAGGTGATTGGCATTGGCATTCATTTGTAACATTCATTAATTGTTTACATACATTATAATGCGCAGTGTCGAAAAGGTGATTAGCATTGACATTCATTTGTAACATTCATAAATCGTATACAGGATCGTATATATACGTTATATTGTACAGTGTTAAAAAGGTGATTGTCATTGACATTAATCGTGCACGAACACCATACCGTGCAATGTGGAAAAGGTGATCGGCATCGACATTCATTTGTTACATACACTCTTCTTCACTGTGTACGTACATTAATCGTGCACATACATCATACCGTGCAATGTGGAAAAGGTGATGGTCATTGACATTAATCGTGCACGTACATCATACCGTGCAATGTGGAAAAGGTGATGGTCATTGACATTAATCGTGCACATACATCATACTGTGCAATGTGGAAAAGGTGATCGGCATTGACATTCATTTGTTACATACATTCTTCTTCACTGTGTACGTACATTAATCGTGCACATACATCATACCGTACAATGTGGAAAAGGTGATCGGCATCGACATTCATTTGTTACATACACTCTTCTTCACTGTGTACGTACATTAATCGTGCACATACATCATACCGTGCAATGTGGAAAAGGTGATTGGCATCGACGTTCGTTTGTTACATACATTAATCGTATATTTACATTATATTGTGCAGTGTTACAAATATTCGTTTGTTACATACATTAATCGTATATTTACATTATATTGTGCAGTGTTACAAATATTCGTTTGTTACATACATTAATCGTATATTTACATTATATTGTGCAGTGTTACAAATATTGCGTTTTGTTTACATACATTATCTCTATTTCCATTATATTGGTGGCATGTTACAAATATTCGTTTGTTTACATACATTAATCGTATATTTACATTATATTGTGCAGTGTTACAAATATTCGTTTGTTACATACATTAATCGTCTATTTACATTATATTGTGCAGTCTTAAAAAGGTGATGTTCATTGACATTACACTCTTCTTCACTGTGTACATACATTAATTGTGCACATACATCATACTGTGTTTTCTTTTTTAGCTCTTCCTAACGGTTGGGCAAGTCCCTTTAGCCTATTGGGCCCACCCCTGGATTGTAACATACATTCATACCGTGCAATGTGGAAAAGGTGATCGGCATCGACGTTCATTCCAAACTTTCATTCATCTTCACTGTGTACATACATGAATCATTTACATACGTTATATTGCGCAGGGTCGAAAAGGTGATTGGCATCGACATTCATTTGTTTATATTCATAACTTGTGCACATTCATTCATCATCATTGACATTAATTCATCGTGTACCTTATACTGTGCAGGGTCGAAAAGGTGATTGGCATCGATATCATAGAGAGTGCGGTGGAGGATGCTAGGAAGAATGCTGCGCTGAATAAGATTGACAACTGCGAGTTTGTAGCCGGCAAGGTAGGTTCCTTTTTCTGGCCAACTCTGCACTTGGCCCTTCCTTTGCCCTTGTCAACCCTCACCCATTGCCGAAGTTGCGGAAGTTGCCCAAGTTACCAACTTCGACCTTGCCCTTGCCCTTGCCCTTGACAACCCTAACCCCTTGCCCTGCCCTTGCCCTTCCCAACCCTAACCCCTTGCCCTGCCCTTGCCCTTGCCAACCCTAACCCCTTGCCCTGCCCTTTGCTTCCAATCCCTAACCCCTTGCCCTGCCCTTGCCCTTGCCAACCCTCACCCATTGCCGAAGTTGCGGAAGTTGCCAAAGTTACCAACTTCGCCCTTGCCCTGCCCTTGCCCTTGCCAACCCTAACCCCTCGCCCTGCCCTTGCCCTTGCCAACCCTAACCCCTTGCCCTGCCCTTGCCCTTGCCAACCCTAACCCCTTGCCCTGCCCTTGCCCTTGCCAACCCTAACCCCTTGCCCTGCCCTTGCCCTTGCCAACCCTAACCCCTTGCCCTGCCCTTGCCCTTGCCAACCCTAACCCCTCGCCCGCCCTTGCCCTTGCCAACCCTAACCCCTTGCCCTGCCCTTGCCCTTGCCAACCCTAACCCCTCGCCCTGCCCTTGCCCTTGCCAACCCGACCCCTTGCCCTGCCGTGCCCTTGCCAAACCCTACCCCGTTGCCCTGCCCTGCCCTTGCCACCCTAAACCCCTTGCCCTGCCCTTGCCCGTGCCCAACCCGACCCCCGGCCCTCCCTGCCCTTCGCCCTTGCCAAACCCTACCCCTCGCCCTGGCCCTTCCCTTGCCAACCCTAACCCCTTGCCCTGCCCTTGCCCTTGCCAACCCTACCCCTTCGCCCTGCCCTTGCCTTGCCACCTAACCCCCCTTGCCCTGCCCTTGCCCTTGCCAACCCTAACCCTTGCCCTGGCCCTTGCCCTTGGCCAACCCGAAACCTCGCCCGTCCCTTGCCCTTCCAACCTAACCCCCGTTTGCCCTGCCCGTGCCCCTTGCCAACCCTACCCCCTCGCCCTCCCTTTCCCTTGCCAACCCTAACCCCTTGGCCCTGCCCTTGCCCTTGCCAAGCCCTAACCCCTCGCCCTGCTCTTGCCCTTGCCAACTCTAACCCCTCGCCCTGCCCTTGCCCTTGCCAACCCTCACCCATCGCCGAAGTTGCGGAAGTTGCCAAAGTTACCAACTTTGCCCTCCGCCCTGTCGCCCTCCCTTGCCCTGCAACCCTACCCCCTTGCCCTGCCCTTGCCCTTGCCAACCCGAACCCCTTGCCCGCCCTTGCCCTTGCCAACCCTAACACCCTCCCCCTGCTCCTGTCCCTTCCTTGCCACCCCCACCCCTCCCCCACCCTACCCCATTGCGTGTTGGTGCCGAAGTTGCGGAAGGTGCTCAAAAGTTACCCAACTTTGCCCTCCCCGCCCCTGGTGGGGGTCGCCCTCCCTTGTCCCTTGCCACCTATAAAACCCCCATCTCGCCAACCCTCCCTTTGCCGAAGTTGTCGGAAGTTGCCCAAGTTTACCAACTTTGCCCTCGTGACCCTGCCCTTAAGCCCTTGCCAACCCCTGCCAAGTTGGCAAAGGTGCAACGGCGAGTTTGTGCCCCAGCAAGTTAGGTTCCTTTATTTGTAATGATAACATGATGGGGTGTGGTATTAAGGGAACCCATCGTACGCGGGCAGAGAACGGTCTACCACCTCAACTGGACAAGCTACCATTGCGGTTGACAACGACCTGCAATGCTCAGGGTGACCGTAGGGGGAATTGAACCCCCGACCCCCGTCTTTTCAGCATTTTGGTGTACCACTAGACCAATCGTATCACTGAAACGGGCTATTTATTTGTACCTATCTTCGAGGGTAAGGAAGAATGCTGCGATGAACAAGATAGCCAATTGCACGTGTGTATGTATGTATGTATGTTACAGTCCAGGGGTAGGCCAAATAGGCTAAAGGGTGTAGCCGGCAAGGCAGGTATGTTTCTTTTCAGTCAAACATTAATTTGTCGATTCCTTTCTTTCTATCTTTGGGGGTGAGGAAGAATGCTGCGATGAATTAAAAAGCCAATTGCACGTGTGTAGCCGGCAAAGTAGGTTCCTTTGCAGTCAAACGTTAATGGGTTGATTCCTTTCTTTATATCTTTGGGGGTGAGGAAGAATGCTGCGCTGAATTAAAAAGCCAATTGCACGTGTGTAGCCGGCAAAGTAGGTTCCTTCGCAGTCAAACGTTAATGGGTTGATTCCTTTCTTTATATCTTTGGGGGTAAGGAAGAATGCAGCGATGAAGAAGATAGCTAATTGCACGTGTGTAGCCGGCAAGGTAGGTATGTTCCTTTTCAGACAAACGTTACTTAGTAGATTCCTTTCTTTCTATCTTTGGGGGTAAGGAAGAATGCTGCGCTGAATTAAAAAGCCAATTGCAAGCGTGTAGCCGGGAAGGTAGGTATGTTCCTTTGCAGTCAAATGTTAATGGGTTGATTCCTGTCTTTAAATCTTTGGGGGTAAGGAAAAATGCAGCGATGAAGAAGATAGCTAATTGCACGTGTGTAGCCGGCAAGGTAGGTATGTTCCTTTTCAGACAAACGTTACTTAGTAGATTCCTTTCTTCTATCGTTGGGGGTAAGGAAATAATGCGTGTGCTGCGATGAATTAAAAAAGAGTCCAATTGGCAAGCGTGTAGCGTCAAGGTATTGTTTCCTTTGCAGTCAAACTTTACATGGTTATTCTCGTTCTTTAAATCTTTGGGGGTGAGGAAGAATGCTGCGCTGAATTAAAAAGCCAATTGCACGTGTGTAGCCGGCAAGGTAGGTATGTTCCTTTGCAGTCAAACGTTAATGGGTTGATTCCTTTCTTTCTATCTTTGGGGGTAAGGAAGAATGCTGCGATTAATTAGATAGCCAGTTGCAAGCGTGTAGCCGGCAAGGTAGGTCTTTCGGTCTTCTTTCTGCCTGCCTGTCTCTTGCCTCCTGCCCTTCTTCCTTCCGCCTTCCTGTCTGCCCATGCCTGCCTTGCCATGTCTGGGCCGGCCTTATTGCCTTCCCTTCCTTTCACTTCTTCCCTTCCTTTGCTTCCTGATCCTTAGCCTGCCAGCGTTCACTAAGATCACTTACCCGGTCCTTCCTTCCTATTCGATTACCGTTCCTTTCCCTCATGATCGCTTCCAATTCCACTTCCCGTCTGCCTGCCTGCCTGCCGCCTCCTGCCTGCCTGCCTGTCTGCCTGCCTTCTGCCTGTCTGCCTGGCCGTCTGCCTGCCTGCCTGTCGCTGCCTGCCCTGCCTGTCGGCCTTCCTGTCTGCCTCCTGTGCTCCTGCCGGCCTTGGCCGTCTGCCTTCGCCTGTCTGCCTGCCTGTCTGCCTGCCCGTCTGCCTGCCTGTCTGCCTGCCTGCCTGCCTGTCTGCCTGCCTGTCTGCCTGTCTGCCTGCCTGCCGGCCTCCCTGCCTGTCTGCCTGCCTGCCTGTCTGCCTGCCTGCCTGTCTGCCTGCCTGCCTGTCTGCCTGCCTGTCTGCCTGCCTGCCTGTCTGCCTGCCTGTCTGCCTGCCGGCCTGCGGGTCTGCCTGCCTGCCTGCCTGTCTGCCTGCCTGTCTGCCTGCCTGTCTGCCTGCCTGTCTGCCTGCCTGCCTGCCTGCCTGCCTGTCTGCCTGCCTTTCTGCTTGCCTGCCTGTCGGTCTGCCTGCCTGCCGGCCTGCCTGCCTGCTTGCCTGCCTGCCTGCCTGCCTGCCTTTCTGCCTGCCTGTCTGCCTGCCTGTCTGCCTGCCTGCCTGTCTGCCTGCCCGTCTGCCTGCCTGTCTGCCTGCCTGCCTGTCTGCTTGCCTGTCTGCCTGCCTGCCTGCCTGTCTGCCTGCCTGCCTGCCTGCCTGTCTGCCGGCCTGCCTGCCGGCCTGCCTGTCTGCCTGCCTGTCTGCCTGCCTGCCTGTCCCTTGCCTGCCTGCCTGCCGGCCTGCTGCCTTTCACCTGCCTGTCTGCCTCTTGCATGCCCTGCCTGGCTGCCTGCCGGCCTGCCGGTCCTGCCTGCCCGTCCTGCCTTGGGTCTGCCTGCCTGCCGCCTGCCTGCCTGCTGCCTGCCTGCTTTGCCTGCCTGTCTGCCTGCCCTGTTTGCCTGCCCGGCCTGCCTGTCTGACTGCTGCCTGCCTGCCTGTCTGCCTGCCCTGTCTGCCTGCCGGCCTGCCTAGGTCTGCTGCCCCTGCCTGCCCTGCCTGCCTGCCTGCCTGCCCTGCTGCCTGCCTGCCTGCCTGCCTGTCCTGCCTGCCCTGTCTGCCTGCTTCTGCCTGCCTGCCCTGTCCTGCCTTTGCCTGTCCTCCTGCCCTGCCTGTCTGCCTGTCTGCCTGCCCTGTCTGCCTGCCTGTCTGCCTGCCTGCCTCCTGTCTTCCTGCCTGCCTGCTGGCCTGCCTGCCTTCCGGCCACCGGTCCTGGGGCCTGCCTGCCTGCCTGCCTTCACTGCCCTGTCTGCCTGCCGGCCCTGCCTGCCTGCCTGCCTTGCCGTTCCGTGCCTGCCTGCCTGCCTGCCTGCCTCCGGTCTGCCTGCCTGCCTGCCTGCCTGTCCGCCTGCCTGCCTGCCTGTCTGCCTGCCTGCCTGTCTGCCTGCCTGCCTGCCTGTCTGCCTGCCTGTCTGCCTGTCTGCCTGCCTGTCTGCCTGCCTGTCTGCCTGCCGGCCTGCCGGTCTGCCTGCCTGCCTGCCTGCCTGTCTGCCTGCCGCACCAAACCACCAAACCCAACCCATGCATGCAGGCAGAAGATGTGATGCCCTCCATCTTGGCCAAACACGCCACCAGCCACACCGGGGATATCGTGGCCATTGCAGACCCCCCTAGGGCAGGACTCCACAGATCAGTCATCCAGGCCATCCTGGGCTGCCCTGCCATAAAGCGACTGGTCTTCATCTCATGCAACCCAGAGTCCCTCATCAGCAACTGCGTACAACTGTGCAGCCCCCCCAGAACTGGTAATGATCATTGTTTTGAGTGTGGACGTGTGTGTCTTGGGTGGGTGGGTGGGTGTGGGGGGTAGGGTGGTGGGTTGAACGTGTTGGTGGTGGGTGGGTTTGGGGGTTGGGCGGGATATTTTTTTGTCTTTTTGTGTTGTGTTTTTTTCTTTGTCTTTTTTTCTTTCTTTTTTTGGGTTATTCTTTGTGTGCCACATCACCTATGAGTCTCCCCTTGTCGTCTATGTGTTCCCCTTTGGTTCAGCCCCCCCCGCGCCTTTTCAGGTATCATTGTTTTTTTTTTTTGACTGTTTTTTTTTAATATTTTTTTTGCTTCTGCGTGTGTGTGTGTGTGTGCCCTGCCATCAAGCGACTGGTTTTCATCTCATGCAACCCGGAGTCCCTCACCAGCAACTGCTTTCCACTTGTTTCCACCCCAGAACTGTTAGTTAAATTGTTTTTTGTTTTCTTTAATGCTTCATTGTTATTTTTTTTTTTTTTTTTCGGTTCTTGTGTTCCATTCCATTGCCTAGTGTTTTTTCGTTTCGGTTTGTCTTTTTCCATCACCTGTCTTTTGGTTTTTGTTTTATCGGTTGTATTTTTTATTTATGTGTGCGTGCCCTTCTCATCAGCGACTGGTCCTTCATCTCATGCAGCCTGAGTCCCTCATCATTAACTAAACGTGTTCACTGCTTTGCATGCCCCACCTAGTGACTGTTTGGGATAACTGATTTGTTGGGGGGTGGTGTGCGCAGCTGTTTGGTTTGTGCTGGGGTTGTTTTTGTCTTTTGGGTCTGGTTTGGGTGGGCTGCTGCTGCTGGATGTGTGAGCCTCCGGGGTGTGGTGTGTTGGGGTGGGGGGGGGGGGGTGTCCTTTGTACCTTTCTTACTTTTTTCTCTTCCTTCCCCCCACTTCTCTCCCTTCCCCCGTATCCTTCTTGTTTCCCCTTCTTCCTGAACCCCCTCTTCCTTCTTTCTATTCCTCCTTTCTTTTCTCCTTTTATTTTTTTTTTCTTTATCATTTTCTTTTTTTGTTTTTTCTTTTTTTTTTTGTTTATCCTTATTTATTTATATTGGTTTTTTTCTTTCTTTTGATTTTTTTGTTATTTTTTTTGGTGTTGGGGTGGGGGGAGGGGTGGCCATGCAACCCTGAGTGCCTCATCAGTTACTGCGTGCAACTGTGCAGCCCCCCAAGAACTGGTAGCAATATCATTTGTTTGGGGTGTGGGTACCTGCGTGTGGGTCGGTGGGTGGGGGGGGGTCGGTGGGGGGGGGGGGGGGGGGGGGGGGATAGGTGGTAGGTGGGGGGGGGGCTCATGCAAACCATCAGCAACTGTGCAGCTCCCCTAAGACTGGTTGGGATATTGATGGGGAACAGCACAATTGGTGACATTTTCTTGACGTCCATCATCTCCCCTTGTATGACCTTGGACTCAGTGATTTGTTTTTTCAAATCTGAAAGTGGCTTTTTTCTAGCTTTATGGCTGTAGGCCTCCTCCAGGGACAGCGTTTTAGTGCTTTTTATAGTTTTTTCTAGCTTTTTAAGCTTTTTAGGGCAATTTATAGCAAAAAACAAAAACAACTTTTCTTCTTTTTTTATAGGGACAACTTGGCTATAACGGGGTCAAAACTAGCGATCGCTCTATTTAGCGGAAATAAAAATCCCTGCTTAGACTTCTACCTGATCACATGGCTCCAGCCGTTAAGGCTGCTACTGCAGGAAGGAAGGATATTATACATACTCAGCAAAAACTAATGCTACTGATACTGCCAATGACACTAACATGTAACAACTATGTTACCAAAATATAAACACTAACATGTAACAACTATGTTACCAAAATATGAACACCAACATGTAACAACTATGTTACCAAAATATAAACACCAACATGTAACAACTATGTTACCAAAAAATGTGTGATCCACTCACTTCAGCAGATTGGATCAGATGCGATTTATTCATGTATATATTTAGTCATGTATGTATTTAGTTATGTATTTATTTAGTCATGTGTTTTGTTATTGAACCTGAATTGGTGGATAAAAACTCCAGTATGAAGCTGGTCATGAATCTTGATTCCTTTGAAGGATGGAAATACTTAATTCAATTTATAAAAAATGCGATAATAATCACTCAATTAAATTATCATCCCAGCTGAGATGATGATTTATTAATACTGTACAATTAAATTATCACTGTAGCACGAACTCAGGGCCCCCGTCGGTTAAACGATTGTTCGGGGCTCAGTTCATCAGTGCTTGTTCTTTTTAAGCCCTTCCTATACGGTTGGGCAAGTCCCTTTAGCCTATTTGGCCTACCCCTGGACTGTAACATACATACATACATACTATGTGTGTGTATGTGTTCATGTATTTAGTTAGTTAGTTAGTTAGTTATCAATGTACCCTGTGTTTGCTGTCTGTGCAGGGTCCCAAGGGTGGGGTAACAATCAGAGGTCTAGGGGCAAGGCCCCCCCAGTGCTGGAGCCTACGAACTACGTGCCTTTCCACCCAGTCAAGGCCACGGCACTAGACCTGTTCCCCCACACGCCCCATGTGGAGAGTATCATGCTGCTGGAGCGCTAGAGGTAATGATAACGCCTGGTGGGGCGTGGTGTTAAGGGAGCCCGTCGTACGCGGGTGAGGAGCGGTCTCCTACCTCAACTGGACAAGCTACCATCGCGGTTGACAACGACCTGCAACGCCAAGAGCGATCGAAGGGGGAGTCGAACCCCCGACTCTTCATTCTTTAGCAATCTGGTCTACCACTAGACCATTGTAATCGCTTAAGAGGCTGGAGCGCTAGTTAATGATAACGCCTGGTGGGATAATGATAACGCCTGGTGGGATAATGATAACGCCTGGTGAGATGGTCCTACTGTGACTATAGCTAGCTCCGGCTTACGCTATGGTGTCCTTAACTTCACGTCCTGTGAGTAAAGGTTCTACACGGATGTAACAATTTCAATTTCAATTTCAATAACGCCTGGTGGGATAATGATAACGCCTGGCGTGGGATTAAGGGAGCCCTGTCTTGAGGCGGTCGAGAACGGGCTGCTACTTTACCTGGACAGTGCTACCACGGCAATTGACGGCGACCGAGAACGCTAAAGCGCACCCATAGGGATTCGAACCCGGCACCCATTTCGTTCTAGGAGCTCTGCCACTGAGCCATTCGTCGAACGTGGGTTGGAGCCAGGGTACTTCAGTAAGATCCCCAGCTCCCCTGCCTGAGACGCAACCAATCGTATGGCTGTCATTAAGGCTTCGGCGACAGTAGTTCGAGCCCCGCTGCCGGAAGACGGCGGGTGGTTTCTCGAGTCCGACTTTAGGGCGGTGTTGTTTCAGTGCTAGGACATGAGCCCCCTTGTAATCCTATTATATAAAGTAGCGCGAGGGTTTAGCGCGTGGTTTCAGGGCATTGGTTTCTTTGGTTTCGGATCTCGATTTTTTGAGACCTGCCGCTGACGTGGCCACGGGGGTGGTCCTCCCGTCGGTACGACGGGCTCAGATGCTAGTCCTAAATATAATAGCGCCCTGTCCGTGATATGGTTTAGCCCTTTTGGCCAAGGCAGTTAGGCTTTTGGTTGCAGTGGTTTCGGATCTCGATTTTCCGTGACCTGTCGCTGACGTGGCCACGGGGGCGGTCCTCCCGCTCTCGTCGGAATGACGGGCTCAGATGCTAGTCTTTCTTGTAGCCATTCAGTGGATGATTTGGTTCAGGGTTTCCGAAAAACCTGGACTTTGTACCGTATGCGCCCAAGAAAATGGCGTATGATTTGGTGGATGGTTCCCGCCAATTCTGGTGGCGCTTGGCGCCTGGGCCAAAGCAGGGAGCCTCTGGAACTAGGGCTGTCCGCCAGCATTGTGGCGGGGTCCACGGCGGGGTCAATATAGTGTACTGATGTAACACCCCCAAGGTTCAAATTATAGTCAAACGACCATCATACCATCGAACACCTTGGCTACATTTGTTTTCATCCAACTCTGGGCTTCTATCTGAATCTGGTTTGAATCGCGTAGTCCATTGGCCTTAAGGCTAATCGACTACGCGATTCAAACCAGAATAGTGTTTGCTGGCATAATATACCTAGGTGGTTTAAAAAATCTACCACGCCTGAGTACCTAACTCCAAATTCGATTATTACATTTATTTTCATCCAACTCTGGGCTGCTCCGTTTTTCCTTTTGAATCACACCTGAATCTAGTTTGAATCCTACGGTTGATCGGCCTTGAGGCTTAAATCTTGTTGGTAGAGTACACGTAGGTCGTATACAATCTGCCACACAAGACTCTAAATTTGATTTTAGTATTTATTTTTATCCAACTCTGATCTGCTCTGTGTTTCCTATTAACTCACACCTGAATCTAGTTTGAATGGAAAGAAAACTATTAAAAAGGATTCCGCCAATATGTAACTTACCCAAGTGACACCAATGCAGTCAGAGACATCCCTGATGAGAGAAGGGTTGGCTTTAAACGCCTCCGATACCAGAAATGGTTCGCAGCCAACAGCAATGATGAGAATGGCTTGATTCCCTTTACATCTGCCTTACATAAGCAGGATCAAATTCGTTCTATAGCACAGTTTAGAATGGGTTCCCATTGGCTGAACACAGAAAGAATGAGGGTGGTGGATAAAGCACACATCCCTCGTTCAATGAGACACTGTCAATTGTGTGGGTTCCAAAAATCTGAGGATGAAATGCATATGTTTGAGTGCCCTTTTTATAATGATATTCGCCTGCGCTACCAGAAGCTGTTTACAGATATGTATAGGCATGTCCATGAGGATACCGACTTAACCGTATGGAATGTGGAATTCTGCGATTCCACATTCAGAACCTTTATGAATGGAAATGGCACTAAGACTTTCTGGAGCAACCTAGCCGACTATCTTTCTACTTGTAGAAGAGCAAGACAGGAAGCCCTGGACTGCTTAGTGGCACCGTAATTTATTATCCCTTTTTTTCTTCTTCTTGTGACTTCTCATTTGTTAGCTTCTTACCTCCGCCACTGTAAGTGGTTGAGATCTGGGTCCTGCTCTAGGGGGTTTAATACCTACGCCACCAAAACGGTGGTTGGGAGTTTCGTTTGTTTGTCCTCGACACACCCCTGATGTAATGGGTTTTTTTGCTTTGTGGGTGCTTTTTCTTTTTGTTTAAAGCACAGAGTCTCATACACTCTCGCGGTGTCAAGTAGACTTTAACATGCAATGTAATGTAATGTAATGTAATGTAATGTAATGTAATGTAACTAGAGCGTATTTATGGAGCCCCCCAGTTTCGAAAAAGCCGCCAACTTTAATGGCGTAACATTATTTCAGTCGTTTTTAGGATTTTCCGCCAACCCTATTTATCAAGGGCGCCTGGAGGCGCGTCCCTAATGAATGATTCGAATCCTAAATTCAGTGTATTTTAATTAATTGAATTGAATTGTATTTAATTGTTGTGATATTTTAATTCGATTTATTCCTTTCCATTTACGGTAATTAAATTAACGTGATTTAAACGCATTTAACTGCTTTAAATTGTATCAATTCTAATAGGATTAAATTTGAATGGTGCCTGGAGGCTTTAAATTAATTGAAGTCCAATGAATCGATTGTTGATTTAGCATTGTTAACTATTAAGTGACGAAAAGAGAGATTTTGAAGGGTTGTTGAATTTTAAGCAGTATTGAACGTTTGTGTAATGTTATAAAATGCATGTATTTAGATTGACTTGTTTTTAAAGAATGTGATGCAAGAAAAATGAGGCCAATCAGGTATCTGGTTGATTTTACGGAATTTGTACAAGGTATTGCATGTTTCCGCCCAGCCCAGACGTGAACGGTATGTCCCGTCTTCCTGAACGGGTTTTTGGCCAGCGGCAGGTGGCGTGGCTTGCCCCTGCCCCCGCCCCTGCCCCACGCACGGCCCTGAGGTGGGGTCCGAGGGCTAATTATAGCACAAGTGCCCTAGGGGATTGTTTCTTCCATTGTGATGCGTACATGTTTCGCCTTGGTTTTTTGACGACTATTCTGTTCCCAAACCTATGTATACGCACATATTTAAGTGGTTCAAATCTGAAATGTTACCTCAATGCAACCTTAAATCAAATTGTGAACCGTTAATTGTAGCTTTTTGGCCCAACCTGAGCTCCTTTTCGTGAATTGCGATGCTCATATTTGCTCTGCTGAGAATTTTCCCGGTATAAATAAGTCTTATAATTCATCAAAAATATAGAATGTTCAACTTTTTTGATGTTTTTCAGAAAACCTGAAAAATTGGTTTGTGACACACTAACTAACTAACGGACATTTTAATGGGGCTAATCCCTCTTCAAATAAAGGGCGCCTGGAGGCGCGTCCCGAATGAAAATGTTTAAAATAATATTAATTAAATTAAAAATTTAATTGTATAATTTTATTATTGTATAATTGTATAATTAATTAAATTAATTGTGTAATTGATAGATTATATGATTAAACTGAATGAATCAATTTCTGTTAAATTGATTCGTTAATTTAAAAGTATTAATTAATTAATTAATTAATCAATAACATAATTAATTAAATTATATTAAATGAATTATCAATTTAATTAATTTAATTGTATTAAATTTATTAATTAATTAATAAACTGCACTTAATTAATTTGATAGAATCAGAAGTGTGTTGTATATACCTTAACTTGAATTTAATGCATTTAATTGATTTGCATTGTATGCATTTGAATTCAATAGATTTGCATTTAATTGAATTGAATCGATGTATGTTGCTTTGTTTACAACAAAGTAACAACAATTGACATTTTGTAGGGTTGTTAAATTTGAAGCAGTATTAAACGTGCCTGGACTGTCTTGTAGATGGGATTTATTTGCAAGCAGTTGATGCACACGAAATGTAACCAATCAGAGGTATGGTTGAATTTGTTCAGTCAGCCGCATACAAGCTTGATGTGGCTTCATTCCCCACATTTATGGCAATTAATTGGGGACCCCCAGGACACCACTTGTTGCCAAATACAATATCGTATTACGAGATCGCAGTGTGATATGCATTCTGACTCATGTTTTGCCAATGAGGTTGTAGAGTCGGCTGGACGTGTCCCTGCCGTGCGTGGGATTGAACACATAGTCTCGACAGCGTGGACACGTGGCATCTGAATTATGGTCAACCGCTGGCATTCAAACCACTAAGCAACTAAACCCTAAACACATTAGAAGTCACGGGCAGGAAATGGGGCAAATAGTCGAGAAGTAGTTTATATGCAGAATGCGAGAAAGTGAGAGGAGGGAGGCTGGGAGTTCCAGAAGTAGTGGAGTAAGTAGGTACTCATAGCAGAATATGATACAAAACATTTGACAACTATTGAGAAGGATCATGACCGCTGCAAAGCTGATATCTTTAGTCAAGCGCACTCCAACTACGAGCCAACTGTTTGGGTGCAGAGTTTGCCATATCAGCAGCACAGATGGAGAGAGACAAACTAATGTACAATGAGACACGTGGAACCCAGGGGGGTCATCAGAGGCCTAAAGCATACATACTCGGACCACACCGCACATACACACACATGTGGCTATCCATGCACAGCCACACAGCACTGCGCACACACATTCACACACATATGGCTATCCATGCACAGCCACACAGCACTGTGCACGCACTTACACACACATGTGGCTATCCATGCAATGCCACACAGTACTGCGCACGCACATACACACACATCTGGCTATTCGTGCATTACCACACAGCACTGTGCATGCACATACACAAAAATCTGGCCATCCATGCACTACATCACAGCACTGTGCACGCACACACAGACACCCATCTGGCTATCCATGCACTACAAGATAACCACATGCAAACACAAACACATTCAGCCAATCAAGCATGCACACATAAAACAACTGGCTACACATACATTGTCGCACAGCCATGTGCTAGTACATACACACACATCTGGCTATCCATGCACTACAAGACAACCCCATGCAAACATGAACACACTCAAATACAAACACATGCGCGCACAAAACAATTTGCTATCCATGCACTGCCACACAGCACTATGCACGCACATACACTTACATCTGGCTATCCATGCACTGCCACACAACACTTTGCACGCGCATACACACACATAGCTGGCTACCCATGCACTACCACACAGCACTGTGCATGCACATACACACACATGTGGCTTTCCATGCACTGCCACACAGCACTGTACACGCACATACGCAAACATCTGGCTATCCATGCACTACAACACAACCCCATGCACACACAAACACACCCCGACACTCACGCATGGAAACACACAAATGAACAACTGGCTGCACATGCACTGCCACACAGCATTGTTCATACCTTATACACACACCTGGCCATCCATGCACTACAAGACAACCCCAGGCACATGCACACACAAGTGGCTACACATGCACTGCCACAAAGATCTGTTTCCGTACATAGATACAGATACCTGGCCATCCATGGACTACAAGACAATCCCATCGACACACAAAACCCAATCAGACACTCACCCTTACACACACCAGGCCATCCATGCACTACAAGACAACCCCATGCAAACATTCACACATACCCAAACACTTACACACTTACACACAAGGGGCTACGCATGCACTGCCACCCGAAGAAGGGATCCCATCTGTCTTCCTTTCCATTTAGACCGCTATGCTGCAACATGCCATACTATATATACCAATATACCATGCATGTAGGTACACACCATACAATGCTATGTTACACCATTCCATACCACACCATTCTACCATTGTACAATGCATGTTGGTATAAACCATAACAAACCATGCTATGTTGCACCATGCCATACCATACTAATATACCATGCATGTATATACAAACAACACCATGCTATGCTACACCATGCCATTCCACACCATACTACCATTGTACAATTCACGCATGCATGGCATGTATAAACCATTACATGCCATGCTATGCTTCACCTTGCCATACTACACCAATAAACCGTGCATGTAGGTACAAATCATACCATGCTGTGCTACACCATGACGGCTGGGGAGTGAGGAAGGGTGTGGGCAATGGGAGCAAAGCCCAGGCCAGGAAAATCTGGGGCGGGAGTGGGAGGAAAGGTTGACAGGTCCGGGGGTGGACGCTGGCGTGGGGTATAGGGGCGAGAGGATGGGAATATGGGATTGGAGTGGGGGGGGGGGTCTAGAAGTGGGTAGAAGTGGGAAGGGAAGTGTCGAGAGGTCCGAACTCGGACGTGGACGTGATTGAGTTCAATGCGGCGTAACCCCTGTGCGATTGGGAGTGCATGTTAAGCATTGAACATGGTGTGTGGGTGTGGGTGGGATACCTGGCGGAGGCGGAAGGGGAGACAGGCGAACGCCGGGATTGTGAATTGAGCGGGATTGGGAGCTGATCTGGAAGGAGATTTTAACGGGAAGGAGAATTGTCGGAAGCGGCAGCAAGCAGGCAGAGTGAGGCGAAAATTCGTCGTGATCAGCAGCAAGCAAGCAGAGGCAGGCGAAGGGAAGACAGGCTAACGTCGGTATTGAGAATTGATCGGGATCGAGAATTGATCGGGATTGAGAATTTATCGGGACTGAGATCGGCGACCAGGTGCAGGTGATGATGATTGCGGATGTAGTGGGGGGCCGGTGGGGGGGGCCGGTCGACAGCCTGGCAGTGGCAGACTTGCAGTGTGGCAGCATCGCAGTGGCACGCCAGTAGGACCAAGGCGAATTGTTCAGGACACTGCGTCCTCCGTCGTCGAAGGAACGTCGAAGGGTCCGTTGCGTCGCAGACGCAGCTTCAGTTGGTTGGCTACGTCTCACTTGAATGCCATGCGTCCCTCTGCGTCCGATTCCGTCCCATTGCTGGCGGCCTCGGAAGTGCCCATGCGAACGTTTGTACCTCCATGGTTTACAGCACGATGGTCGCAAGTGCGTGAGATGGATTTGTATTCGTTTCCCATGGAATTGCTCATTGTGCAAGTTGCAAGGCTGGAAACATTAACATTACGAGAATTATGAGTACCTTGTAGGTCCGGGGGTGGACGCTGGCGTGGGGTATAGGGGCGAGAGGATGGGAATATGGGATTGGAGTGGGGGGGGGGTGTAGAAGTGGGTAGAAGTGGGAAGGGAAGTGTCGAGAGGTCCGAACTCGGACGTGGACGTGATTGAGTTCAATGCGGCCTAACCCCTGTGCGATTGGGAGTGCATGTTAAGCATTGAACATGGTGTGTGGGTGTGGGTGGGATACCTGGCGGAGGCGGAAGGGGAGACAGGCGAACGCCGGGATTGTGAATTGAGCGGGATTGGGAGCTGATCTGGAAGGAGATTTTAACGGGAAGGAGGATTGTCGGAAGCGGCAGCAAGCAGGCAGAGTGAGGCGAAAATTCGTCGTGATCAGCAGCAAGCAAGCAGAGGCAGGCGAAGGGAAGACAGGCTAACGTCGGTATTGAGAATTGATCGGGATCGAGAATTGATCGGGATTGAGAATTTATCGGGACTGAGATCGGCGACCAGGTGCAGGTGATGATGATTGCGGATGTAGTGGGGGGCCGGTGGGGGGGCCGGTCGACAGCCTGGCAGTGGCAGACTTGCAGTGTGGCAGCATCGCAGTGGCACGCCAGTAGGACCAAGGCGAATTGTTCAGGACACTGCGTCCTCCGTCGTCGAAGGAACGTCGAAGGGTCCGTTGCGTCGCAGACGCAGCTTCAGTAGGTTGGCTGCGTCTCACTTGAATGCCATGCGTCCCTCTGCGTCCGATTCCGTCCCATTGCTGGCGGCCTCGGAAGTGCCCATGCGAACGTTTGTACCTCCATGGTTTACAGCACGATGGTCGCAAGTGCGTGAGATGGATTTGTATTCGTTTCCCATGGAATTGCTCATTGTGCAAGTTGCAAGGCTGGAAACATTAACATTACGAGAATTATGAGTACCTTGTAGGTCCGGGGGTGGACGCTGGCGTGGGGTATAGGGGCGAGAGGATGGGAATATGGGATTGGAGTGGGGGGGGTGTAGAAGTGGGAAGAAGTGGGAAGGGAAGTGTCGAGAGGTCCGAACTCGGACGTGGACGTGATTGAGTTCAATGCGGCGTAACCCTTGTGCGATTGGGAGTGCATGTTAAGCATTGAACATGGTGTGTGGGTGTGGGTGGGATACCTGGCGGAGGCGGAAGGGGAGACAGGCGAACGCCGGGATTGTGAATTGAGCGGGATTGGGAGCTGATCTGGAAGGAGATTTTAACGGGAAGGAGAATTGTCGGAAGCGGCAGCAAGCAGGCAGAGTGAGGCGAAAATTCGTCGTGATCAGCAGCAAGCAAGCAGAGGCAGGCGAAGGGAAGACAGGCTAACGTCGGTATTGAGAATTGATCGGGATCGAGAATTGATCGGGATTGAGAATTTATCGGGACTGAGATCGGCGACCAGGTGCAGGTGATGATGATTGCGGATGTAGTGGGGGGCCGGTGGGGGGGCCGGTCGACAGCCTGGCAGTGGCAGACTTGCAGTGTGGCAGCATCGCAGTGGCACGCCAGTAGGACCAAGGCGAATTGTTCAGGACACTGCGTCCTCCGTCGTCGAAGGAACGTCGAAGGGTCCGTTGCGTCGCAAACGCAGCTTCAGTTGGTTGGCTGCGTCTCACTTGAATGCCATGCGTCCCTCTGCGTCCGATTCCGTCCCATTGCTGGCGGCCTCGGAAGTGCCCATGCGAACGTTTGTACCTCCATGGTTTACAGCACGATGGTCGCAAGTGCGTGAGATGGATTTGTATTCGTTTCCCATGGAATTGCTCATTGTGCAAGTTGCAAGGCTGGAAACATTAACATTACGAGAATTATGAGTACCTTGTAGGTCCGGGGGTGGACGCTGGCGTGGGGTATAGGGGCGAGAGGATGGGAATATGGGATTGGAGTGGGGGGGGGTCTAGAAGTGGGTAGAAGTGGGAAGGGAAGTGTCGAGAGGTCCGAACTCGGACGTGGACGTGATTGAGTTCAATGCGGCCTAACCCCTGTGCGATTGGGAGTGCATGTTAAGCATTGAACATGGTGTGTGGGTGTGGGTGGGATACCTGGCGGAGGCGGAAGGGGAGACAGGCGAACGCCGGGATTGTGAATTGAGCGGGATTGGGAGCTGATCTGGAAGGAGATTTTAACGGGAAGGAGGATTGTCGGAAGCGGCAGCAAGCAGGCAGAGTGAGGCGAAAATTCGTCGTGATCAGCAGCAAGCAAGCAGAGGCAGGCGAAGGGAAGACAGGCTAACGTCGGTATTGAGAATTGATCGGGATCGAGAATTGATCGGGATTGAGAATTTATCGGGACTGAGATCGGCGACCAGGTGCAGGTGATGATGATTGCGGATGTAGTGGGGGGCCGGTGGGGGGGCCGGTCGACAGCCTGGCAGTGGCAGACTTGCAGTGTGGCAGCATCGCAGTGGCACGCCAGTAGGACCAAGGCGAATTGTTCAGGACACTGCGTCCTCCGTCGAAGGAACGTCGAAGGGTCCGTTGCGTCGCAGACGCAGCTTCAGTTGGTTGGCTGCGTCTCACTTGAATGCCATGCGTCCCTCTGCGTCCGATTCCGTCCCATTGCTGGCGGCCTCGGAAGTGCCCATGCGAACGTTTGTACCTCCATGGTTTACAGCACGATGGTCGCAAGTGCGTGAGATGGATTTGTATTCGTTTCCCATGGAATTGCTCATTGTGCAAGTTGCAAGGCTGGAAACATTAACATTACGAGAATTATGAGTACCTTGTAGGTCCGGGGGTGGACGCTGGCGTGGGGTATAGGGGCGAGAGGATGGGAATATGGGATTGGAGTGGGGGGGGGTGTAGAAGTGGGTAGAAGTGGGAAGGGAAGTGTCGAGAGGTCCGAACTCGGACGTGGACGTGATTGAGTTCAATGCGGCCTAACCCCTGTGCGATTGGGAGTGCATGTTAAGCATTGAACATGGTGTGTGGGTGTGGGTGGGATACCTGGCGGAGGCGGAAGGGGAGACAGGCGAACGCCGGGATTGTGAATTGAGCGGGATTGGGAGCTGATCTGGAAGGAGATTTTAACGGGAAGGAGGATTGTCGGAAGCGGCAGCAAGCAGGCAGAGTGAGGCGAAAATTCGTCGTGATCAGCAGCAAGCAAGCAGAGGCAGGCGAAGGGAAGACAGGCTAACGTCGGTATTGAGAATTGATCGGGATCGAGAATTGATCGGGATTGAGAATTTATCGGGACTGAGATCGGCGACCAGGTGCAGGTGATGATGATTGCGGATGTAGTGGGGGGCCGGTGGGGGGGCCGGTCGACAGCCTGGCAGTGGCAGACTTGCAGTGTGGCAGCATCGCAGTGGCACGCCAGTAGGACCAAGGCGAATTGTTTAGGACACTGCGTCCTCCGTCGTCGAAGGAACGTCGAAGGGTCCGTTGCGTCGCAGACGCAGCTTCAGTAGGTTGGCTGCGTCTCACTTGAATGCCATGCGTCCCTCTGCGTCCGATTCCGTCCCATTGCTGGCGGCCTCGGAAGTGCCCATGCGAACGTTTGTACCTCCATGGTTTACAGCACGATGGTCGCAAGTGCGTGAGATGGATTTGTATTCGTTTCCCATGGAATTGCTCATTGTGCAAGTTGCAAGGCTGGAAACATTAACATTACGAGAATTATGAGTACCTTGTAGGTCCGGGGGTGGACGCTGGCGTGGGGTATAGGGGCGAGAGGATGGGAATATGGGATTGGAGTGGGGGGGGGTGTAGAAGTGGGTAGAAGTGGGAAGGGAAGTGTCGAGAGGTCCGAACTCGGACGTGGACGTGATTGAGTTCAATGCGGCGTAACCCTTGTGCGATTGGGAGTGCATGTTAAGCATTGAACATGGTGTGTGGGTGTGGGTGGGATACCTGGCGGAGGCGGAAGGGGAGACAGGCGAACGCCGGGATTGTGAATTGAGCGGGATTGGGAGCTGATCTGGAAGGAGATTTTAACGGGAAGGAGAATTGTCGGAAGCGGCAGCAAGCAGGCAGAGTGAGGCGAAAATTCGTCGTGATCAGCAGCAAGCAAGCAGAGGCAGGCGAAGGGAAGACAGGCTAACGTCGGTATTGAGAATTGATCGGGATCGAGAATTGATCGGGATTGAGAATTTATCGGGACTGAGATCGGCGACCAGGTGCAGGTGATGATGATTGCGGATGTAGTGGGGGGCCGGTGGGGGGGCCGGTCGACAGCCTGGCAGTGGCAGACTTGCAGTGTGGCAGCATCGCAGTGGCACGCCAGTAGGACCAAGGCGAATTGTTCAGGACACTGCGTCCTCCGTCGTCGAAGGAACGTCGAAGGGTCCGTTGCGTCGCAAACGCAGCTTCAGTTGGTTGGCTGCGTCTCACTTGAATGCCATGCGTCCCTCTGCGTCCGATTCCGTCCCATTGCTGGCGGCCTCGGAAGTGCCCATGCGAACGTTTGTACCTCCATGGTTTACAGCACGATGGTCGCAAGTGCGTGAGATGGATTTGTATTCGTTTCCCATGGAATTGCTCATTGTGCAAGTTGCAAGGCTGGAAACATTAACATTACGAGAATTATGAGTACCTTGTAGGTCCGGGGGTGGACGCTGGCGTGGGGTATAGGGGCGAGAGGATGGGAATATGGGATTGGAGTGGGTGGGGGTCTAGAAGTGGGTAGAAGTGGGAAGGGAAGTGTCGAGAGGTCCGAACTCGGACGTGGACGTGATTGAGTTCAATGCGGCCTAACCCCTGTGCGATTGGGAGTGCATGTTAAGCATTGAACATGGTGTGTGGGTGTGGGTGGGATACCTGGCGGAGGCGGAAGGGGAGACAGGCGAACGCCGGGATTGTGAATTGAGCGGGATTGGGAGCTGATCTGGAAGGAGATTTTAACGGGAAGGAGGATTGTCGGAAGCGGCAGCAAGCAGGCAGAGTGAGGCGAAAATTCGTCGTGATCAGCAGCAAGCAAGCAGAGGCAGGCGAAGGGAAGACAGGCTAACGTCGGTATTGAGAATTGATCGGGATCGAGAATTGATCGGGATTGAGAATTTATCGGGACTGAGATCGGCGACCAGGTGCAGGTGATGATGATTGCGGATGTAGTGGGGGGCCGGTGGGGGGGCCGGTCGACAGCCTGGCAGTGGCAGACTTGCAGTGTGGCAGCATCGCAGTGGCACGCCAGTAGGACCAAGGCGAATTGTTCAGGACACTGCGTCCTCCGTCGTCGAAGGAACGTCGAAGGGTCCGTTGCGTCGCAGACGCAGCTTCAGTTGGTTGGCTGCGTCTCACTTGAATGCCATGCGTCCCTCTGCGTCCGATTCCGTCCCATTGCTGGCGGCCTCGGAAGTGCCCATGCGAACGTTTGTACCTCCATGGTTTACAGCACGATGGTCGCAAGTGCGTGAGATGGATTTGTATTCGTTTCCCATGGAATTGCTCATTGTGCAAGTTGCAAGGCTGGAAACATTAACATTACGAGAATTATGAGTACCTTGTAGGTCCGGGGGTGGACGCTGGCGTGGGGTATAGGGGCGAGAGGATGGGAATATGGGATTGGAGTGGGGGGGGGGTGTAGAAGTGGGTAGAAGTGGGAAGGGAAGTGTCGAGAGGTCCGAACTCGGACGTGGACGTGATTGAGTTCAATGCGGCCTAACCCCTGTGCGATTGGGAGTGCATGTTAAGCATTGAACATGGTGTGTGGGTGTGGGTGGGATACCTGGCGGAGGCGGAAGGGGAGACAGGCGAACGCCGGGATTGTGAATTGAGCGGGATTGGGAGCTGATCTGGAAGGAGATTTTAACGGGAAGGAGGATTGTCGGAAGCGGCAGCAAGCAGGCAGAGTGAGGCGAAAATTCGTCGTGATCAGCAGCAAGCAAGCAGAGGCAGGCGAAGGGAAGACAGGCTAACGTCGGTATTGAGAATTGATCGGGATCGAGAATTGATCGGGATTGAGAATTTATCGGGACTGAGATCGGCGACCAGGTGCAGGTGATGATGATTGCGGATGTAGTGGGGGGCCGGTGGGGGGGCCGGTCGACAGCCTGGCAGTGGCAGACTTGCAGTGTGGCAGCATCGCAGTGGCACGCCAGTAGGACCAAGGCGAATTGTTCAGGACACTGCGTCCTCCGTCGTCGAAGGAACGTCGAAGGGTCCGTTGCGTCGCAGACGCAGCTTCAGTAGGTTGGCTGCGTCTCACTTGAATGCCATGCGTCCCTCTGCGTCCGATTCCGTCCCATTGCTGGCGGCCTCGGAAGTGCCCATGCGAACGTTTGTACCTCCATGGTTTACAGCACGATGGTCGCAAGTGCGTGAGATGGATTTGTATTCGTTTCCCATGGAATTGCTCATTGTGCAAGTTGCAAGGCTGGAAACATTAACATTACGAGAATTATGAGTACCTTGTAGGTCCGGGGGTGGACGCTGGCGTGGGGTATAGGGGCGAGAGGATGGGAATATGGGATTGGAGTGGGGGGGGTGTAGAAGTGGGTAGAAGTGGGAAGGGAAGTGTCGAGAGGTCCGAACTCGGACGTGGACGTGATTGAGTTCAATGCGGCGTAACCCTTGTGCGATTGGGAGTGCATGTTAAGCATTGAACATGGTGTGTGGGTGTGGGTGGGATACCTGGCGGAGGCGGAAGGGGAGACAGGCGAACGCCGGGATTGTGAATTGAGCGGGATTGGGAGCTGATCTGGAAGGAGATTTTAACGGGAAGGAGAATTGTCGGAAGCGGCAGCAAGCAGGCAGAGTGAGGCGAAAATTCGTCGTGATCAGCAGCAAGCAAGCAGAGGCAGGCGAAGGGAAGACAGGCTAACGTCGGTATTGAGAATTGATCGGGATCGAGAATTGATCGGGATTGAGAATTTATCGGGACTGAGATCGGCGACCAGGTGCAGGTGATGATGATTGCGGATGTAGTGGGGGGCCGGTGGGGGGGCCGGTCGACAGCCTGGCAGTGGCAGACTTGCAGTGTGGCAGCATCGCAGTGGCACGCCAGTAGGACCAAGGCGAATTGTTCAGGACACTGCGTCCTCCGTCGTCGAAGGAACGTCGAAGGGTCCGTTGCGTCGCAAACGCAGCTTCAGTTGGTTGGCTGCGTCTCACTTGAATGCCATGCGTCCCTCTGCGTCCGATTCCGTCCCATTGCTGGCGGCCTCGGAAGTGCCCATGCGAACGTTTGTACCTCCATGGTTTACAGCACGATGGTCGCAAGTGCGTGAGATGGATTATCGTTTCCCATGGAATTGCTCATTGTGCAAGTTGCAAGGCTGGAAACATTAACATTACGAGAATTATGAGTACCTTGTAGGTCCGGGGGTGGACGCTGGCGTGGGGTATAGGGGCGAGAGGATGGGAATATGGGATTGGAGTGGGGGGGGGGTCTAGAAGTGGGTAGAAGTGGGAAGGGAAGTGTCGAGAGGTCCGAACTCGGACGTGGACGTGATTGAGTTCAATGCGGCCTAACCCCTGTGCGATTGGGAGTGCATGTTAAGCATTGAAACATGGTGTGTGGGTGTGGGTGGGATACCTGGCGGAGGCGGAAGGGGAGACAGGCGAACGCCGGGATTGTGAATTGAGCGGGATTGGGAGCTGATCTGGAAGGAGATTTTAACGGGAAGGAGGATTGTCGGAAGCGGCAGCAAGCAGGCAGAGTGAGGCGAAAATTCGTCGTGATCAGCAGCAAGCAAGCAGAGGCAGGCGAAGGGAAGACAGGCTAACGTCGGTATTGAGAATTGATCGGGATCGAGAATTGATCGGGATTGAGAATTTATCGGGACTGAGATCGGCGACCAGGTGCAGGTGATGATGATTGCGGATGTAGTGGGGGGCCGGTGGGGGGGCCGGTCGACAGCCTGGCAGTGGCAGACTTGCAGTGTGGCAGCATCGCAGTGGCACGCCAGTAGGACCAAGGCGAATTGTTTAGGACACTGCGTCCTCCGTCGTCGAAGGAACGTCGAAGGGTCCGTTGCGTCGCAGACGCAGCTTCAGTTGGTTGGCTGCGTCTCACTTGAATGCCATGCGTCCCTCTGCGTCCGATTCCGTCCCATTGCTGGCGGCCTCGGAAGTGCCCATGCGAGCGTTTGTACCTCCATGGTTTACAGCACGATGGCCGCAAGTGCGTGAGATGGATTTGTATTCGTTTCCCATGGAATTGCTCATTGTGCAAGTTGCAAGGCTGGAAACATTAACATTACGAGAATTATGAGTACCTTGTAGGTTCGGGGGTGGACGCTGGCGTGGGGTATAGGGGCGAGAGGATGGGAATATGGGATTGGAGTGGGGGGGGTGTAGAAGTGGGTAGAAGTGGGAAGGGAAGTGTCGAGAGGTCCGAACTCGGACGTGGACGTGATTGAGTTCGTCGGTATTTAGTACTTCTTTGAGGGTCGTTTGAAACAAAGAAAATCCTGTTTGAATTGTTCGTTTGATTCAATCTTAGATTCAATCGGAGATAACCTTGATTCAATCGATCTTTGTTTCCTGTTTGAATCAGTCGGCCATCAAACCTACCGATTGAGATCCGTTTGAAACAAGGTTGGTTGTTTCAAACATGACTCAAACCATGTTCAAATAGATCTTAATCAAGCCGTCATCAACGTGCCCCTTGAAAAAGGTTTGAAACAAGGTTGGTTGTTTCAAACATGACTCAAACCATGTTCAAATAGATCTGTTTTTCCGTAAAGCAATGCAAGCACTGAAGACTGAGGGCGCATATTTGGACAGCAGGACTCTTCGATCTTTGTTACAGAAATTGAAAGCACCATAATGAATGAATCCTTAGATAGTTAAACATGATAGTAATTAGTGATTGAAGAGCTAGATATATATGCTACTAAGGAAGTGCAGTTGGCCACGAAGTAGTTCCTTAGGTACGAATTGACGAAACTCCAGCATGCTGTGCTTCTTGTTCATCAACGACATCGTCTTCAGCCTCAAGGTCATAAGCATCCAGGCGTTCTGACGCGAGACCAGTCGCAAGAGTGAGACCTGCAGACAAATGTTCGTTGGTGAGCGTTAGTTGAGATACATTGGCAGCAATGCGCATTCTTCCGACTTTCAAATAGCAGCCATGGTTCAAACCAAATTCGCTATCTGAATGCGCACCTGTTTTGCACCTCGAGCATTGGAACTCTTGCGGCTCCATGATGAGCTGGACGATAGGTCGACTTGCTGCAGCTGCCTTAATGCCTGCGGAACAACTCGAAAAAGCGAGTCAGTCAAAGTTGAGACAAATTCTGGTCAAGTAAGGCACCACTTGACGAGACGCAAAACGCAGTACCTTAACCGCACGCGCGGGGGCGGAGAAGCAGGTCGCTACAGTCTTGGGTTGAAGCACAACAATTCCCAAAGCAAAGTACCGCAGAAGCAAAGTGCTCGCGCGTGTAGGTATTGACGGATCTCAGAAGTAATTCGGGAATGGCTGAAGCTATGAAAGCAAGCTCAGTCCAAGTTAATTCAAGGAAAGCAGGCAGCATGTCGCTATCTGACTGCGCACCTGTTTCACACCTCGAGCATTGGAACTCTTGCGGCTCCATGATAGGTCATTTTGCTGCAGCTGCCTTAATGCCTGCGACACAACTCTGGTCAAGTAAGGCACCACTTGACGAAACGAAAAATGCAGTACCTTAACCGCACGCGCCGGCGTGGGCGGAGAAGAAGGTCGCTACAGTCTTGAGTTGAAGCACAACCATTCCCAAAGCAAAGTGCCGCGGAAGCAAAGTGCTCGCGCATGTAGGTATTGACGGATCTAGGAAGCAATTCGGGAATGGCTGAAGCTATGAATAGATCAGTCCAAGTTAATTCAAGGAAAGCAGGCAGCATGGTGCGCTATTCTGCAGGAATATCGCTGAGTCGAGAACCAATTGACGCGCAGTGAACAGTGAAAGCTTGCACAGCCGCTAAGTTGAAGCGCTAACCCATTGCGCTGACCAGTTTGAACTGTACAGCATGCAGTACCGCCGTAACCGCACGCGCATGGGCGGAGAAGCAGGTCGCCATATTTGAATCGGATTCTCGGGGCCTGCGCCTGCGGTGCATGCGGGATCTGCGTCGCAGGACCTAGACAACCCTGATGGGGGTCATGCTAATCAAACCTGATGAACAATGGGGGATAATGATCCCGAAACTTCTCATGTACCCAAATATGATTATTCCGATTCTGGAAAACAAAAGATCATAACCAGATTCAAATGGCGAGGAAGTTCTGAGCTTAGAGAACTGGTTACACATCCGCGCCTTTCGAACAGCGACCAGTTGGGACCCTGCACACCAGTAGGCTATCCTCCACTATGATAATGGTTTCTAAACTTCTCATGTACCTATATATGATTATTTAGATTCAGGAAAACAAAAGATCATAACCAGATTCGAAGGGACGAGGAAGTTCTGAGCTTAGAGAACTGGTTACAGATCCGTGCCTTTCGAACGGCGACCAGTTGGGACCCTGCACGCCAGTAGGCTATCCTACACCTAGATAATGGTTTCTAAACTTCTTAGGTACCTATATATGATTATATAGATTCAGGAAAACAAAATATCATAACCAGAATCGAAGGGACGGGGAAGTTCTGAGCTTAGAGAACTAGTTACAGACCCGCGCCTTTCGAACAGCTACCAGTTGGGACCCTGCACGCCAGTAGGCTATCCTACACTACGATAATGGTTTCTAAACTTCTTAGGTACCTATATATGATTATATCGATTCAGGAAAACAAAATGTCATAACCAGAATCGAAGGGACGGGGAAGTTCTGAGCTTAGAGAACTAGTTACAGATCCGCGCCTTTCGAACAGCTACCAGTTGGGACCCTGCACGCCAGTAGGCTATCCTACACTACGATAATGGTTTCTAAACTTCTTAGGTACCTATATCTGATAAATTAGATTCAGGTAAACAAAATGTCATAACCAGATTCGAAGGGACAGGGAAGTTCTGAGCTTAGAGAACTGGTTACAGATCCGCGCCTTTCGAACAGCGCAGATCGGTAACTACTGATTTAAACTCAGAACTTCCTCGTTCCTTCGAATCTGCTTCTGATCTTTGGTTTTCCTGAATCGGACTGATCACATATAGGCACCTGACAAGTTCAGGGACCATTTTCCTACTGTAGGATAGTTTATGGGGTTCAGGATCTCAACTGGTTACGGTTTAAAGAGCGCAGATCGGTAACTACTGATGTAAACTCAGAACTTCCTCGTTCCTTCGAATCTGCTTCTGATCTTTGGTTTTCCTGAATCGGACTGATCACATATAGGCACCTGACAAGTTCAGGGACCATTTTCCTACTGTAGGATAGTCTATGGGGTTCAGGATCTCAACTGGTTACGGTTTAAACAGCGCAGATCGGTAACTACTGATTTAAACTCAGAACTTCCTCGTTCCTTCGAATCTGCTTCTGATCTTTGGTTTTCCTGAATCGGACTGATCACATATAGGTACCTGACAAGTTCAGGGACCATTTTCCTACTGTAGGATAGTTTATGGGGTTCAGGATCTCAACTGGTTACGGTTTAAACAGCGCAGATCGGTAACTACTGATTTAAACTCAGAACTTCCTCGTTCCTTCGAATCTGCTTCTGATCTTTGGTTTTCCTGAATCGGACTGATCACATATAGGCACCTGACAAGTTCAGGGACCATTTTCCTACTGTAGGATAGTTTATGGGGTTCAGGATCTCAACTGGTTACGGTTTAAACAGCGCAGATCGGTAACTACTGATTTAAACTCAGAACTTCCTCGTTCCTTCGAATCTGCTTCTGATCTTTTGTTTTCCTGAATCGGACTGATCACATATAGGTACCTGACAAGTTCAGGGACCATTTTCCTACTGTAGGATAGTCTATGGGGTTCAGGATCTCAACTGGTTACGGTTTAAACAGCGCAGATCAGTAACTACTGATTTGAACTCAGAACTTCCTCGTTCCTTCGAATCTGCTTCTGATCTTTGGTTTTCCTGAATCGGACTGATCCCATATAGGCACCTGACAAGTTCAGGGACCATTTTCCTACTGTAGGATAGTCTATGGGGTTCAGGATCTCAACTGGTTACGGTTTAAACAGCGCAGATCGGTAACTACTGATTTGAACTCAGAACTTCCTCGTTTCTTCGAATCTGCTTCTGATCTTTGGTTTTCCTGAATCGGACTGATCCTATATGGGTACCTGACAAGTTCAGGGACCATTTTCCTACTGTAGGATAGTCTATGGGGGTATGTTATAAACATGTTTTATTACATTGATGACCTCTTTGACATATATTCCAAAGCATCCCTTATTCATATCTAAGTCTATGTAACTTAAAGGAAGTACGGTATGCAAAGATTTGAATAGTTATTCATTAAATAATGCAGTTGTATTCACTGCTGAAATTGGGCCGAAATACCTACGGTTAATAAGCAATATAGACCCTTGTGCTAACCGTATATTCCCTTTCCTACCCTTGCTGGCCCTTCACCGTTGGTTCCTCTCTTCCCTGTTCCAATAAATCCGGGACGCGAACTGTTGTAGTGCTAGCTGGACTGTTGTTCCAAGCAAACCGTGTACCGTATTCCTGTCCGGCTCTCAGCTGTCCCCCGCGCCCAGTAGAAGATCCCTGGCAACGGAGCCCACGCACGCCAAACCCCTGAACCCACAAACTGAACCGGCCAAGTGCAATTCGAGCCACCAGATTGTAAACTCGCATTCTGAACGCTACGCTACGATCCTCCTCTTCCTCTTTTTTCTTCACTTCGACTGGAGACAACTACTAACGAGGCAACGATCACAAGGCATACATGCATCGGTGAGCAGCCCTGGTCGCCAACTGCATCTTGGCCTTGTGATCGTTGCCTCGTTAGTGCAAGCTGCTCCTCGTAGTTACACGAGGCTAGTTCGACAAATTGTACAAGATTTCGGAAATTACAGAATCCAAGCAGGGGCAAATTTGGCCCTTCAGGAAGCGACAGAGGCCTACTTGGTGGGCCTCTTCGAGAACACTAATCTGGCGGCTATACATGCCAAGCGGGTAACCATTATGCCCAAGGATATGCAGGTGCGCTATCTACAGGGGTTGGGGGTGGGGTGGGGGGGGTGGGTGGGCGGGGTGGGGGGGAAGAGTTGGATCCACACCAAAATATGCTGCAGCTTCTGGGCAGATCCCTAGGTGGGCAGTTGGCCTTTGGTAAAAATATGCTGCAGCTGCTGGGACCGTACACGACAAAACACAACAGTACACTACACTTACACTACACAACAGTACACACACTATACAACACTAACAACACTACAACAACACTACACAACACTATAGAACAAGGGGGTTGGGAGGGGGCATGGAGGGGGGGGGGGGGGGGGGGGGGGGGGGAATGACCTACTTGAAACACTCACCATTCACAAAAATTTGATGCTTGCTCCACTTGCAGCTCGCTCGGAGGATCGGGGGGGGAGCGAAAATAGTAACTTGGCAAAAGTTGTGGGAGTTATGCTTCATTGCCCTGAAAAAACCACCGCATTGTAACACTTAATGAATGCATTGTTACTTATCAATAATATCTCTAGGCTTAGCTTGAACTACCCATACTGCTAGCCCGTAAGCGCCCTTGAGGATTGCTTGTACAGAATGGGCGGGAGATGCGATTTGCCTTGTATGGTTGCCGACCACCTCATGTAAAACTTAATTAATGCATGTACTTATCAATAATATTCCAGATATGGCTTAGCTGAACATAAACATACTGTAGCCCGATAAGCGCCCTTGAGGCTGCTTGCTACAGAATGGGCGGGAGATGCGATTTGCCTTGTATGGTATGCCTGAACCACCCTCATGTAACAACTTAATTAATGCATGTTACTTATCAATAATATCAGAATATGGCTTAGCTGAACCTACCCATACGGTAGCCCGAGAAGCGCCCTTGAGGTGCTTGATACAGA